>CM074788.1:9228661-9798283 GCA_037355745.1 Pseudo-nitzschia multiseries | reverse complement strand
GGCTCCACTAGCAATTGCCCCTTTTACATCCTTGAGGGTTGATGCCGGTTTGCTGATCAGGCTAGTCCGGATTCGTTGTCTTCGAGCTCAAACTGCGTTTGTGGAAACGCCATTCGTCGGTCCTCCACAGCTCGTAGAGTGCTGTGGGTCTGATAAACTAGAAAAAGTGCGTCGTAACAAACACAAAAACGCAATCGGTCTTACGATTGATTGATTCAGTGAGCAAGAGTAATCATCTTCGACACAGTCGATCGTATCGGCTGTAGGTTAATTACTCGTCGTATCGTCGTGTTGATTTACAGCATATTACTGTGTAATTCTAAGCATACAAAACACATGTAATTAAGACACAAGAAACACACGCAAAGCCATCTTCGATCGGTCTTTTACCGTATAATTCACCGTGAGATCCTCGTTGAATATCACATGTGATTGTACCTTATCATGTAGGATTAGTACTAGGTTGTATGTAGATTTTAGGGCATGATAGTGTTTTAGAGTTGTTAATTCTTCGAAGAGTGAGCTGATGGGAAAAATCCCGCTAAGAGGCAATCCACATAAAAGCGCCGACGATTATTCACTCATCAGGTTAATAACCTTATGAATAAGGTTATTGCCTTCTTTGTGACTCTTCGTACGATACGCCCGCTTAGTACATACAAATACGCGTTACACGGTGAATTCTTTTCACAGCAGCATCATATTTACATCCACCCTTACTATCTCTACAGGCGCAAAGCTGACAAGCCTCAGAGGATTTACCATAGGTGATAGTCTCCCTCATGACCTACCTGCTAGGTATGAATTGGCAATTCAAGAATGGGGTAATCTCATCTACACTGCACTCAGAACTGATAAGATAATCCCTGACTCATGTGGAAGAATGAAGTCCACCATTCAGAGCTTTGAAGGAGGACAAGGTTATGAAGCGCTGTACACAGTCATTGCACAGACACATCCCAACTCTAAAAGGCCATCCAATGCAGGACGAATGGTGAGGAATCCTCCCAACCAAGATGCAAATGAATCCCTTGAGGAATACTACTTCAGATACAAGGATTACTTGCGACTCAGAGTTTTCCTCCAAAATCAACCTGGCACCATGAGTTCGACAGAAGAAGTCAGCAATTTGATTGCAGGGACCACCCTCAGTCACAAAACTATTTGATAAAACAGAAGATGAACGCGACTCAGATGACCAATTCAAACGGGACAAGTACAAAGCAGGTAGGCTTCTACAAACCCTGCAAACATATGAGCAAGAGATCAAGGCTGAACAGAAGTGCAAGAGGAACACCTCCAAACCAATTCAGTCCAAGCAATTGCCTGTCTCAGGCATCAGACCAGGTCCCCGTCGCAATGACAGGTTTCAAAAGCGCGCTAGCAACAGTACTGTTAGAACACCTCTACTTTGACTTCTCACTCAATCAGCCTGATTGAATCACTTGGCTACCCGGAAATGGATGAAGAATCTGATAACCCCTTCCTCCATCAAGCATATTGCAATGCTATCACTGCATTCGATAAGCAACCTAGTCTCTTTGACACATCCAGAAAATTGCATTGTTTGCCACATGTCCGGTCATAATTTTGATAATTGTCCTGCATTGCAAGATGTTGAGTCCCTCAAGAAACATAGGATTGCTGCAGCTGTCTTTCTGAACAAATCCAATAAACAAACCCAACAGCTCTAAGATTCCACCCAACAAATCGCTCAGATCAACGTTGGCGATGAAGATCAAGATGAGGTTTCACCCAATGATGCAGTAGAAGACCAAAATTTTTTTGCACCGGCCAAGAATAGAAAGTCTTTCTTGCAGCCACCATACGACATCACCTCAAGATGATCTTCAAGGATTTGACGACGTCACAGCGCCCCAAGTGAACAGCTTATGCCCTTCCTTGGACTTCAGCAGTGTCAGCTCCTATGAATCTGTCCACATTGGTGCTGTCAATCTCCTACCCAGGCACAGCCTCCAATCTTCAATCCTAATTGATGTCTACTGTGATTTGGAATCACTTGAGGCTACAGCCCCTGCATTGGAATCACACCTGGAAATCAATGGAGATCCCAACTTCGACAGAGACAACCCTACATCAGTTGATACCCACAATGTGCAATTCCTGGTCCCACCAGACCCTATTGCCGCTACGGCCTATTTCCAACATGGTGTCAGAGCCCAGATTGACACCGGTGCGAAAATTTCCTGCACAAATCTCAAACACATCCTGCATGGTTACAAACCTTACAACAAGCTGAGGAAATGTCCTGTCAGGCTCACGGCAGCAATAGGAGGAAAAGCAGCCACCTGCATCCCAGAAGGCTCCGGGATATTTGCATATCCCAGCACCCAATCACATAGGGTATCTCAAAGTCTTCTTCTATTATTCTCCCTCCCTGTCAAGGACATTGCTGAGTGAGAATGATCTCTGTGGAATGACATCTTGCATGCGACGTCAGTTCAGTGGGCAGTCAATCCATAAATCATTCATTGACAACTATGACTCATCTGCTCCACAAAACGGCAACCTCACAATCATTTGTCATCACAAGCAGAACACTGCCAACAGCATTGTCCTCCATGGAAGCATCATTGATGGTCAATGCTATACACACCCAGTACTGATCCCAGACATTGATATTGCATCCCCATATGCTAATTGTGCATCCATCGTCAGCCTATGCCCTAGCTACTGACATACAGTTCAAGGAAGCTTGTGAACTGGCCTCCAAAGAAGCCATTAGCAACTACAGGTATGATATATACACGAATCCTTGTCAATCTGCAAAAATGCACTGAAGCAGCGAAAGCTCAGTCTGACACCAGTGACATGCCAAGGTTTGATGCAAAACTGTTTTTCACCAAGATTGTGGACAAAAGTATCCCCATCCAAGCCATCAAAACCAAGACATTGAAACTTCTGTGGCACCAGAGATTAGGGCACCCAATGTGACGATTTTCCTCCTACAACGCCACAAGTCCATTCTTGGCGTACCAAAATTCCAACGGCAAACCAGTATCCTGGATCAATGTCCAACTTGCATTCAATGCAAGCAAACAAAGTCACCTGCAGGCTCACATTCAACAAGAAAAGCTACACAACCTTTTCAAGGTTTATCCATTGACTTTGCATTCTCTGGCGCCAGATCCTCCAACAGTAAACGCAAGCGTGACTATGAAGGCATTCATGGCGAAACAGCTTGGATTTCTGATCACAGACCACTACTATACTGGTATGAAATATGGTGATACCCGAGTATCCAAAGCAGCACTGCTTCATTGGTTGGAACATTTCTTCTCTCAGTACAACCCAACTTGTGCCAACAAGTATGTTTCAGTTGACCAAGGTGGTGAACTCTATCACAACCCTTGATATCAGAAACCTCTTCTCTGCATTTGGATACTCAATTTTCCCCACTGGTGCAGATGCCTCACACCAGAATGGTACAGTTGAAAGAGCACATCAAACTTTGGCTAATTCAATGTGAACCATGCTATCTGGTGCCAATTTGCCCATAAAGTTCTGGCCTTTTGCTTTTTACCATGCCCTGAGGTTGTCCAATGCATTTTCTGATTCATAACAAAAATTCGATTAGTTGGATGTCGTCGTTGATTGAGGGAGGAAAATTCCGCCTTCAAAAAGAGCCGTGTAGGAGGCTCACTGGTCTGGAAGAATAGAAGTAACGGATACAGGAACGCGTAGAGGCCTTCTATTCGTGAGGTTAAGCAGTGCCGATGACGTGGTGAAGGAACGAAAATTCGCTTATTCAGATCGTCATTGATGTTGGTAAAGTCCGGAATACTGTAGATGAGGAATTTCCTCTATCAATATGGAGACTTGATGTGACAAAGAGATGATCGTTGCTTGTTGTGATGACGTTGATGGCGTGCCGTCTTTTCGTCTTTGTCCTGTCTTCCGGTCCGTTGAAGGTCTGATTCAAAGGCTTCTGAAGAACAGCAACAACGCTGCGTTAGTGTGTTAGTAGACGAACGATTGTACTCTACGCATGACAATTGTGTTTGGATACTTTCGGCAACGGATAATCGGACTACAGGCAAAGCCTAGAGAAACGCCAGATCCCTTCTTGCTGTGACTTATTCAGATTGCAGCGAGACAGATCTTAGTATGTAGATTACAGGTAGTTGGTAGGCAACTAGTGTGAATTTTTTGGGATATAAATCAGTTGAATGTTAAAAGTATGAGATAAAGTGAAATCTTGCCGAAATGCAAGATATCTCTTTTATTGAGATGAATACGTTGCAACTCTGCTGTTGCGTAGTGATGAGATTACTCGCTGATTATTTCCGTACATGTATTGGTCGTTGACCATATATATCTGTATGCATGTATATGTATTGTGTGAGAATTCACACACCAACGGTTTTTCTTCTCTTGTTCCGTTAGGAAGACTCCATGGATAGTTTATCATTAAGGTCAGGAATTGCTTCCCGTAGCTCGTGTGATATTTTAAGAAGTCAGAGTTTGCTCACCGAAGAATGATGGCAATACTGTAAAACAGGGATTGCCTCACCGTTGATGCGCGATGGGAATCGATGCGCCGTGGGAATCGATATGCCGTGGAATCGATTATTTTGATTGATACGGGACTCATGGATTCGTACGAATAAGGTATCTACCATCTGGTAGCTTTGGTACTTCTGGTCACGAAAGGAATTTAATAGACGGCCTTGCAAGATAGTTCGCGCATTGTATGGATTGCCAGTGGCAGGTGCATCTTTCAGATCATACCTCACACAGCATTTGAGGGATCTTGGATATTCCCCATGCAAAGCACATCCGGATGTGCACTTACGAATTGAAACCAGGAAAGATGGATCCAGATACTGGGCAATGCTCATTGCCTATGTAGATGATATCTTATGTTCTGGTGAAGATCCAAAGTTTCAGCTTGAAAACATTGAACGTAAGTTCAAATTGAAGGATGATACGATTGAAGAGCCAACTCTGTATTTGGGAGCTGATATTGGAAAGTTTTACTTTGAAGGTGATTCAAAACCAAGATGGTCATTATCAAGCACCAAATATACGGCAAAAGCTGTTGCAGCTGCCAAACAAGAGTTAGGAACTGAAAAATATGGCTACAAGTATCTACCAAAGTCAGCATCCAGTCCACTGTCACATGATTATCAACCAGAAATTGATATATCAGAGGAATTGAATCCTGAATTGCAAAATTACTATCGAGGTTTGATTGGAGTCCTCAGGTGGTTTTGTAAATTAGGAAGGCTTGACATTGTAATGCCAGTCTTGCTGATATCAAGATATTTGGCTCAAGCAAGAAAGGGACATCTGAACCAGTTATTTCATATATTTGCATATTTGAAAAAGTACAACAGGTCGAAATTGGTTTTTGATGATACTGTACGAAGCTTGGACGAAAGTAAATTTCAAAAATGTGACTGGTCTGAATTTTATCCTAGTGCAGCTGAAGTCATACCAGCGGATATGCCTGAAGCTTTGGGAAAACATGTAACAATGAGTTGTTTTGTTGACGCTGACCATGCTGGATGCAAAGCAACAAGAAGATCTCATACTGGTGTTATTATCTTCATTAATAATGCACCGATCATTTGGTTTTCCAAAAGACAGACAACAGTCGAAACGTCAACTTTTGGATCCGAAATCATTGCTTTGAAAATTGCAATCGAATTGGTTGAAGGCCTAAGGTACAAGTTGAGAATGATGGGTGTCCCAATTGATGGGAGCACCAATGTGTATTGTGATAATGATTCTGTTGTCACAAATGTTACACAACCTGAAAGCCCATGTAAGAAGAAACACAACAGCATTGCATACAACAAAGCGCGGGAATCTATTGCAGCAGGAATTATCAGAGTTGCAAAGGAACCAGGTTCAACAAATATTGCTGATTTGTTTACAAAGCTAATGAGTGGCGCTGTTTTCCGGGAACACTGTTCTCGATGCATGTGGTAAGTTTGTTTCGTTCTGAGCGAATGTTCGATCAATCGTTCGATTGAAGCCACAAAATGATTTACGTTCGATCACGGAATGGAAGAAAATGGATACTTTGATCCATGGATTACAATATATCAATGGGGCAAGGATCAGGGCAAAATGCCTTGATACAAGCCAGAATGAATGGCAAAATGCCTCCCGATTTCTTTTGATAGGGCCTCTGATGGTAGACTGGATACAATTTGGTATTCAACATATGACAATGACTCACGATGAATAAGTTAAGTCATAGAATCCAGTCGCTTAACGGTTGGAGGATTTATGACTGAAGGGGACTGAAAAGAATTCACCGTGTAATGTGTATTCGTACGAAAGTCATAAGGGCAATAACCTTATCCTTAAGGTTATTCCTGAGTGAATGACCGGCAACGACTTTACATGTGGATTGACTCTTAGCGAGAGTTTCCCAATCAGCTCACTCTTTGAAGAATTAACAATTCTAAAACACTATCATGCCCTAAAATCTACGTACAACCTAGTACTAATTCTACATGATAAGGTACAATACAAGTGATATTCCAATGAGAATATCACGGTGAATTATACGGTAAAAAAAAAGACCGATCGAAGATGGTTTTGCGTGTGTTTTGTGTCTTAAGGTTACATGTGTTTTGTAGGCTAGAAATCACACGACGACGACGAGAAATTAACCTGTTGGCCGATAAGTCCGCCTACATCTAAGATGATTATTCTACTCACTAAATCAATCGATCGAAAGGACGATTGCGTTTGTTTGTTACGACACACTTTCTTTAGTCATGAGACAGAGAACACATGATATGACCTAAATGTCTGGATACTTGAAGTCATTTTTATCTCTGGAGGAGTATAAGTAACTTTTCAAGTGTAGAATGGATATAATTCCTGTAGAATGTACGTAAGTAGGGTACGTTTATTTTTGTCCGACAACACACCCCTTGATTCAACACTTAGTGAAGGAGTGTTGAATTACAAGTCGGTTCTTCATCTTGTAGAACCCTAAAAACTTAAGTATGGGTTCGGATATCAGATCGGAAGATTAGTGCTTTGCAGGGGCCCTGTGGAGTTGTTGAATACGTAGTTATGGTATGGATTGTAAGTATGTGTCAGTAAAGTTATGGTAAGAAGTACTCGTACGATAACGCGTACAATTTCTACTAGTAGTGTGCAACAAGTAAGATCAGAATTACCAAAGGTGTTCTGATCTGTACCAATTCTTACCAGTACCAATTCTACAATTAGCCAACCAACCAAATTTACGTGTAAGCTATCAGCAAGATATCTACATTCATAGGAATGGGGTTAGATTCGAACAAGATTTGAAGACAGTACAAATCTTGCCAATCCGCGACCAAACTATAACTCAGTCATCAACCCAAAAACTCTCCAGATTTGAAGACAGTGCAAATCTTGCCAATCCCCGGCCAAAATATAACTCATTCATCAAACCATACACCCACCAGATTTGAAGACAGTGCAAATCTTGCCAATCCCCGACCAAAATATAACTCATTCGTCAACCCAAAAACTCACCAGATTTGGAGACAGTGCAAATTCTGCCAATCCTTGCCCAAACTATAACTCAGTCATCAATCCAAAAACCCACCAGATTTGAAGACAGTGCAAATCCTGCCCATCCCCAACCTAAAATTAACTCAATCATCAACCCCAAAACCCACCAAACTTGAAGACAGTGAAAATCTTGCCAATCCCCAACCAAAATATAACTCATTCATCAACCCATACACCCACCAGATTTGAAGACAGTGCAAATCTTGCCAATCCGCGACCAAAATATAACTCATTCATCAACCCAAAAAACCACCAGATTTGAACACAATGCAAATCCTGCTAGTCCTCGACCAAAATATAACGCAATCATCAACCCAAAAACCCACCAAACTTGAAGACAGTACAAATCCTGCCCACCCCCAACCTGAAATGAACTCAGTCATCAACCCAAAAACCCACCAGATTTGAAGACAGTGCAAGTCCTGCCCATCCCCGACCAAACTATAACTTAGTCATCAACCCAAAAACCCACTAGATTTGAAGACAGTGCAAATTCTGCCAATCCTTGCCCAAACTATCTCAGTCATCAAACCATAAACCCACCAGATTTGAAGACAGTACAAATCCTGACCATCCCCAACCTTAAATTAACTCAATCATTAACCCAAAAACCCACCAGATTTGGAGACAGTGCAAATTCTGCCAATCCTTGCCCAAACTATCTCAGTCATCAACCCAAAAACTCACCAGATTTGAAGACAGTGCAAATCCTGCCCATCCCCAACCTAAAATTAACTCAATCATCAACCCAAAACCCCACCAAACTTGAAGACAGAGCAAATCTTGCCAATCCGCGACCAAAATATAACTCATTCATCAACCCATACACCCACCAGATTTGAAGACAGTGCAAATCTTGCCAATCCGCGACCAAACTATAACTCAGTCATCAATCCAAAAACTAACCAGATTTGAAGTCAGTGCAAATCTTGCCAATCCGCGACCAAACTATGACTCGGTCATCAACCCAAAAACCCACCAGATTTGAAGACAGTGCAAATCTTGCCAATCCCCGACCAAACAATAACGTCATCAACCCAAAAACCCACCAGATTTGATGGTAGTGCAAATCCTGCCCATCCCCGACCAAACTATAACTTAGTCATCAACCCAAAAACCCACCAGATTTAAAGACAGTGCAAATCCTGACAATCCCCAACCTAAAATTAACTCAATCATCAACCCAAAAACTCACCAGATTTGAAGACAGTACAAATTCTGCCAATCCTTGCCCAAACTATCTCAGTCATCAACCCGAAACCCACCATATTTGAAGACAGTGCAAATCCTGCCCAACTCCACCCTAAAATTAACTCAATCATCAATCCAAAAACTCACCAGATTTGAAGACAGTGCAAATCTTGCCAATCCCCGACCAAACTATAACTCGGTCGTCAACAAATAAACCCACCAGATTTGAAGACAGTGCAAATCCTGCCAATTCCCAACCAAAATATAACTCAGTCATCAACCCAAAAACTCACCTGATTTGAAGACAGTGCAAATCTTGCCAATCCCTGACCAAACTTTAACTCAGTCATCAACCTAAAAACCCACCAGATTTGAAGACAGTGCAAATCCTGCCAATCCCCAACCTGAAATTAACAGCTCAATCATCAACCCCAAAACCCACCAGATTTAAAGACAGTGCAAATCCTGCCCATCCCCAACCTTAAATTAACTCAATCGTCAACCCAAAAACCCACCAAACTTGAAGACAGTGCAAATCCTGCCCATCCCCAACCAAAATATAACTCAATCGTCAACCCCAAAACCCACCAGATTTGAAGACAGTGCAAATCCTGCCAATCCCCGACCAAACTATAACTCAGTCATCAATCCAAAAACTCACCAGATTTGAAGATAGTGCAAATCTTGCCAATCCCCGACCAAACTATAACTCAGTCATCAATCCAAAAACTCACCAGATTTGAAGACAGTGCAAATCCTGCCCATCCCCGACCAAAATATAAGTCAGTCATCAATCCAAAAACTCACCAGATTTGAAGACAGTGCAAATATTGCCAATCGGCGACCAAAATATAACTCAGTCATCAATCCAAAAACTCACCAGATTTGAAGACAGTGCAAATATTGCCAATCCGCGACCAAAATATAAGTCAGTCATCAATCCAAAAACTCACCAGATTTGAAGACAGTGCAAATCCTGCCAATCCCTGACCAGACTATAACTCAGTCATCAACCCAAAAACTCACCAGATTTGAAGACTGTAGAATGGATGTAACCGCCGTAGAATGTACGTAAGTACTGTACATGTATTTTTGACTGACAACATTTTTTATATATTTTCATGTTAAATCTTATGGTTACGTGCAACCATAAAAATGAGAGTTCGCTGCCATAGAAATGAACGCGCGCCACTAATTTTTACTAGGCTCATCCAGTACATACTCATACGGCAGTTAGCTACCTTCATACTGATCCTACCAATCAATCTATACTACCAATCAAGCAAACAAGCTACATATGTTCATATCGATCCTACTAAGTGATTAACTAATACTACCAATCAAGTGACGTCATTCGCGCGAGTTCTATTTTAACTTCGAACAAGCAAGCTACCACAAGGATTAGAAAATTCGATTCGTACCGGTACTCGTACTACTGTATGTGTATCTCTTTCGCACCACGGTTTTACGATGGAATCGATCGAAGTTCGTGGTAAGATGGCGGTAAATACATCGTATTTCTCTCACCAACTCTCTCATCTGGCAAAGATGACGACTACAGAAAAAATTCGTACCGTATGAGAAACGACGACGGGCCGATGACTCATTGTATGATTTTTATCTGTATTCAGGTTAAATCTTATGGTTACGTGCAACCATAAAAATGAGAGTTCGCTACCATAAAAATGAACGCGCGCCTAAAGAAAGTGTGTCGTAACAAACAAACAAAAACGCAATTGGTCTTATGAACGATTGATTTAGTGAGTAAGATCTTTGTTACAATTCGATCGTCTTTGTCTTTGTCTTTGTCGATCGGCAGGTTAATTACTCGTCGTATCGTCGTGTCGGTTTACAGCATATTACCGTGTAATTCTAGGCATACAAAGCACACGTAAATAAGACACAAAACACACGCAAAGCATCTTCGATCGGTCTTTTTACCGTATAATTCACCGTGATATTCTCATTGGAATATCACATGTGATTGTACCTTATCATGTAGAATTAGTACTAGGTTGTACATAGATTTTAGGGCATGATAGTGTTTTAGAGTTGTTAATTCTTCGAAGAGTGAGCTGATGGAGAAATCCGGTAAAGAGACAATCCACATGAAAGCGCCGACGATTATTCACTCATCAGGTTAATAATCTTACGAATAAGGTTATTGCCTTCTTTATGACTTTTCGTACGATACGCCCGTGATTAGTACGTATGAATACGCCTTTACACGGTGAATTCTTTTCAGTCCCCTTCAGTCGTAAATCCTCCAACTGTTAAGCGGCTGGATTCTATGACTTAACCTATTCATCGTGAGTCATGCGTGTGTTGAATACCAAACTGTATCCAGTCTACTATCAGAGGCCCTATCAATTGGGGCGGCGTTTTGCCTTTCATTCTGGCTAGTATCATGGCGTTTTGCCCTGATCCTTGCCCGATTGATATATATTGTTTCATGGATCAAATTATCCATTTTCGAAATGCTCATTGCAAATCGATTTATTCCATGATCAAACAAAAACAACTTGTTACTTCAATCGAACAATCAATCGAACATTCTATTGAATGATTGATTCTTTCGCTACCACATACAACGAGAACAATGTTCCCGGAAAACAGCGCCACTCATTAGCTTTGTAAACAAATCAGCAATATTTGTTGAACCTGGTTCCTTTGCAACTCTGATAATTCCTGCTGCAATAGATTCACGCGCTTTGTGGTATGCAATGCTGTTGTGCTTCTTCTTACATGGGCTTTCAGGTCGTGTAACATTCGTGACAACAGAAGCATTATCACAATACACATTTGTGCTTCCATCAATTGGGACACCCATCATTCTCAACTTGTACCTTAGACCTTCAACCAATTCGATTGCAATTTTCAAAGCAATGATTTCGGATCCAAAAGTTGATGTTTCAACTGTTGTTTGTCTTTTGGAAAACCAAATGATCGGTGCATTATTAATGAAGATAATAACACCAGTATGAGATCTTCTTGTTGCTTTGCATCCGGCATGGTCGGCGTCAACAAACAGCTCATTGTTACATGCTTTCCCAAGGCTTCAGGCATATCTGCTGGTATGACTTCAGCGGCACCAGGATAAAATTCAGACCAGTCACATTTTTGAAATTTACTCTCATCGACGCTTCATACAGTATCATCAAAAACCAATTTCGACCTGTTGTACTTTTTCAAATATGCAAATATATGAAACAACTGATTCAAGTGCCCAATCCTTGCTTGTGCCAGATACCTTGACATCAGCGAGACTGGTATTACAATGTCTAGCCTTCCTTATTCACAAATCCACCTGAGGACTCCAATTAGACCTTGATAGTAGTTTTGCAATTCAGGATTCAATTCTTCTGATATATCAATTTCCGGGCGATAATCATGTGACAGTGGACTGGATGCTGATTTTGGTAGATACTTGTAGCCATATTTTTCAGTTCCTAACTCTTGTTCGACTACTGCAACAGCTTTCGCCGTATACTTAGTGCTTGATAATGACCATCTTGGTTTTGAATCACCTTCAAAGTAGAACTTTCCAATATCAGCTCCCAAATACAGAGTTGGCTCTTCAATAGTATCATCCTTCAATTTGAACTTTCGCTCAATGTTTTCAAGCTGGAACTTTGGATCTTCACCAGAACATAAGATATCATCAACATAAGCAATCAACATTGCCCAGTATCTGGATCCATCTTTCCTGGTTTCAATTCGTAAGTGCACATCCGGATCTGCTTTGCATGGTGAATATCCAAGATCTCTCAAATGCTGTGTGAGATATGACCTGAAAGATGCACCTGCGACCGGCAGGCCATACAATGCGCGAACTATCTTGCAGGGCCTTCCTGCAAGATGTGGTGGAAAACCATCTTCAGCTCTCGCTTTTAGAAAGTATTTCTCTTTAATCGGGGCTGTCAAATATGCATTTTGAATATCTGCTGAGAGAACCTTTAAATCATTCAGCGCTGCCAGCAGGAAGAATATCCTCACTGAATCCCAACTGGGAACCGATGAGTAGGTATTTTCTTTTGCCACTGCAGGAACTTTATGACCGTCCCCTACTAACCTAGCCTTCCACGTTAGGGATCCAAGCTTGATGTCAAAAATCATATGGGTTGTTATTTCCTTGTGACCGACTGGAATAACATCATCATCGGAAAATTCGAACGCTGCCATATTGTTGGTCATTTCTTTGTGAATTGCTCTTTCCCAGTGATCAGTGCCTGTTTTCTAATCAATAGCCAGCGCTTGTTTGATTGAATGTGGTAATTCAACGCCATACTTGTGAGTCTTCAACCAATACTTGGCTGTTTTGGCTGCCTTACGGATTCGCTCCTTTCTTCTCAAAATTTTGTGCACCCACCATCTGAATTCTGGTGACTTTTCAAGATTATTGTTGACAGCATATTCAGCTAATTGCACTGGAAATGATTCTTTGACATCGCTTAGCTTACACCATGATTCGGTGCCATCTTTCCAGCCGGCGAGAATCCTCCAACCCCTTGTCGTCGGCTTATGGCTTTGAAGGCCATTTTTGGCTACAGTTGTTGCCTCCTCATCACTTAAAGCGGTGTTGTCGCATTCATGATCAATCAGTTCATCTAACATTGTGAACATTTGTCCATCATCATCAACAGAGCTGTACAAACTCTCTGCAACAATATTTGCCGTGTATTCCTCAATGGTGCCATCAGGTAGTTGCAATTTGTACAGCCTCGTGTCTAGTATGGGATTCTCATTCCTTACTCCAATTGGTCTGTTTTGCAAGTCTCGCACCCTATCCTTGACAACACACCTGAGTCTTTCATCACCTCTTTCAATGATCACTTCATTGCCCAGATATTCATCTGGTTCATCAATATCTTCTACTGACGCTTCTGGTTCTGCCATTTCAAGTTTCAGATCAGGTGATTCTACTGGTTGATTCTCAAATAGCTCTATTTGAGGCTCCGGGTAGTTTTCCTGGAAAAAGGACGCGCTATCCTTCACTTCATCACCAATCTTGGATTCAATTGATTTGTCAATTGCTTCCATTCTTCTGAGGATATCTCTATCCCTCCATTCATATTCTTTGACAGGCCTTATTGAATTTGTAGATATTGGTATTGCTGATTCAGTCAGGAGCCAAAAACAATCACCTCCACCTACCTTATTGCCACAAGGACCCAACCATCGTCCCAACCTTTCAACGCCTCGAGTAGAAGAATCACCTTTATCATAGTAAAACACAAAATCATACCATTCTGATGAAATGTATAGTGTAATATCGGGCCTATAGCCATGGACCAATTCAAATGGAGTTCGCCCCATTGAAGAAGGGTTGCTTGATGCTGTTCTCTGCCTTATGTTTGCACATAGTTCACCACAAAATGACCATAATCTTCTCGGTGATTTCTTCTTTGCTGACTTGGTTGTGATTGCACTCCCAAGGTGTCCAATCGCTTGTTCTGCTCGATTTTGAAATGGGCAATGAGGTTGTATGAATATCTGATGAATATGGTTGCGCTTTACAATTGAATTCCAGTGCGTCTTGTAAGTTCTTGGTGATCCTTGTTCTGGAGCACCATCAGAAATCAAATGCTCTGGGATTCCAATTTCATGAATGAATGTCTTCAATCCTTGATGCGCTTGTGATTTGTCCTGTATTGGTATAAATACTTCAAACCCATTTCCATTTGTGAAGATCTGGGCGCATTTTTCCTGTCTCATAATACTGGTAGTCCTGGCATGCCAAGTATCAGTGTACCAGGTTCCTTGTGCAATTCTCTTGTTTCTGAAGCGCTGTGTAGGCAGCCTCTTCATCAACGGTAGTTGCAAATTCCTGAGTGCCTTCTGGGTTGTGACCTTCAATGTCTGCTCAGCTTTCTTGAAACTAATATTCCAAGTTTTGGCTAGGCGTTCAACTTTGTTTGGACCCTCAATAGTTGTCACTGACGGCCCCCATTGATTTCTTCTATCAAGAGATCTCCTTTCAAGTGCATTGTCAATTTCTTGCAAGCTAGGGGCCTGTTTTGATTCCTCTTCATGAGCTTCCATAAAGTCAAATTCTGTATCATCAAACAAAAATTGGTCTACCCTTCGCGCTTGAAATATTCCTTATTGAAGAAATTCGATGAGCAATATTTCCATCTGTTGCAATTTGACATTCAGTTAGCATTCTTCTTGTTGATACCTGATGTACTCTCATCAGTTTGCATTGCTGCATGACACTTGGATGCCTGTTGTCTAAGCTGGTCTTGGGGAGCATACCTGTAACATTACTTGCAGGTTCTGTTACAATCGAACTTGTATCCATGGCTTGATCCTCTTTGGTCGACATAGCTTGAAGGCTAAACTGGTCCCCTGAAATTGGATCTCCATTTTCAATGGCTAACTCGGCCATCCTGAACTTCAGTGAGTGTGGATCCCAAGGGGTATCATTTGTTGCAATCAAATGTTGACATTCATCAAGCTCCATTCTTGTTGGCTTTCTCGTGGGGAAATATGAAATCACATTTCTCATACTCAGTTTGATAAAAACTTTCTTCGGATCATCATCTTCCATTGGCGTTTGAATTGTAATTCCATGCTTGGATCTTGGGTCAAATTGACGCGGTGTTTCTTCAACAGAATTGAAATTGCAGTCCCTCACCTGATTCGGGCATATCAAGCTGTTCTTCAATTTGTTCCCAAAGTACAGCGCTTGATGGAACACTATGATATATACTTGGCCTGATGTTGGATTTGTCCATGCCGTAGCACAGCTTCCAATCGGGATCTTCTTGATGGGCTTGTACTCTTCAGAAAAAGGTGCAACATCAACATGTGTTGTGATCTGATCAGGATTCAGCAATACCATATTGCTTCCTGCCGCAGTAGTGTCTGCATGTGAGTCTAACTCACAATATCCTTCTTCATTTTCTCCATCATCAAAATCTACAGGAACATTCATCTTGTATAATGACCGGCTCACCATTGTTAACAATTTGTGTTCTAGTGATAGTGTCCGGTTATTATGTCATTTCTTAGATTTTGAGCCAAAACTGTCACCTGCGCCTTCATTCTCAGCTTCTTTCTTTTTAGTCTCAGCAGACTTGAGATTTCTTTTCTTCTTTGCTTGTCTCATCTGGTGAAGCTCCTGTCGCTGTTCTTTTGACATTGTGTTATAAACACTTGTTGGATAGGGCTTGCATTCAACTTTTCCTGTAAACGTTCCAGTTGTTTTCTGCTTCTTGTTGCTGGTTGTGCCCACAGAATACACACTTCTGGAACCTCGTTTATGCTTCCCATTTGCAAGTTTCTTCAATCCAAGTCGATTGGTGAATAGAATCAAACATTCATTGAAGTTGTCACGGTAGTCTTTGCTCTCATCAATTGCATCTGCTTTTGCAGCATCAAGCCCCTCATCACTGATTGAATTGATAAAGTCCCAAACAAATCTTCTTTCATTGTGGTTCTTTTCAAATCTCAGAATTGTTCCATGGAAAGCAGTCCAGTTTCGCTTGTGCTTGTTCCAGTCATAATTCTTAGCATCGCCAGTGTAATGTGAATCTTTCATTTCCTGATAGGTTTTGTTCAGAACCATAGTGATATTGGTATCAGTGTAAGCATGTTGCATCAATGAAATGAAAGCATTTCTGGCATTACCTGAGTTCAGAGCAGTGTTTTGGAAATGTGCCACATATTCCCAACCAGGACCTTTTCTTGTCGCATCACATAACAGCCTCCAGACGACGTTGTTATCTTCATCATACTGATGACCTGACAGAACGCCAAATCTTTCATTGTAGTCACTGCAAGTTGGATAGGTATCTGTTGTACTTTGCGCGACTGTTCCAGACCTGGCTTCACATCTTCCTTTTCTTGGGGTCTTATCACATACAAGATTGGGAAACCCTCAGAGTTGAATCTGTATCTCAAGTTTTGTCAAAAGCCTTCCTCCCATTCTCTGAACTTCGTAAGGTCCTTTAGCTCAGGTGGGGTTGATTTTTCCTGTGATTTCACACTTGATTCCATCATCTTGATTCTGAATTGCTGTAATTCCAGATTGTTTGGATTTGCTTTCCAGTCGATAGCCCTTGGCTTGACTCCAATCAATGGTTGATACCGGGCCCAACTTGCCCACGTGAGAAGCCTTGATGATAGTATGTTACCATAGTGGATACTTTTTGGATTAGGACAGTCTGGACTGATAGATTTCAATCCATGCATGAACGATTTGATGCTTTCCTTGTTGAGGTCTGTAATTTCACGAATATTAGACATCCCTCCCCTCATAATCTCTTCAGCTGATTCGTAGTTGATACCAAAATCCATTAGGCTGCTTCTGAAAGCAAGCTGTTCTGGGTTCAGAAATCTACCATTGTTGAATCCCCTGATTTTTATCCTGGGTTGGGACAACCTTCTTCCCAGTCGTTCGGCTCTTGCATCCTCGGCGTTTTGGTTTTCTTCATTGTCACTATTGTCACCATCCGGTCCTCTCCTCTACTTTCTGCATCTCTTATTGCTCTGATTCTTTTCTTTACTTCTTGGTCGATGATTCTCTTCATGGTTGAGTTCATTTCTGGATCAGTCATAGCCTTTTCCATTACTTGCATGATTTTATCTTCAAACTCTTCATCATCTCCCCTACCTCCTCCTCTGTTGTTCTCATCAGAATCCTGTGGATCGTCCACTTCCATTTTTTCTTCCTCTTCATCGCTGTTGTCGTTTGCTCTAGCTCGGACCATTGTGCAGAATTGTGTATTCTAATAGTCGGATGGTCGCTTTGAAGAGGGTTTTGGAGTATTCGGAGGATGGATATTCGAAAGATGGTATGTGTATCGGAAGTGGTATGTGGAGAGAGAGTGTAATCGAATCGAGGGTTTGGATGTGAGATGTGGATAGTATATGTTGTATGACTGTTGATTCGATTTGTTTATATCCGGATCGAATTTTCGTTCCGTTTGTATACTTTCTGACTATTCGGATCGAGTTTTCGTTCCGGTTAGTTTTGTGTGAGCTTTTGCTTTTGTTGCAAATCAAGATTGTGAGCTTTCCTATCCTTTCTCGGGATTTTGCTCATTCTGTATTTCTGTGGTGAAAGATTGCTTCCTGAGAATTTGGTGTTCTCTTTTCCTTTTGGATCTTTCCGATCTTCGAGATTTGGTGTTCTCATATCTTTGGATTTTTGTTTTCGTGCGGGCAGATGCTTTTTACAATCTGTTCCTTCCGGGCAGATGCTCTTTGCAATCTGTTCATTCCGGTCTTTGTTTTCCACCACAGAATACTTCAGGCTCAATCTTCTGGCTCACTCATTCTTGTTTTCAGTGAAAGATCAGTGTTCTCGAATATTGATTCCTTTCAACTGATGCCAACCTGGGCAATTCGTTCAGCTGAATCGTCCAGTCTCTTTTCCCCTGCTTGTTTTGCTGGATCTCGTATCCCGGTGGAGCCACCACCTTGGTTCGAGTCTTTGGCCTCTTCTTTCAAGGGAGGCCGCCCTGGTGTTGGTCTATTCCAGGGCTCCACAAGCAACTGCCCCTTTTACATCTTTGAGGGTTGATGCCGGTTGCTGATCAGGCTAATCCGGATTCTTTGTCTTCAAGCTCAACTGCGTTTCTTGGTGGAAACGCCATTCGTCCTCCACAGCTCGTAGAGTGCTGTGGGTCTGATAAACTAAAGAAAGTGTGTCGTAACAAACAAACAAAAACGCAATCGGTCTTATGAACGATTGATTTAGTGAGTAAGATCTTTGTTACAATTCGATCGTCTTTGTCTTTGTCAATCGGCAGGTTAATTACTCGTCGTATCGTCGTGTCGGTTTACAGCATATTACCGTGTAATTCTAGGCATACAAAGCACACGTAAATAAGACACAAAACACACGCAAAGCATCTTCGATCGGTCTTTTTACCGTATAATTCACCGTGATATTCTCATTGGAATATCACATGTGATTGTACCTTATCATGTAGAATTAGTACTAGGTTGTACATAGATTTTAGGGCATGATAGTGTTTTAGAGTTGTTAATTCTTCGAAGAGTGAGCTGATGGGGAAAACTCCCGCTAAGAGGTAATCCACATAAAAGCGCCGACGATTATTCACTCATCAGGTTAATAATCTTACGAATAAGGTTATTGCCTTCTTTATGACTTTTCGTACGATACGCCCGTGATTAGTACGTATGAATACGCCTTTACACGGTGAATTCTTTTCACGCCACTAGATATTACTATTGCTTTTAGACAAAGCATCTCATTTCCGTAAATAATTTCTTTGGCTAAGCTTTTTAGCGATTTTTAGTCGTAGCGTTTGTACCAAGGCTACTTGTTAAAAACAGATTTTTTTAATATTTCTACGTATTCCCCCCCCCCCCCCCCCCAACCCCCCACATAAACTCCGTCTACAAGGTTACGTTGTCAACTCTTAGGGTTAGTGTTAAACGTTCAACTAACAACTCCACCAATTGCAATCGTAGAATCGAAAAGGATTGATATCAAGATTGGAATCGCAAATCAATGAGGAAGGAGAGGTGCTTGAGTATGTAGAGGTCGTGAAATCGATGGAAGGTTAATCGGATTTGGAAACAATCGATTAGATGGCTAACGAATCATCGACTCGTAGGAGACAGTAGGAATCGATATGATTGGATAATCCACTCGTAGAAGTCGAGTGAGCAGCATTGAAGACAATTGATTGACAATTGTAATTCGATCGTAGCTTGAGTATCGATTGAGTGTCGAATACGAGGATTGGCGGCCGAAGGGTCGACCATAGTGGTATATCGAATCAAGTTGGAGACAAGACGGAATATTGATGCGTATCATGGGAAGGAGATTGGGGAATCTGAATCGACTCATAGAAACTCGATCAGTAGAGATCGAATATCAACGTAGATTGGAGAATCCAAATCAATTCATAGAGGCTCGATTGTAGATAGTCCTAGATGCAATTGGGGAATCATATCAAAGAGAAGAGGAGATTGCAGAGTCGAATGGCGACGAAGGGGACAAATGCTGAGATCTATCAGTGCCAATTGTAGTATAATAGTCAAACGTTGAGAATTGCTCGCTTCACTGTTGATGGAGAGGGGAGACGGACCGATTGAGCTGGAATCCAAAATTGGAGAGAAGAAGATCTATCGGTTCCAGAATGAGTTGTCAAGCGCCAACGAAGGGATTGAATTGTAGAAATCGGTTGAGTGTGGAATACAATTGAGAGATCGGAATGCAATTGATTGTCGTAGGAAGGCAACGACGTGAATTTTTGTGGGAAGGAATCAATCATAGGTGGGCGATTGGTGAATCGTAAAACATATTGTAGAGTTCATGCCATATCGAGCGTAGGAAAGAATTCAATCGGGGATCACAGGAATCAATATTGAAATCGGATGTAGTCCTAGGTTCAATTCAATCGTCGGATAGAATCAAACGAGTTGATTACTGATGATGTGGATTGATCTTGGATCACAACAGATGGGAGTCATGTTGGCAAAGATGAGATTGGTTTATCGTAGAATCTCAAATAGACGTGTTGTAGAAACGAATGGGATCGGAGGGGTTTCATTTCTGACTTGGTAGGAAAGATCGATTAATTGTACGATAGGATATGATTGAACGTAGATGAAGAGGAGATCAATGCTCATAGTTGAGAATCAACTGTAGTTGCCACAGTTGGTAGGAGTTTCCGAAGAGACGTGTCCTTGGAGAAGAGGAAGACGGATCAACATTAAGCCGTAGGTGTGGAATCAAACGTTGATGGAGAGGAGATTGACGATGTTGATTCATAGGCTGTGTTGGGTCGTTGATATCAATGGAGCAAAATAGAAAGGAAGGAATGGGGAAATACCGATTCGCTCAGGAGCTGTTGATGTGGTCTGAGCTTGTAGAGAGTGAATCGATTGTCTCCTTGGAGATGGATAGGATCAATCAATCATTTGTAGGGATGTATTGAAGCCAGAATCAAGCGTCGACGGAGAGAACGCATGTTGGAATCTATCAATGCCACACGGAGGATAATCACCTCAGAGAAACTTGATCAGTAGATAGCGAATCTTGACGGAGATTGGAGAATCAGGATCAACTCGCAGGATTGATGTGGTTTGGATCGTAACTCTGTCAAAGAATCAGTGAAGAGATCATGGGGAAGGACATTGATGACTCTGTCAAAGAGATCAGTGGAGAGAGGACCGATGGACTGTAGAGTCACGAAGGGATGTATCGTAGAATCAAATATCGGTGCTGTTCTTAGGAAGAAATGGAACATTGATAATCAATTGATCGGAGAATCACGTAAAGAGGGACCACAGACAAAACAAATGTTGGAATTGATTGTCTTGAGTACTATTGATTGTCTTGAGTACTGATCGAGTCAGACGAATAAATCAGAGTGGAAATTGAATGTTGGCTTAGGTTCAATTGTTGAATAGAATCAAGCGAGGTGATTAGGGATGGGACGGATTGATTGATGATCTCAACGGAGGGGAGATCGATGAGGAGAAGAGAATGGTTGGACAATACTTGTTTGTTATTGCGGATGGGATGCAGAGTCGTCCGAGAGGAGGAAGTGAATTGTCATTCAGGATGGTACCGTGGAGTCAAATATCCTAGCAATGGGATTGGGTGTTTGAGATCGATCAATCGATGAGCCATGCAGTAGTAATCAAATCGATTAAGCTGGAGTTGTTGATCATCAACAGAGGGGTAACGAAGAATCCAATTGATAAGGGAAGTCAGGATTGTTGAGGACAAAACCGAGTATGGGTCGTCGAGCGAGTGATCGAGTGATGGGATATTCGGAATCAATCGGAGAAATTCGATCTGTGGATCGACAGGTGAATTCGACGTATTGTTCGATCTGTGGATCGAATGGTGAATTCGCGAATGGTGGGGTTACATGAACCAGGGACACACCCCTTGATTCAACACGGAGTGAGGGAGTGTTGAATTATTGGTCGGTTCATGGATATTCATAAGTAAAGTGGTGGAGGCTTATGATGAAAATGCTGGAAGTTTAAACATGTTCGAATTAAGCGTCATGCAATGATCCAATGCACACCCCTTGAGGCAGATGCACACCCCTCGATTCAACACGTATGGAATGGAAGTCTGTGGTTCAAACGAATTCCATGGTTGTGAATGATACAACACCGGGGGGCAAATGTCATGGTGCTATCGAATGCCAATAATGGTTGTAGAAACAAAAGGAGTCGTAGATGCGAATGATGGACTTAATCAAACACAGTCGAATCGTACAATCGGATCAAGGGATCGGTGGACGGCGTGGCGACTCCTGGTCTTATCTTGTGAAAGATAACAAGGAGTCAAAGGTGAATTAATCAACCTTGTCCAGAGCGTTTGTCGAGGAAACAATCAATTGTAAGCAGAAAAGAAAATTCCGGTAGGAGGATTGGTAGCCGTGTATTACCAAACAAAGGTGCGGCCGTGTCGAAGGGATGACCGAAGTGATGTTCCAAAGGAGATATCGACCGTAGGAGAAGACAGTCGAATTGATGCGTCGGCGGCAAAAGAACGAGTTGTCAATCATCGTAGATTTGTAGTGGTGCAGATTGTAGGATCGAAGAGAACGCTCGTCGGAGGAACCAAAATGACCGGAGGAACAGAAGGAAAGTTCCAAGTTCCGAAGAAGGAAGTACGCAAAGAAATATCGACCGTAGGGGAAGACAGTCGAATTGATGCGTCGTCAAAGCTTTGAATCATATCGTTGTCTTGACACTTAGTCACGAGAATCGGTTTTAGTGCGTTAAGTAAGTTCCGTGAATTTGTCTGAACTGGCAATATACCCCTTGATGCGACACGTGGTGGAGGAGTGTTGAATTATCAGGTGGTTCATTGATGTGTGTTCAGTGGGATCTGTGTCTCCAATCTGCGTGCGCGGATGAGAAGTAAATTGGTTGAGGCTTAGGAGGGAAAAACGCTGGAAGGTAGACGCGTCGACAGTAAGCTTCATGTCGTTATCCAAGGCAAACCCCTTGATTCAGATGCACACCCCTCGATTCAACACGTATAGAATCGAATTCCATGGTTCAATCGAATTCCATGGTTGTGAATGAGACAAAACCGTAGGGCGAAGGTCATGGTTCTATCGAATTCCATGGTGGTAGAAACAACGGGAGTCAAATTGGATCAAGTCGTAGAAATTGAGCAAGCATATCGAGTAAACGGGGGGCGGAGGAGACCAAAGGAGATGACAAATGATCACGATAAGTAGACAAACCAAAACGTAGAAGCCAATTGATGGATCGATGGATCGAGAGTGGTTTTAGTGGGATCCAATGTACACCCCTTGAGTCAGATGCACACCCGTCGATTCAACACTTATGGAATTGAAATCCAGGGTTCAATCGAATGCCATGGTGGTAAATTATCGATCTGGAAGAGAGAGAGAGAGTAGATCGACGAGCCATGTAGTGGAAGCGCAGGGAACGCCCCATCATGCGGAGAAGAGTGAGGGTTTAAGGCAACGAACGATGGATGGGGAAGTTGCGGTCGTCTGTAAGTCTCAGTCAAACGTATGAGAAAACCAATCCATTGACAGTCGTGGCTTCCATGTCGGTAGGATCAGAAGGAAGGGCCTTGGAAGGGGAAGGAACGATTGTGTGGATAATGGAGCTAGTAGAAGTGTACGTAGCGGGGAGTAAGACGATTGACTGAAGGTTGAATCGTGGGGATTGAATGATCAAGTCGTAGGACTCGGTTGATCATAGGAACTGAGGTCAGATGTAATCGTAGTAGTGTGCACAATCGGATGGAGACACCGTCGATTGATTGGAGATGGAGGGATCGTGTATGTCAACAATAACAAATCGAGAAGTTGATCATAAAAATCAACTTGAGTGTATATGGATTCGTAGATTGATCAAAGTGTATGACAAATAATCGAATCAGCGATCGTAGATCGGATTGTAGAAGCAAATCATATCAACCAATTGAGGTGGATGGGATGCTTGAGTATTCATCACCTTGGAAATGTATCAAAGAAATCGTAGAAATCGATTGATCGTAGATTCTCAAATAACGGTTGATCTGATCAGAGGGTCATAGGTATCGTTGGGGCGTAGATTGATCTTAGATGGATCGTATATCAAATCGTAGAGGTTGAGTGATCGTGGATGCCAACGTGAAATAGCAGAAATACGATCGATCGATCGCGTCGGCTGTTGGAGATCGAATTGAAGACGGCTGACTGATCAATCGTAGAATCATATTTTAAAAAAATAATGCATTGCGCACCCCTCGATCCAAGAGATGGTGGTATCAGCCAGAATGGAGGAGACAAAGCCACAGATGATGGGAGGAAACGGATTCGTCATTTGTACACGACGAGGGAGGTAATTTGGTGGAGTAAAGCAACTGCCATTAGATGGGGAAGTTGCAGTCGGTTGCAATGTTCAGTCAAAAGTGTCGTAGAACCAATTCATCGACAAGATGTTGGCATATAGATGATACAGCTTGACCTTGAGGGCTATTGAATTACTAAGCGGGGGATGAAGCGTGCATGCGCGTACACACACATACCCGGCAATTATATATGCCGACGAATCGAACATTCAGTAGTACAGGTACAACCTACGACCTCAGGGTGAGCACATTAAGTATTAATATGGACGCGTACAAACTTAGGCCCATAAATGTTACATATGCCTGGAATGAGTATCAAACCATACTTAATGCACTGAACAGAGGTGTAGGGATATCGATTGAATGGTCGATTGTCGCCCTCGAAACCTCCCACAAAAATGAGTAACAAATTAGTGATTGAGGGATGAATATGGTCCAGGCACACTCCGATCATAATCTTATCAATAACTCTTTCCAACATCGTAACAGTAACAGATAAAGTAACAAATAATAACAACTTTGCAATCTTTGGTTCTATTAGTTATTGATAAGATTATACCATCAATTAACACAGCCGATGCCAGAAGGGAACATACAGAACACAACAATTCTCCAGCCTACAGAGGAGTCACACCGGACACCAGCATCGATACTGAACACGAGCTCCGATACCTACGAGGGCAACTAGAGGATCTGACCGAAGACAACTACGACCTGCGTGAGTATACACTCAGCCAAACAAACCAACTACAAAACCAGAATCAATTATTGGCCGAGTACGGAGAAGAGAGCGACAGCGACGACAGTGAAGACACCATGTCCAAAAAGAGAGGAGACTACTACGACGCGCTGAAGGAGCTGATGGAGCCCGCACAACTGAAGCCAATCCAAATCCCGACCAGGATCGACGTGTACGAGTTGAAGAAAGCCCTTACAAACGCGCTGGCCGAAGTGACCTTGTAACACACTAGGGGTAGAATTTGAGTAGGAGTGATAATTATGAATGGTTTAATACTTTACGAAAATGGATGGAAACTTAACAGATAAAATAATGAGCGATTGGGCCATGCTGGCTCCGATCGGGCCCTGCTAGCTTCGATCGCTCATGGATATTCATATAGAGTAGCGATATGAATCGTGCCCCTGTCCGGCATCGGTATACCATTGTATACAGATAATGCTTTGCTACTTAATGATTCTTAGAGTAGCCCAAGTCTCATTAATTCGATCGTACGTATCCTTCGATGGTATCTTCTTAGATAGTACGACTTGTACTATGGGTTGTAATACGTAGATTGGTACGTACATAGTTTGGTACGTATGCTCGTAGTACGTTACAGAGTCCCCCAATGATTGACTTGAGGATTCTCTGAATCGCTTTGTTACTAGACTTCCTCCATGTCTAGATCATTGTTCGCCGGTTCATCTTGTGCTGGATCATCGTTTGCTGGGTGTTCTTTGTATGGGGTCAGCTTTTGGATGTTGACTGTTTCGGTGACATTCGGAGATAGTCTCAGTTTCACTGTACCATTGGTATGCACTTGCACAATTTGATATGGGCCTTTCTTTTGAGGTTGTAATTTGTCTGGATCTGGTTCCTTCATCCATACCTTATCATCAACCTTGAAGACGTGCTTGATGCGCTTGGCATTCTGTTGGAGCAGATTCATGTTGATGCCCTGCTGCCGAATTTGTTGTAGGGCAATGAGATTGGATGTGAGTGGGATATCCAGTAGCATGTCCCTGTTGAAAACCAAGGCTCCTGGAGATGAGCCCATAGATGCATTGATTGCGCACCTGGTTGCGTGCATGCAGGTAGCTAAAGCATTGTCCATGAGCTGTGTGGCCTGTGTGTTGGTTTGAGGCGGATTCACATGTACCAATATGCGCAGGGTGTCTGCAATGGTATGATGGGCTCTTTTGCAAACAGCATTGCTCTGAGGATTTTTTACTGTGGTAGCCACACCTTCAATTCTGTAGGCTGCCAGTGTATTTTGGAATTCATGGCCTAGGAACTCTCCACCATTGTCATAGACACACTTGACTGGTCTTGGATATCTGGATAACCAGCAGTTGGTGAATTGGTTGGAGACATGTTGACTTGATTTATCTCTGATGCGAATGATTTCCAGCAGGTTTGTAACTGGGTCGATGCACGTGAGAGCCTTGAAGTTGTAGACTTTTCCTTGGGCTGTTACCTTCCATGGTCCAATCAGATCCACATGCACTTCACTGAATGGTGCCAATGGCGCTTGCTTGGGCGCCAGCAATCCATAACTTGCGTTTCTGCTCTTGTACTTGATGCAATCATCCGGGCATATATACTCTTGGCACAGCTTGGCCAGCCGTTCCATGTGGAACCTGGCAGTTATGGTTTGATTGAGCCTGGTGGATCCACAGTGCCCTAATAGTAGATGGTACCACTTGAGTAGTTGGGGAGCAAGGGAGGTTGGAATGTAGATTTTCCATTCTTCTCTGGTTTCTGCTTTGGAGTAGCATGCAATTTCCTGATTACCAAGTTGTTGTTTGAAGAAGGTTGGTAATTGTAGCTTGGCTGGTAGCGTCTCATCGTTTTGTTGATGTTGAGCAATATTGGTGTAATTCACTGGGCATTCCATCTCCTGGAGTGTTGGCAGGTTGACCAGACACTCATTGTTCAGTAGACATGAATATAATTCATCGTCTGCGTCATGGCATAGGTTTGGGAATACCTCTGGGAATTCTTGTAGAAAAAGCTCTTCATCTGCTTGTTCAGGGACGTCTAACTTGAGAAAATCGATCAAAGTTCCTTTGCCTTGCTTCTGTTTCTCCCCCACTGTAGGTGGATCCATCCTGGGTAATCTTGAGAATGCATCCGCGAGTACATTCTTGGGTCCTTCCACATAATTCCACTTGAGGTTGTATTCTTGTAGAAAGAGATTCCATTGGAGCACTCGCTGTGGAGAGAGGGTTTTGAAGGTGAGATTCTTGTGGTCTGTGTAAATGTTGAGTTCACAGCCTAAAAGTAGTTTCCTGTATTCCTTGCAACACAAGACTATTGCAAGGAGTTCCTTTTCTGTCGTAGTATAATTCTTCTGAGCTGCATTCAGCTTCTTGGACCAATAAGCAATTGGTTTTCCCTTTTGTAGGATCGCTGCGCCAAGTTGTAGATCTGATGCATCTGTGTAGATATCAAATGGTAGATTCAGATCCGGGTATGTGTTCAGCGCGTCACTTGCTATCATGGCTTTCATTTCTTCAAAGGCTTTTTCCTGAGCCAGCCCCCATGTGAAGGCCGACTTTGTTGTTGTTTTAGGCTGCCCATTGGCAGTTTTCTTGGGAGTTCCCGTGAGGTCAAATAAAGGAGAGAGGACATGTGATCTTCTTGGCCACATATCTCTGTAGTAACCAACCGCACCTAGAAAGGACTTGACTTGAGTGATTGTTTTGGGTCTGTCCATTTGCAGAATAGCCTCGATCTTTTTCTTCCAAGGTTTCACGGCTTCTGGAGTCATCCAAAATCTGAGAAAGTCAGTTTCCTGTACAGCCCAGTCACATTTGAGAGGGTTGCACTTGAGACCATTTTCATTCAGTCGGTGCAGAATTGTGTCCACTGTTTGCATGTGGTGGCTGAAGGTTCCATTTGTCCAGATTCCAATATCATCAATATAGACGGTGCAGTTGGTGCCTTGCAAAATGTCCTCCATGAGTTGTTGTGCCACATCTGGAGAGATTTTGACACCCATTGGAAGTCTTTGATATTCATAGCATCCACATGGTGTGACAATCGTGCATAGTTTCTTGCTTGGTTCATCCAGTTCAAAACAATAGTATTGCATGGATAAATCAATCTTGGTGAAGTGGGTGTATTTGCCACGGCGATGCATGATGTCTTGTATTCTTGGTATTGGATATGGTCTTCTGACTAACAGTTCATTGAGTTCCCGGAAATCTGACACCCAGCGAACCCTGTTATCCTTCTTTGGAATGATGAAAGTAGGAAATGCCCATTCAGCCGGTCCATCACATCTTTTGAGGACTCCATCATCCACCACATTCTGGAGCTCCCTTTTGAATAGTTCTTCTCTTTTGTATGCGACTGCATATGGCTTCTTGTGAACTGGCTTGGCATTGGGCTTCAGTTTGAGTGAGATTTTCTTGCGTGGATATTTTCCTAGTTTGCCATTGAAGACGTTTGGATATTTGGATAAGACCGCTTGGAACTGTTGTTTTTCGGATGCTGTCATATGTGCTTGCTGCTCAGCAACTAAGGTTGGATTAGTTGCTTTATACGCTCTATCGAGGATGAAAGGTGATGATGATACCGCATCATGCGCGAATAGCTCAGAATCAATGGATTCCTCCAGTAATGCTTGAAAATATGCTTCTTGCAGATCTGGAGTAATATCAAAACTGGCTGTCTCGCGCATTGGAATTTGTCGCTTGTTCCATTGAATCATGCTGGATTCAAATAACAAGTTGATATTGGAGCTGCATAGGAAGTCTCGACCGAAGATAATATCATATCTGCATGATTTGGATTCAAATAATCTGGCCTCACAACGCTCGATTGTTGTGTTCCCAAATTCTTGTAGCTTGAGATTCTTCCTTACGACAAACAACGAGGTGTCGAATGATGCATTGGCTGTGGTTGTGATGGTTCTTGTTTTGGATTGGACTGGTAGAACTCCAAAGGGAAGTGCCCTTTTGTTGATGAGGGTTGTTGTGCTGCCGCTGTCGAGTAGGGCAAGCATTGTTTTTGTTGTTTTTACAGGAATGCCTTGAATGTATTGGATGGTTGTTAAAACAATGGGAGCCACATCGCTCTTCTTTGTTTTCATAGCTACGGGATATTCCGTATTTGGTTGTAGGGTCTTTGCTAGACGCGAGGTCCAGCTTGTTGCCGCTGCCCCATTCATTTGGTCATTTGTACTCGTAACCGCGTTGCGATTATTGTTGTTGCCGATCGAATCGTCATTCAATTCGGCTGTGTTTTTGGCTTCTGTACCCATATTTTTCTTTTTACCGACGCGTTCATCCATGAACTGGACTCGTCGTGAGCTCTTGTCAACATCAGATATATGTTCCGTAGGTTTCTCCCCTTCTGTGGAGAGAGTTCCTCCTGCGAGCCCAATTGGCTGTGCCAAATTGGCATCCAGGTCCTGTGGAGCTGGAGGCAGGGTGACTGCTTTTGGTTGTTGGCCTCAGGGAAGCCAGATTTGCTCACCGCTCTGTACGCTGTGTTCTGCTTTGCCGCCATGTTGTTGGAGGAAAGCTTCCTTTGCGCGCTGCATGTGTGCTTGGAATGATTCATTGCTGGCTGTGGTAGTCTTGCCTGCCGAGTCATTTTTCTTGTTGTCGGCGCGTTGCTTTTTCTTCTGTTTGGAGTACCTGTTCTTGGGACACTCGGACCAGTCATGGTTGTGCCCGGGAATGCGACAGGGATTAGAAGATTTTTGTCCTTGGTTTTTGTTGTTGGTTTTGCGTTTGGATTGGTTGGCATTGTTTCCAGGACGTCTCCCTTGTTTTTTGCCTCCTCCATTCCTCAGCTTGGACTCTCGCTCTCGACTGGACATATATTCCACAATCTTTTGGATGGATGTTTCTGCAGTGATGCCACCATGAATTTGGCCATATTGCTCAACCCACAGGTTGGGGAAGGTGTGGAGCAGTATTGTTGTTTTGTTGATTTTGTTGAGGTTTTGGCCATGACCTTGCAGCTTATCCGAGTACCGAATGAGCCTGTTGATTTGCACTGCATGGTCCTTGGCTGTGGTATCATGAGGTTTCTTGCATGCGTCGCTGCGAATGTAGGTTTGCATGATGTCTTTTGCATCCCCTGCATCGCAGTAGTGTTCTTGAATGTAGTCCTTGAATGCTTCTTCATAGCCTTCCATGTTGTCTGGATAGTTCAAATCATCATTGTCGTCTCGGGTTGTCTCGTCCCACTTTCTTTGTGCTTCAGGGCACAGTATCTTGGTGAACAGTTCAATGTATCGATGTTCTGGTAGTGGTAGTCGCTTTGCGCCAATGATGAATGCTTCTTGACAATACAGTAGTTCTTCAAGGCCCCCTTCGTCTGAAAAGATTGGTAGTTTCCATTCCTCCTTGGAACTACTGTTGGCGTCATACACTTTCAAGGTGGCAAGTTTGTTCTTAGTCCGGTCAAAGCTGGAATCATAGGTGATTGGTGGTTCTCGATGCAATCCGGTCGACATGTTTGATATTGTACTTGCCTGGTCTTTTTGTTTCGTTTGATTCGATGTTTCGATGGAGAGACAGGAATTTGTTTTCGTCAACGATTAACAATACTCGAGACCGCTGATTTGTTATTTTTCTTGTTCTGATTAACAATGTCGGATTTGCTTCGGAGACCGCTTTCGTTTTTTTTTATCTTTAGTTTCGAACGAATTTCAGTAGGTTATTTGTTAGCGAAAAAACCGTTGTTGTTCGAAAATTCGTTACGGTTTGTTAGGTTATTCGTTATTGGGGAAAAAACCGTTGCCGTTTATTCTACAGTAGCTGTAAGAGTAATTACTGTGTAACACACTAGGGGTAGAATTTGAGTAGGAGTGATAATTATGAATGGTTTAATACTTTACGAAAATGGATGGAAACTTAACAGATAAAATAATGAGCGATCGGGCCATGCTGGCTCCGATCGGGCCCTGCTAGCTTCGATCGCTCATGGATATTCATATAGAGTAGCGATATGAATCGTGCCCCTGTCCGGCATCGGTATACCATTGTATACAGATAATGCTTTGCTACTTAATGATTCTTAGAGTAGCCCAAGTCTCATTAATTCGATCGTACGTATCCTTCGATGGTATCTTCTTAGATAGTACGACTTGTACTATGGGTTGTAATACGTAGATTGGTACGTACATAGTTTGGTACGTATGCTCGTAGTACGTTACAGACCTCCACAAAATACATACAGGGGGGAGGATACGCATTTCTCTTAGAGACAGAGGAGCAATATCGGGCACGGGAGAGGAACCCAAACGCGGTGTATCCCACAGCACCCGCGGAACCGTCCGGGCTAGACAGCACAGTGGAGCTTACATCTGATACTTACAAACTGTGGAAACGAAGCAGAACACTATTCGTGGAATGGAACAAGTACAATTGGGAGGCCCTCCTGTTGACCGACAAGAAGTTCCCCAGGATGCTCCATGAGTTAAAAGACCCGGGGTTGGAGGCCTTCCCCAGAGGGACCACGGCCCTTGAGGCCTTCCAACACATGGAGAACGAGCTGTGTACGACAGTCGTACAACACGAATTGACAGCTGAAATAGCTAAGAAGATGCTGGAACTAGACTACACCCCCAGCCCGTTGGGCCCCAAAGAATACTTCCGCCTTCTCACCAAATACCAGTACCAGATCAACCTCCTGCCGGCTACGGCCAAGGTGACAGTAGCCCAGATGATAGACCACGCCCACATGGCGTTCAAAAGGAGCAAGCACGACCCCATTACACTCCATAGAGTGGAGGACGCATGGAAGGAACACCGGGCGACCATCGACACGACCTCAGAGGAACAGGAACTGATGCTATACAAACGCTTTTGGGGTCTACAACTCAAGGAACTATACAGTAGCTACCATGCCACCGCCGGGTCAGCCAACAAGGTGGAAATCCAGAATGACCGACGTCTTGCTATCATCAAGGACAACCAACGGGCCCTCATTAGTGTCTGCCAGGATCTAAAGTCCCAGGCAGAGTCGGCAACAGCAGCATCCACCCTCACCATGTCAAGCCACCAGTTGGAGTCCGCCCTGTCCGCCCACACGAGGCAAATGGGACTGTTGGTAGCCAGCCAACAAACCCAAAATGGTCCTCGCCCGCAACAGATCCAACAGACCCACCAACCACAACAGGGGGGACGACGACAGCACCAGGCTACGAACAAACCACCATCCCAGTGGAAACAGTACAAGCACTACTGTCACTCGTGCGGCGTCAATCTCTCACACGATGGGGGAGATTGCTTCCGGTTCAAGCCAAACCACCAAGTAGGGGCCACATTTGCCAACAAAATGGGTGGATCAACCCAACGCGAGGACAGATGGATGAAGTGGAGCCACCCCATCACGCAGGAAACCCATGACAGCCCCTCCTCCTGACGGTGTGGGGAGGAGCACAGTAACATACTTAATCATAGTAGTAACAGCCCCAAGTCAGCGTCATTACTAAGTATCTTACGTGCCCCTTTGAGTCGCACATCCCAACGGCCCACCAGCAACAACAAATGCGTTACCTTTGCCATGGCCACCATCTCACCCCCGGCGCCCGGGTTCGGGGCCCTAGACTTTGCTGCCACCGATCATTTTGTGCCCACCTCATATCAGGGAGGCGCCCATCGGGAAACACCCAGCGCCCTCATCGTAGGCTGAGCAAATGGCAGCACTATGGCCTCTCAAGCCACCGATGTCCTGGACCTCCCCATGATACCACTTGCAGCGCGGGGTTGCCATAAGTTAGACGACGTGGACCTCCCCCTCGTCTCGGTACCAAAATTGTGTAACAACGGGTGCAGCGTGACTTTCACCAAAGATAAGGTGGAGGTCGTAGGCCCCACCAACCACACAGTGTTGCTAGGCACTCGGGATCCCCTCCGGGACCTTTACATGGTCCCCCTCCATCAAACCAAAACAGCTACCCCCCCCCCCCCCCCCCCCCTTTTCAGATACAGACATTTTCACACGGGGGCCGGCTAAATCTCCAAGGGTGACAACCCCCCCCCCCCCCCCACCATTTTCAGACAAACAAATACAGATACACACTGGGGCGGGAGCATATCAGATTCAAGCCGTCCCCAAGCTCATAGCTTTCTACCACGCAGCAGCGGGCTATCCCACCAAGGAAACATGGATATGCGCCATCGAACGAGGTTTGTTTGTCACCTGGCCGGGGCTAACTGCCCAGCAGGTCAATCGGTTCCTACTGGCATCAGAGGAAACCACAATGGGCCACCTCCAGATGGTCCAGCAGGGGATACAGAGCACGCGCAAACCAAAGAAGAAATCACCAAAAACAGACCAAGCAGCGACCAACACTCCAATATCCCAAGCCCACCAGAAGAAGACACATGAAGTCTGCGTGGACATTGTGTCAGCTACAGACATGCAACCAGCCAACCCAATGGGCTCACGGACCAACAATGAACCAAAGGAACTCATAGCACGGGACCTACCAGGCAGATACCCCGTCACATCACGCGTGGACACCAATACATATTCCTGATGTACGATTACGACTCCAACTACATCGACGTGGAACCCATCAAGTCTCGTAAGAGTGAAGACATACTGCATGGGTTCACCAAGTGCTACAAACAAATGAAGGAGAACAACGCCCACGCCAAGATCGTACAAATGGACAACGAGACATCCAAGAAGTTGATCACCTACATCACGCGGAACAACTTGGACTACCAATTGGCATCCCTGGGGGACCACCGGCTCAACCACGCTGAATGGGCAATACAGACCTTCAAGAACCACTTCATAGCCGGGTTGAATGGGGTGGATGATACCTTCCCCATAGATGATTGGGATCTACTAATACCACAAGCAATCATCACTCTCAACCTCTTACGCGCATCCCGTACACAGCCCAAGCTGTCCGCGTACGAACTACGCCACGGGATCTACAACTACAACAGACACCCAATGGCCCCATTTGGATGTAGAGTCATCATCCATGATAGGACCCAAGAGCGAGGCGCATGGCAGGACCATGGGACGAGAGGTTTCTACGTGGGCCCGGCGTTAAAGCACTACCGGAACTACACCTGTATTGGGGGGACGAGTAGGGCCACCAGAATAAGCAATACAGTGGCATTTTTCCCAAAAGCCCAGATGCCACAAACGTCTTCCACGGATCGATTAATCATGATCCTCCAAGATTTAAAGGAAGTAACAACTAAGCCCCATCCTCCGATCCCCTACGTGGATCAAGGGACGCAGATCAATGAGGCCCTACGTCGGGTACAAGAACTACTAAACATAGAGGCGCGACGACCCTTAAGTGGAGAGCCGGTTCCCCAAGAAAAACTGATCGGGCCCAATACGGCATCAACCAGCCCAACTTTGAATGCGCGTGAACCTCCAAGGGTGCCGATAGGACACGAAACAAAATCTACCCAACAGCATTCGAGTCCTACACAACGGCTCAGCGCCCGACGAGGACACCCATGGGCGATAGGGACCATCATAAGAAAACAGTTTAACACTGGGTGGTATGAAGGAGAGGTGACCAGCTATGACCAAACCAATCAGTACTACAAGGTCCAGTTCACCGATGGGGACACAGCTGACTACACTCATGGCAAGATATCCCAATTTTACAAATCAGACCAATACTACTCGAAGTCCAAAGTTAGGCCCAAGGCCCTCATGGGTGAAAAGAATTCACCGTGTAACGCATATTCGTACGTACTAAGCGGGCGTATTGCATGAAAAGTCATAAGGGCAAATAACCTTATTCGTAAGGTTATTTCTCAATGAATAATCGTTGGCGCTTTTATGTGGATTGTCTCTTTACCGGATTTCCCCATCAGCTCACTCTTTGAAGAATTAACAACTCTAAAACACTATCATGCCCTAAAATCTATGTACAACCTAGTACTAGTTCTACATGATAAGGTACAATCACATGTGATATTCAATGAGAATATCACGGTGAATTATGGTAACACGAAAGACCAATCGAAGATGCTTTGCGTGTGTTTCGTGTCTTAATTACGTGTGTTTTGTATGCTTAGAATTACACGGTAATTGGTGGAGTTGTTAGTTGAACGTTAAACACTAACCCTAAGAGTTGACAACGTAACCTTCTAGACGGAGTTTATGTGGGGGGGGTTTGGGGGGGGGGGAAATACGTAGAAATATTAAAAAAATCTGTTTTTAACAAGTAGCCTTGGTACAAACGCTACGACTAAAAATCGCTAAAAAGCTTAGCCAAACATTTATTTACGGAAATGAGATGCTTCTTCTAAAAGCAATAGTAATATCTAGTGGCGCGCGTTCATTTTTATGGTAGCAAACTCTCATTTTTATGATTGCACGTAACCATAAGATTCAACCTCAATGACGATGACGACGTATCTTTGTGTGTTATTTGCCATTGAATTACCGTTCGAATACCCTTCCGGATCGAAAACCAAGTGGAGGAATGTGTAGGTATTTGAGTTGGTGTCATTTTGTACTACTTGTACAGTGATGAACCTTCATGGTCTGTTCTATGGAAGGAGAAACAGAAGGGTCGATCATGGGCCGACATTCGTGATTTCGATGATCGGACTTCCCATCAAAAAAATTGTCTTAGGAGTGAGTTTCTCGGTGTGTTTTCAGGGTCTTTTCACTTGTTCTTTTTTTGAAGGGACTTCGGTGTGCGGAGCACACATATGTTTATTTCCTGTAGACTTCTACATGGTTTTGGTACTGGGTATTTATTGTGGTATTTTTATCTTGTACACTCACCGATAAATACCCAGTACCAAAACCATGTAGAAGTCTACAGGAAATAAACATATGTGTGCTCCGCACAATGAAATCTCTTCAAAAAAAGAACAAGACAAAAGACCCTGAAAACACAACTTTTTTTAATGAGAAGTCCGATCATCGAGTTCACCGATGTCGTTCATTAATTTCCATTATTCTCGCGACGACCGACCCTTCTGTTTCTCCTTCCATAGAACAGACTATGAAGGTCCGTCACCATACAAATAGTACAAAATGACACCAACTCAAATACCTACACATTCCTCTACTTGGTTTTCGATCCGGAAGGGTATGCGAACCGCAATTCTACTGCGAATAACACACAAAGATACGTCGTCGTCGTCGACGACCCTTCTCTGACCCATCTGTTTCCCCTCCAATAGAAGGGAAGATGTGGGTGGACCTGTACAAATACTACCACATTCGAACACCATCATGTCCCTCTACTGGTTTGCTGACCTGGAATGGCAATCGAATGGCAATCAAACGGCTATTTGGATGGCGAGTTACGACCCTCCAACGACCCTTCTGTTTCTCCTTCAATAGAACAGACCATGAAGGTCCGCCACCGTACAAATAGTACAAAATTACACCAGCTCAAATACCTACATGTTACTCTACTTCGATTTGGAGCGGGAAGGGTATTCAAACGACAATCAAGCTGCGTTTTGGAGCGGCGTTTTGAGCGGCGTTTCAAGCAGCAGGAAGCCAGCAGCAAGCAGCGGCGTTTGGAGCGGTGTTTTGGAGCAGCAGGAAGCCAGCAGCGGCGTTTTGGAGCGGCGTTTCAAGCAGCAGGAAGCCAGCAGCGGCGTTTCAAGCGACGTTTTGGAGCAGCAGGAACCCAGCAGCTAGCAGCCAGCAGCGGCGTTTCAAGCAGCAGGAAGCCAGCAGCAAGCGGCGGCGTTTCGAGCAGGGTTTTGGAGCGGCGCTTTGGAGGAGGATCAGGAAGCCAGCAGCCAGCACCAGCGTTTTGGAGCGGCGTTTCAAGCAGCAGGAAGCAAGCAGCCAGCAGCGGCGTTTCGACCAGCGTTTTGGAGCAGCGTTTCTTTGGAGCGACGTTTCGAGCAGCAGGAAAACCTAGTAGACTAAGTTTAAATACAGTACCAAAATATAATACAGCACACTAGTAGCTTACTCAGAGGGGACCGATTTAGGAGCAATAATACTAGGGGGGATTGGTGATTATTAGCCGTCTTATCGGTTCTTGTCTTATTGGTTGTCATCTTATCGGTCACCGTCACCATTTCAAAAAAGTGAGCAAAAAAAACAAGCACCTCCGGGGATATTTCTTAGAAAGAAAAGACTGAAGAACACCGGTCATGTAAAGTACTTGTGGTATTTGTGGTATTTCCTTAAGAGTTACACGGAGTCTTATACCACTAAAAATGCAACAATACTGTGTATGGAAATTCGCCCTGTACCTCTATTTTTGAGGGGTACCACATGATATCTACAGAGAAAAAACAGTAGAAATAGTCATTAGAGGTATGTATCATTAAGCGTACCGGTTTCTACTTATGTGCCACAGTAGTGTCAGGCTAAATACCACAATTGTGGTATTTCCGCTGTATGGTACTTGTACTCAGGAGTCATAAATAAGAGGGGTGCGACACGAGGAGTTTCCACTGAAACCATGATAGGAGGATTTTGGAAAAAACTTCCCCAGCTAATATTTTTAAAAGTACATTTTTACTGCATAATGCTAGTAAAAAGGACAGTGAAACACCTGATTCCCAAAGGTACTTCCAATCACTTTCTGACCTTCATATTACATACACACCTTCCTTATACTCTTGAGAGACACATAGCAAGTGGTGTTTGGCTGTATTATTCATCTGTGGCGTTCTTGACAAGCACATGTGGGGTGACCACCAAAAAATGGTTCAACTGGTCTGTCTGTCATCTGTTTTTGCTGGTCAGTCCCACCAAAAATGGTTCCAAACCCACAAACAGTCTGTCCGTTGTCCATTTTCGCTGGTCAGTCCCACCAAAAATGATTCCAAACCCACAAAAAGTCTGTTCATCATCCGTTTTCGCTGCTTTTTTCTCACAATATCTTGTGCTGTCTCTCTCTTTAATAAATACAATTCTGTGCATAATCAGCCCAAACAAGCTAAATATTCAGCTTCCTCACAAAAAGTTGGTTTAGAATGAACCCTGTAACTCATTTTAATATTGCTTTTTGATTGAGTTGCTATCATTTGAAAGTGTAGTAGTTTTACTAGCATTATGGAGTAAAAACAGACTTTTAAAAATTTAGCTGGGGAAGTTTTTAACAAAATCCTCCTATCATGGTTTCAAGGACCCCCATTTTTTTCTAGTATCATGCAGCGAAAACGGATGACAGACAGACGGCGTGTCGCACCCCTCTTATTTATGACTCCTGCTTGTACTCTCCTACAAATCAAATTTTTGCCAACGTCATCATCTTACGGTATCCGTAGGAAATTCGATGGAAAGAAGACGAGGTGCAAAATTGGTGGAGTTGTTACCGTACGACGACACGATTTTTGATTGACAACAGTCATTCGATTGGTAGTGTAGATCACTTGGTAGGACTATCACTCACTACATTCGTGATAGCCTCAGTAGCCAGCCTACTTGTAGTACTGTATGTGCAATGCTTGTAGTTCATGGGTGTGTTGGTGGGTTAAGCAATTGCTAGATGGGGAGCCGGGAACTCCAGCCTGTTGGTTGTTTTGCAGGCTGTAGTCCGGTCCCTTAGTTTGCTGTGCCCACACACACCGGCGCACAGCCTGGCTTAACAGCTTGGGCAGTTAAGCCTTTGGCTGTTAAGCCTTTTCTGCGGGCGGGCGTGGTGGGCCTTTTTACTTATTCTATTACTAATCGTTTTAGGAACAGAAAGAGTGAGCTGTATGCTTGGATTTCCTGGAGGGATCCTTTACCGGCTTGTTAGTGCTAGCCTGTAATTTGGTTGATACGAAGCTCGTTCTTGACTTTGTACGCGTCTTTCGGTCGCAAGCAATCAATTCCTTTGGGCCTTTCAGTGATACAGTGACACAGTGATACACCTTATCCGGTGATACAGGGAATCGATTTCCTTGGTACCGATGGGCTTGCTAGGGGAATCCGTGGCACGCTTGTTGTGGCTATCGGGGTCCTCTAAGCGTGTGCTTAGAAGCTGGTTTTAGCTAGTGATACAGGGAATCGATCATGCGAGTATGGGAATCGATCGTGCGTAATTTCTTCTGGTAGCGCGTGTTGTAGGCTTGCGCTTTGCTGGAGGAATCCTTTGCTGGCTTGTTGAGGCTATCGGGGTTTAAGCGTGTGCTTAGAAGCTGGTTTCAGTGATAGTGAATCTACCAGATTTCTACTTCCCCCGGTCTGGCTCTCTACCGGTTGTAGGGAGTGCCACGTGGCACTACCATTACTTTCATTCGGCTCGCTACATCAATCGGTATGAACGTACGTAGCATCTACTCTAGAACTCACGCAAATGAATGACGTCACTTAACATGATTCTTGGTAATAGCCCCACCGAAATATAACTCAGTCATCAACCCAAAAACCCACTAGATTTGAACAGAGTGCAAATCTGGTCAGGGATTGGCAGGTTTTGCACTGTCTTCAAATCTGGTGAGTTTTTGGGTTGATGACTGAGTTATGACTGAGTTATAGTTTGGTCGGGGATTGGCAAGACTTGCACTCTCTTCAAATCTGGTGGGTTTTTTGATTGATGATTGAGATATATTTTGATCGGGGATGGGCAAGATTTGGACTGTCTTCAAATCTTGTGAGTTTTTGGGTTGATGACTGAGTTAAAGTTTGGTCGGGGATTGGCATGATTTGCACTGTCTTCAAAACTGGTGGGTTTATGGGTTGATGACAGAGTTATAGTTTGGTCGAGGATTGGCAAGATTTGCACTGTCTTCAAATCTGTTGGGTTTTTTGGTTGATGATTGAGTTCATTTTAGGTTGGGGATGGGCAGGATTTGCAGTGTCTTCAAGTTTGGTGGGTTTATGGGTTGATGACTGAGTTATAATTTGGTCAGGGATTGGCAGGTTTTGCACTGTCATCAAGTTTGGTGGGTTTTTGGGTTGATGATTGAGTTATAGTTTGGTCGGGGATTGGCAGGATTTGCACTGTCTTCAATCTTGTGAGTTTTTGGGTTGACTGAGTTATAGTTTGGTCGGGGATTGGCAAGATTTGCACTGTCTTCAAATCTGGTGGGTTTTTGGGTTGATGATTGAGTTATGGTTTGGTCAGGGAATGGCAGGTTTTGCACTGTCTTCAAATCTGGTGAGTTTTTGGGTTGATTACTGAGTTATGACTGAGATATAGTTTGGTCGGGGATTGGCAAGACTTGCACTCTCTTCAAATCTGGTGGGTTTTTCGATTGATGATTGAGTTAATTTTAGGTTGGGGATGGGCTTGATTTGCACTGTCTTCGAATCTTGTGAGTTTTTGGGTTGATGACAGAGTTAGAGTTTGGTGGTGGATTGGCATGATTTGCACTGTCTTCAAACTGGTGGGTTTTGGGTTGATGACAGAGTTATAGTTTGGTTGGGGATTGGCAAGATTTGCACTGTGTTCAAATCTGGTGGGTTTTTGGGTTGATGACTGACTTATATTTTGGTCAGGGATTGGCATGATTTGCACTGTCTTCAAATCTGTTGAGTTTTTGGGTTGATGACTGAGTTATAGTTTGGTCGGGGATTGGCAGGATTTGCACTGTCTTCAAATCTGGTGGGTTTATGGGTTGACTGAATTATAGTTTGGTCAGGGATTGGCAGGATTTGCACTGTCTTCAAATCTGTTGGGTTTTTTGGTTGATGATTGAGTTAATTTAAGGTTGGGGATGGGCAGGTTTTGCACTGTCTTCAAATCTGGTGGGCTTTTGGGTTGATGACCGAGTTATAGTTTGGTTGGGGATTGGCAGGATTTGCACTGTGTTCAAATCTGATTAGGTTTTGGATTGATGAATGAGATATATTTTGATCGGGGATGGGCAAGATTTGGACTGTCTTCAAATCTTGTGAGTTTTTGGGTTGATGACTGAGTTAAAGTTTGGTCGGGGATTGGCATGATTTGCACTGTCTTCAAAACTGGTGGGTTTATGGGTTGATGACAGAGTTATAGTTTGGTCGAGGATTGGCAAGATTTGCACTGTCTTCAAATCTGTTGGGTTTTTTGGTTGATGATTGAGTTCATTTTAGGTTGGGGATGGGCAGGATTTGCAGTGTCTTCAAGTTTGGTGGGTTTATGGGTTGATGACTGAGTTATGATTTGGTCAGGGATTGGCAGGTTTTGCACTGTCATCAAGTTTGGTGGGTTTTTGGGTTGATGATTGAGTTATAGTTTGGTCGGGGATTGGCAATATTTGCACTGTCTTCAATCTTGTGAGTTTTTGTGTTGACTGAGTTATAGTTTGATCAGGGATTGGCAAGATTTGCACTGTCTTCAAATCCGGTGGGTTTTGGGCTGATGACAGAGTTATAATTTGGTCAGGGATTGGCAGGTTTTGCACTGTCATCAAGTTTGGTGGGTTTTTGGGTGGATGATTGAGTTATGACTGAGTTATAGTTTGGTCGGGGATTGGCAAGACTTGCACTCTCTGCAAATCTGGTGGGTTTTTCGATTGATGATTGAGTTAATTTAAGGTTGGGGATGGGCATGATTTGCACTGTCTTCAAATCTTATGAGTTTTTGGGTTGATGACAGAGTTAGAGTTTGGTGGTGGATTGGCATGATTTGCACTGTCTTCAAACTGGTGGGTTTTGGGTTGATGACTGAGTTATAGTTTGGTGGTGATTCCCAAGATTTGCACTGTCTTCAAATCTGGTGGTTTTTTGGTTGATGATTGAGTTAATTTTAGGTTGGGGATGGGCAAGATTTGGACTGTCTTCAAATCTGTTGAGTTTTTGGGTTGATGACTGAGTTAAAGTTTGGTCGGTGATTGGCATGATTTGCACTGTCTTGAAAACTGGTGGGTTTATAGGTTGATGACAGAGTTATAGTTTGGTCGAGGATTGGCAAGGTTTGCACTGTCTTTAAATCTGTTGGGTTTTTTGGTTGATGATTGAGTTCATTTTAGGTTGGGGATGAGCAGGATTTGCAATGTCTTCAAGTTTGGTGGGTTTTTCGGTTGATGACTGAGTTATAGTTTGGTCAGGGAATGGCAGGTTTTGCACTGTCTTCAAATCCGGTGGGTTTTTGATTGATGACAGAGTTATGGTTTGGTCAGGGATTGGCAGGTTTTGCACTGTCTTCAAATCTGGTGAGGTTTTGGGTTGATTACTGAGTTATGACTGAGTTATAGTTTGGTCGGGGATTGGCAAGACTTGCACTCTCTTCAAATCTGGTGGGTTTTTAGATTGATGATTGAGTTAATTTTAGGTTTGGGATGGGCAAGATTTGCACTCTTCTTAAGTTTGGTGGGTTAATGGGTTGATGGCAGAGTTATGGTTTGGTCAGGGATTGGCAGGTTTTGCACTGTCTTCAAAACTGGTGGGTTTTTGGGTTGATGAAAGAGTTATAGTTTGGTCAGGGATTGGCAGAATTTGCACTGTCTTCAAATCTGGTGGTTTTTTAGGTGGATGATTGAATTGATTTAAGGTTGGGGATGGGCAAGATTTGCACTGTCTTCAGATCTGGTGGGTTTTTGGGTTGATGACCGAGTTACAGTTTGGTTGGGGATTGGCAAGATTTGCACTGTCTTAAAATCTGGTGAGTTTTTGGGTTGATGACTGAGTTATAGTTTGGTCGGGGATTGGCAGGATTTGCACTGTCTTCCAATCTTGTGAGTTTTTGGGTTGACTGAGTTATAGTTTGGTTGTGGATTGGCAAGATTTGCAATGTCTTCAAATCTCGTTAGTTTTTAGGTTGATGACAGAGTTATGGTTTGGTCAGGGATTGGCAGGTTTTGCACTGTCTTCAAATCTGGTGAGTCTTTGGGTTGATGACTGAGTTTTGACTGAGTTATAGTTTGGTCGAGGATTGGCAAGACTTGCACTCTCTTCAAATCTGGTGGGTTTTTTGATTGATGATTGAGTTCATTTTAGTTTGGGGATGGGCAAGATTTGCATTGTCTTCAAATCTTGTGGGTTTTTGGTTGATGACTGAGTTAAAGTTTGGTCGGGGATTGGCATGATTTGCACTGTCTTCAAATCTGGTGGATTTATAGGTTGATGACAGAGTTATAGTTTGGTCAGGGATTGGCAAGGTTTGCACTGTCTTCAAATCTGTTGTGTTTTTTGGTTGATGATTGAGTTCATTTTAGGTTGGGGATGGGCAGGATTTGCACTGTCTTCGAGTTTGGTGGGTTTTTGGGTTGATGACTGAATTATAGTTTGGTCAGGGATTGGCAGGATTTGCACTGTCATCAAGTTTGGTGGGTTTTTTGGTTGATGATTGAGTTCATTTTAGGTTGGGGATGGGCAGGATTTGCACTGTCTTCAAGTTTGGTGGGTTTTTGGGTTGATGACTGAGTTATAGTTTGGTCAGGGATTGGCAGGATTTGCACTGTCATCAAGTTTGGTGGGTTTTTGGGTTGATGACAGAGTTATAGTTTGGTAAGGGATTGGCAGGATTTGCACTGTCTTTAAATCTGGTGGGTTTTCGGGGTTGATGGTTGAGTTAATTTTAGGTTGGGGATGGGCAGGATTTGTACTGTATTCAAGTTTGGTGGGTTTTTGGGTTGATGACTGAGTTATAGTTTGGTCAGGGAATGGCAGGTTTTGCACTGTCTTCAAATCCGGTGGGTTTTGGGCTGATGACAGAGTTATAGTTTGGTTTGGGATTGGCAGGTTTTGCACTGTCTTCAAATCTGGTGAGTTTTTGGGTTGATTACTGAGTTATGACTGAGTTATAGTTTGGTCGGGGATTGGCAAGACTTGCACTCTCTTCAAATCTGGTGGGTTTTTTTATTGATGATTGAGTTAATTTTAGGTTGGGGATGGGCATGTTTTGCACTGTCTTCAAATCTGGTGGGTTTTTGGGTTGACGATTGAGTTCATTTTAGGTTGGGGATGGGCAAGATCTGCACTGTCTTCAAATCTGGTGGGTTTTAGGTTGGTGACTGAGTTATAGTTTGGTCGGGGATGGGCAGGATTTGCACTGTCTTCAAATCTGGTGAGTTTTTGGGTTGATGACTGAGTTATATTTTGGTCAAGGATTGGCAGGATTTGCACTGTCTTCAAATCTGTTGAGTTTTTGGGCTGATGACTGAGTTATAGTTTGGTTGGGGATTGGCAGGATTTGCACTGTGTTCAAATTTGGTGGGCTTTTGGGTTGATGATTGAGTTCATTTTAGGTTGGGGATGGGCAGGATTTGCACTGTCTTCAAATCTGGTGAGTTTTCGGATTGATGACAGAGTTATAGTTTGGTCAGGGATTGGCAAGATTTGCACTGTCTTCAAATCTGGTGGGTTTTTTGGTTGATGATTGAGTTTATTTTAGGTTGGGGATGGGCAGGATTTGTACTGTCTTCAAGTTTGGTGGGTTTATGGGTTGATGACTGAGGTATAGTTTGGTCGGGGATTGGCAGGATTTGTACTGTCTTCAAATCTGGTTGATTTATGGGTTGATGATTGAGTTAATCTTAGGTTCGGGATGGGCAGGATTTGCACTGTCTTCAAATCTGGTGGGTTTATGGGTTGACTGAGTTATACTTTGGTCGGGGATTGGCAGGATTTGCACTGTCTTTAAATCTGGTGGGTTTTTGGGTAGATGGTTGAGTAAATTTTAGGTTGGGGATGGGCAGGATTTGTACTGTATTCAAATCTGGTGAGTTTTTGGGTTGATGACTGAGTTATAGTTTGGTTGGGGATTGGCAAGATTTGCACTGTCTTCAAATCTGGTGGTTTTTTGGGTTGATGATTGAGTTCATTTTAGGTTGGGGATTGGAAGGATTTGCACTTTCTTCAAATCTGGTGAGTTTTTGGATTGATGACAGAGTTATAGTTTGGTTGAGGATTGGAAGGATTTGCACTTTCTTCAAATCTGGTGAGTTTTTGGATTGACGACAGAGTTATAGTTTGGTCGAGGATTGGCAGAATTTGCACTGTCTTCAAATTTGGTGGGTTTTTGGGTTGATGACTGAGTAATAGTTTGGTCGGGGATTGGCAGGATTTGCACTGTCTTCAAATCTGTTTTTTTTTTGTTGATGATTGAGTTAATTTAAGGTTGGGGATTGGCGGGATTTGCACTGTCTTCAAGTTTGGTGGGTTTTTTGGTTGATGACTGACTTATATATTGGTTGCGGATTGGCAGGATTTGCACTGTCTCCAAATCTGGTGGGTTTTTGGGTTGATGACTGACTTATATTTTGGTCGGGGATTGGCAAGATTTGCTCTGTCTTCAAATCTGGTTAGTTTTTTGGTTGATGAATGAGTTTTATTTTGGTCGGGGATTGGCAGGATTTGCACTGTCTTCAAATCTGGTGAGTTTTTGGGTTGATGATTGAGTTAATTTTAGGTTGGGGATGGTCAGGATTTGCGCTGTCTTCAAATAATTGGTATGATTGGGAAGAACATAGACAGCTTGCTTGTAGATCTGGTAGCTCGTAATTACCGGTAGCTCCTACAGCTTGCTTGTTCGAATCTAACCCCATCCCTATGAATGTAGATACCTTGCTGATAGCTTACAAGTAAATTTGGTTGGTTGGCTAATTGTAGAATTGGTACTGGTAAGAATTGGTGGTACAGATCAGAACACCTTTGGTAATTCTGATCTTACTTGATGCACACTACTAGTAGAAATTGTACGCGTTATCGTACGAGTACTTCTTACCATAACTTTACGGACACATACTTACAATACATACAGTAACTATCTATTCAACAACTCCACAGGGCCCCTGCAAAGCACTAATATGCTGGAAATCGATGCAACGACGATGAGTAATTAACCTGTCGATCGGCAAAGACGATCGAACTGTAACAATGATCTTACTCACTAAATCAATCGATTGTAATACCGTTTGCGTTTGTTTGTTACGACACACTTTCTTTAGTTTATCAGACCCACAGCACTCTTCGAGCTGTGGAGGACCGAATGGCGTTTCCACCAAGAAACGCAATTGAGCTCGAAGACTAATCCGGATTAGCCTGATCAGCAACCGGCATCAAACCCCAAGGATGTAAAACGGGCCATTGCTTGTGGAGCCCTGGAATAGACCAACACCAGGGCGGCCTCCCTTGAAAGAAGAGGCCGAAGACTCGGACCAAGGTGGTGGCTCCACCGGGTTTCGAGATCCAGCAAAACAAGCAAGGGAAAAGACACTGGACGATTCAGCTGAACGAATCGCCCAGGTTGGCATCAGTTGAAAGGAATCAATATCCAATCCAAGAACACTGATCTTTCACTGAAAACAAGAATGACGCGAGCCAGAAGATTGAGCCTCAAGTATTCTGTGGTGAAACAGATTGCGAAGAACATCTGCTTGCAAAGGAACAGATTGCGAAGAACATCTGCCTCGCAAGGAGAACCCAAAGATATAGAACCAAGAACACCAAATCTCGAAGATCGGAAAGATCCGGAACGAAAAAGAGAACACTGAATTCTCAGGAAACAATCTTTCACCACAGAAATACAGAATGAGCAAATCCCAAGAAAGGATAGGAAAGCTCACAATCTTAAATTGCAGCAAAAGCAAAAGCTCACACAAACCGGAACGAAAACTCGATCCGAGCCAGTACAAACAAACCGGAACGAAAATTCGATCCGGAGATACAAATACAAAAAACAGATAAGCGAATCACACACATCAGCCATACAACATCTACCAACCCTCTCACATCCAATCCTTCGATTAAATTACACTCTCTTTACCCACATACCACCTTCGATTGAATATTTGACCCCAACTTCCATTGAATACCATCCATCCTCCGAATACACCAAAACTCTCTTCAGAGCGACCATCCGACCATTAGAATATCCTATCCACCATGGTACGAACTAGAGCAAAAAACCTCAGTGAGGAAGAAAAAATGGAAGGGGATGATCCACAAGATTCTGATGAGAACAATGGAGGAGGTAGGGGAGATAACGATGAATTTGAAGATAGAATCATGCAAGTAATGGAAAGGGCCCTCGTTGACCCAGAAATGAACTCAACCATGAAGAGAATCATCGACCAAGAAGAAAAGAAAAGGATCAAAGCAATAAGGGATGCCGAAAGAAGGGGTGAGAATCCAGATGATGAGAATAGTGACAATGAAGAGGGAAACCAAAACGTTGACCAAAACGCGGATGCAAGGGGTGATCGACTCGCAAGGAGGTTGTCCCAACCCAGAATAAAAATCAGGGGATTCAACAACGGGAGATTTCTGAACCCAGAACAGCTTGCTTTCAGAAGCAGCTTAATGGATTTTGGTATCAACTATGAATCAGCTGAAGAAATTATGAGGGGAGGAATATACAATATTCGCGAAATTACAGACCTCAACAAGGAAAGCATCAAATCATTCATGCATGGATTGAAATCAATCAGTCCAGACTGTCCTAATCCAAAAAGTATCCACTATGATAACAGACTATCGTCGAGGCTTCTCACATGGGCGAATTGGGCTCGGTATCAACCATTGATTGGAGTCAAACCAAGAGCTATTGACTGGAACGCAAACCCAAACAATCTGGAATTGCAGCAATTCAGAATCAAGATGATGGAATCAAGTGTGAAATCACAGGAAAAGTCAACCCCACCTGAACTAAAGGATCTTACAAAATTCAGAGAATGGGAGGAAGGCTTTTGCCAAAACTTGAGATACAGATTCAACTCTGAAGGTTTCCCAATCCTGTATGTCATTAGACCCCAAGAGAAGGAAGATGTTACTGATGAAGCCAGGTCTGGAACAGTCGGGCAAAGTCCAACAGATACCTATCCAACTTGGAGTGACTACAATGAAAGGTGTGGTGTTTTGTCAGGTCACCAGTATGATGAAGATAACAACGTCATCTGAAGGTTGTTATGTGATGCAACAAGAAAAGGACCTGGTTGGGAATACGTGGCACATTTCCAAAATACTGAACTGAACTCAGGAAACGCAAGAAATGCATTCATTTCATTGATGCAACATGCTTACACTGACACCAATATCACTATGGTTCTGAACAAAACCTACCAGGAAATGAAAGAATCACACTACACAGGTCATCATAAGAGCTATGATTGGAACAAGCACAAAAGAAATTGGACTGCTTTCCATGGAACAATTCGTCGTCTGGAGGTTGCTATGTGATGCAACAAGGAAAGGACCTGGTTGGGAATATGTGGCACATTTCCAAAATACTGAACTGAACTCAGGAAACGCTAGAAATGCTTTCATTTCATTGATGCAACATGCTTACACTGATACCAATATCACTATGGTTCTGAACAAAACCTACCAGGAAATGAAAGAATCACATTACACTCGCGACGCTAAAAATTATGATTGGAACAAACACAAGAGGAACTGCACTGCTTTTCATGGAACAATCCTGAGATTTGAAAAGAACCACAACGAAAGAAGATTTGTTTGGGACTTTATCAATTCAATCAGTGATGAGCGACTTGATGCTGCAAAAGCCCATGCAATTGATGAGAGCAAAGACTACCGTGACAACTTCAACGAATGTTTGATTCTATTCACCAATCGGCTTGGACTGAAGAAGCTTGCAAATAGAAAGCATAAAAGAGGTTCCAGAAGTGTGTATTCTGTGGGCACAACCAGCAATAAGAAGCAGAAAACAACTGGAACATTTACAGGAAAAGTTGAGTGCAAGCCCTATCCAACAAGTGTTTATAAAACAATGTCAAAAGAACAGCGTCAGGAGCTTTACCAGATGAGACAGGCAAAGAAGAAAAGAGGGCTCTCAAGGCTGCTGAGACCAAAAAGGCAAAAGAAGATGAAAAAGAAGGCACAGGTGATAGCTTTGGATCAAAATCTAAGAAATGACATAATAACCGGACACTAGAAAACAAATGGTTAAAAATGGTGAGCTGGTCATTATACAAGATGAATATTCCCCTAGATTTTGACGATGGAGAAAATGAAGAAGGATACTGCAAGCTAGATTCACATGCTGACACAACTGCCGCTGGAAGCAACATGATATTGCTCAATCCTGATCAGATCACAACACATGTTGATGTTGCGCTCTTTTCTGAAGAATACAAGCCAATCAAGAAAATCCCAATTGGAAGTTTGCAACTGCTTGGACAAATCCAACATCAGGTCAAGTATACATCATAGTGTTTCGTCAAGCGCTGTACTTTGGGAATAAATTGAAGAACAGCTTGATATGCCCAAATCAAGTGAGGGATTGCAATTTCAACTCTGTTGAAGAAACACCCCGCCAGTTTGACCCCAGATCCAAGCATGGAATTACAATCCAAACGCCAATGGAAGATGATGACCCCAGGAAAGTTTTCATAAAACTGAGTATGAGAAATGTGATTTCATATTTCCCCACAAGGAAGCCAACAAGATTGGAGCTTGATGAATGTCAACATTTGATTGCAACAAATGACACCCCATGGGACCCACATTCACTGAAGTTCAGGATGGCAGAGTTAGCAATCGACAATGGAGATCCAATTTCAGGGGACCAGTTTAGTGTCCAAGCCATGTCGACTGAGGATGCAAGCTCGGTTGTAACGGAACCTACAAGTAATGTTACAGACATGCTCTCCAAGACTAGCTTAGAGACCAGGCATCCCAATCTCATGCAGCAATGCAAGCTGATGCGATTGCACCAGGTATCAACCAGAAGAATGCTGACTGAATGTCAAATTGCAACAGATGGCAATATTTCTCATCGGATTTCTTCAGTAACAAATATTTCAAGCGCGCGAAGGGTAGACCAATTTTTGTTTGATGACACAGAATTTGACTTCATGGAAGCTCCTGAAGATGAATCTAAACAAGCCCCTAGCTTGCAAGAAATTGACAATACACTTGAGAGGATGTCTCTTGATAGAAGAAATCAATGGGGGCCATCAGTGATAACTATTGAAGGTCCGAACAAAGTTGACTGTGAACGCCTAGCCAAGACTTGGAATATTAGTTTCAAGAAAGCTGAGCAGACACTGAAAGTCACGACTCAGAAGGCACTGAGGAATTTGCAACTGCTATTGATGAAGAGGTTGCCTACGCAGCGCTTTAGAAACAAGAGAATCGCACAAGGAACCTGGTACACTGATACGTGGCATGCTAGGACCACCAGTATTATGAGGCAAGAAAAATGTGCGCAGATCTTTACAAATGGAAATGGGTTTGAAGTATTTATACCAATACAGGACAAATCACAGGCGCATCAAGGGTTGAAAATATTCATTCATGAAGTTGGAATCCCTGAGCATTTGATTTCTGATGGTGCTCCTGAACAAGGCTCTCCAAGGACCTACAAGACGCACTGGAATTCAATTGTAAAATGCAACCATCTTCACCAAACATTCATCCAACCACATTGCCCATTCCAAAATTGAGCCGAGCAAGCAATTGGTCATCTTGGGGGTGCAATCACAACCAAGTCGGCAAAGAAGAAATCACCGAGGAGATTATGGTCATTTTGTGGTGAACTATGTGCAAATATCAGGCAGAGACCGGCATCGAGCAACCCTTCTTCAATGGGGAGAACTCCATTTGAATTGGTTCATGGCTATAGGCCCAATATCGCACTATACACTTCATCAGAATGGTATGATTTTGTATTCTACTTCGACAAAGGTGATTCCTCCTCCCGGGGAGTTGAAAGATTGGGCCGATGGTTGGATCCTTGTGGCAATAAGATAGGTGGAGGTGATTGTTTTTGGATCCTGACCGAATCAGCAATACCAATATCTACGAATTCAATAAGGCCTGTCAAGGAATATGAATGGAGGGATAGAGATATCCTCAGAAGAATGGAAGCAATTGACAAATCAATTGAATCCAAGATTGGTGATGAAGTGAAAGACAGCGCGTCCTTTTTCCAGGAAAACTACCAAGAGCCTCAAATGGAGCTATTTGAGGAACAACCAGTGAAATCATCTGATCTGAAACTTGAAATGGCTGAGCCAGAGGCGTCAGTAGAAGATATTGATGAACCAGATGAGTATCTGGGGAATGAAGTAATCATTGAAAGAAATGATGAAAGGCTCAGGTGCATTGTCAAGGATAGGGTGCGAGATTTGCAAAACAGGCCAATTGGAGTAAGGAATGAGAATCCAATACTAGACACGAGGCTGTACAAATTGCAACTACCTGATGGCACCATTGAGGAATACACAGCGAATATTGTTGCAGAGAGTCTGTACAGTTCTGTTGATGATGATGGACGAATGTTCACAATGTTAGATGAGCTAATTGACCATGAATGCGACAACACTGCTCTAACTGATGAGGAAGCCACAACCATAGCAAAAAATGGCCGACAAAGCCATAAGCCGACAACTAGGGGTTGGAGGATTCTCGCCAGCTGGAAAGATGGATCCGAATCATGGTGCAAGCTCAGCGATGTTAAAAAATCATTCCCAGTGCAACTAGCTGAATATGCTGTCAACAATAATCTTGAAAAGTCACCAGCATTCAGATGGTGGGTGCACAAAATTTTGAGAAGAAAGGATCGAATCCTCAAGGCAGCCAAAACAGCAAAGTATTGGTTGAAGACTCACAAATATGGTGTTGAGCTACCACATTCAATGACACAAGCGCTGGTAATTGATAAGAAAACAGGTACTGACCACTGGGAAAGAGCAATTCATAAAGAAATGACAAATAATATGGCAGCGTTTGAATTTTCTGATGATGATGTTATTCCAGTCGGTCACAAGGAAATAACCACCCAAATGATCTTTGACATCAAGCTTGGATCCCTAACAAGGAAGGCTAGATTGGTAGGGGATGGTCACAAGGTTCCTGCCATAGCAAAAGAGAATACATATTCATCTGTTCCCAGTCGCGACTCAGTAAGAATATTCTTCTTGCTAGCAGCACTGAACAATTTGAAAGTTCTCTCAGCAGATATTCAAAATGCATATTTGACAGCCCCGATTAAAGAGAAATACTTTCTAAAAGCGAGAGCTGAAGATGGCTTTCCACCAGATCTTGCAGGAAGACCTTGCAAGATAGTTCGCGCATTGTATGGATTGCCAGTTGCAGGCGCATCTTTCAGATCATATCTCACACAGCATTTGAGGGATCTTGGATATTCCCCATGCAAAGCAGATCCGGATGTGCACTTACGAATTGAAACCAGGAAGAATGGATCCAGATATTGGGCAATGCTCATTGCCTATGTAGATGATATCTTATGTTCTGGTGAAGATCCAAAGTTCCAGCTTGAAAACATTGAACGAAAAGTTCAAATTGAAGGACGATACTATTGAAGAGCCAACTCTGTATCTGGGAGCAGATATTGGAAAGTTTTACTTTGAAGGTGATTCAAAGCCAAGATGGTCACTATCAAGCACCAAGTACACGGCAAAAGCAGTTGCAGCTGTAAAACAAGAGCTAGGAACTGAAAAATATGGCTACAAGTATCTACCAAAATCAGCATCCAGTTCACTGTCACATGATTATCGACTGGAAATTGATATATCAGAGGAATTGAATCCTGAATTGCAAAATTACTATTGAGGTTTGATTGGAGTCCTCAGGTGGATTTGTGAATTAGGAAGGCTTGACATTGTAATGCCAGTCTCGCTGATGTCAAGGTATTTGGCTCAAGCAAGAAAGGGACATCTGAACCAGTTATTTCATATATTTGCATATTTAAAAAAATACAACAGGTCGAAATTGGTTTTTGATGATTCAGTACCAAGCGTGGACGAAAGTAAATTTCAAAAATGTGACTGGTCTGAATTTTATCCTGGTGCAGCTGAAGTCATACCAGCGGATATGCCTGAAGCTTTGGGAAAACATGTAACAATGAGTTGTTTTGTTGACGCTGGCCATGCTGGATGCAAAGCAACAAGAAGATCTCATACTGGTGTTATTATCTTCATTAATAATGCACCGATCATATGGTTTTCCAAAAGACAGACAACAGTCGAAACCTCAACTTTTGGATCTGAAATCATTGCATTGAAAATTGCAATAGAATTGGTAGAAGGTCTGAGGTACAAGTTGAGAATGATGGGTGTTCCAATTGATGGAAGCACCAATGTGTATTGTGATAATGATTCAGTTGTCACAAATGTTACACGGCCAGAAAGCCCATGCAAGAAAAAGCATAACAGCATTGCATACAACAAAGCGCGTGAATCTATTGCAGCAGGAATTATCAGAATTGCAAAAGAACCAGGTTCAACAAATATTGCTGATTTGTTTACAAAGCTTATGAGCGGAGCTGTGTTTCGAGAACATTGTTCCCGATGCATGTGGTAAGCTTGTTTTGTTTTGTTTTGCATGTGGTAAGTAAATAAGAAACAAATCAATCATTCGATGGAATGTTCGATCGATCATCCACGATCGAAGCAACGAGTTCATTTTATGTTTGATCATGGAGACAAATTGATCTGCAATGAGCATTTCGAAAATGGATAATTTGATCCGTGAATACAATATATCAAACCGGCAAGGATCAGGGCAAAATGCAATGATACAAGCCAGAATGAATGGCAAAATGCCTCCCCATTTTTTTTTGATAGGGCCTCTGATGGTAGACTGGATACAGTTTGGTATTCAACATTCATGACTCACGATGAATAGATTAAGCCAAAAGATCCAAACGCTTAACGATTGGATTTACGACTGAAGGGGACTGAACAGAATTCACCGTGTAACGCATATTCGTACGTACTAAGCGGGCGTATTGCATGAAAAGTCATAAGGGCAAATAACCTTATTCGTAAGGTTATTTCTCAATGAATAATCGTTGGCGCTTTTATGTGGATTGTCTCTTTACCAGATTTCCCCATCAGCTCACTCTTTGAAGAATTAACAACTCTAAAACACTATCATGCCCTAAAATCTATGTACAACCTAGTACTAGTTCTACTATGATAAGGTACAATCACATGTGATATTCAATGAGAATATCACGGTGAATTATGGTAACACGAAAGACCAATCGAAGATGCTTTGCGTGTGTTTCGTGTCTTAATTACGTGTGTTTTGTATGCTTAGAATTACACGGTAATATGCTGGAAATCGATGCGACAACGATGAGTAATTAACCTGTCGATCGGCAAAGACGATCGAACTGTAACAATGATCTTACTCACTAAATCAATCGATCGTAATACCGTTTGCGTTTGTTTGTTACGACACACTTTCTTTATGGGGACGTACCAGCGTAACCCATTGGGTTTCCCAGTACCAAAGCGGTCGGACAACCCGCAGCCCGAGCCATCATACACCCCCCAACTAGCGTGTGGAGGCTCCATATGGGACGAAGACTTAAGCAAGTGGGCTGCCTATCGGGATCTCATGAAGCATCCGAAGATCCACATACAGGAATTATGGCTCAAATCAGGTGAAGACGGATTTGGGCGATTTTCCCAAGGTTTTCAGAGCAATCAAATAGAAGGGATTGATGTGTTGTCTTGGATACGCAGACAAGATGTACCCGTACACAAGAAAGTAACCTACCCCCGGTACACAGTCGCCATACGCCCCGAGAAAGCCGACCCCTATCGGACAAGAATAACCGCGGGGGGAGGCCAATTGGAGTACCATGGCAATGTATCAACCCGTACCGCGAGTATGGAGACCATTAAAACCCATTGGAACAGTGTGATATCCACCCCCGGGGCGAAGTACTGTACGGGTGACATTTCAAACATGTATTTGTGCTCCACACTCGATGAGCCCGAGTACGTAAAATTCAGGTGGGACATGATTCCTCCGTGAATAGGTGTAACCTACAAGCTGGAGGAGCTCAAACAAGGGGAATATGTCTATGCCCGCATCAAAAAAGCATGGTACGGACTAAAACAGAGTGGCAAAATAGCACATGATGACTTGGTAAACCACCTACAACAATACGGCTACCAGAAGGCGCCCCACACGGAGGGGCTATTTCTCCATGACAAAAGGGACATCAGCTTCACCCTAGTTGTGGACGACTTTGGGATTAAATACACGCAACAAGAAGACGTCGATCACCTAGTCAAAGCCATAGGGACCAAGTACACCTTCAAGGTCGACTGGTCGGGAAAACAATACGTAGGAGTCCAATTACGTTGGGACTACGACAAGCGTGAAGTACAATTGTCGATGGAAGGCTACGTGGAACAAGCCCTAAAGGAATTCGAACACGTGAGACCTTCACGTACGTACGCGGGCCCCTCACGTGCCGACGTACCAGCCTACGGCGCAAAAATACAATATGCAAAACTCGAGGATACTTCCACATTGACCGACGACAAGATCAAATTCATACAACAAGTCACAGGAAAGTTCCTGTTTTACGCACGGGCAGTGGACATTACGATGCTACACGCGCTTAATGACATAGCTTCAGCCAAGGACAACCGAACAACCCTCTTGGCGACAAAACATTTCCTCAATTACGCAGCCTGCAACCCGAATGCCACCATAATCTACAGAGCCAGTGACATGATACTCCGGGTGGATAGTGATGCGGCGTACCTAGTATGCCCAGGGGCCAAGAGCCGAGCAGGGGGATATCACTATCTGGGTGACGTGATGGGAAGCACTTTCAATGGGCCAATACTCGTACTGGCGAAGATAATCAAGAATGTGATGGCGTCCGCGGCCGAAGCTGAGGTAGCAACATTGTTCTTGAATGCAAGAGAGGCAATACCAGTCAGGCAGTGTCTCATCGAACTGGGACATCCACAACCAGCTACCCCGATGAAGACCGACAATATTACAGCAGAAGACATATTAAACGGCACGATCAAGCAGAAGAGATCTAAAACCATTGACATGCGTTTCTATTGGTTAAAAGACAGAGCTGAACAGGGGCAATTTAATATCTTCTGGGAACCGGGAAAACATAACCTGGCGGATTACCCCACCAAACATCATGCTGGAAGCCACCACAGGAAGGTAAGGCCTATCTATTTGTATGAGACGGACAGTCCGCGGACCATCCAAGGGTGTATTGAATTACTAAGCGGGGGATGAAGCGTGCATGCGCGTACACACACATACCCGGCAATTATATATGCCGACGAATCGAACATTCAGTAGTACAGGTACGACCTACGACCTCAGGGTGAGCACATTAAGTATTAATATGGACGCGTACAAACTTAGGCCCATAAACGTTACATATGCCTGAAACGAGTATCGAACCATACTTAATGCACTGAACAGAGGTGTAGGGATATCGATTGAATGGTCGATTGTCGCCCTCAAAACCTCCCACAAAAATGAGTAACAAATTAGTGATTGAGGGATGAATATGGTCCAGGAACACTCCGATCATAATCTTATCAATAACTCTTTCCAACATCGTAACAGTAACAGATAAAGTAACAAATAATAACGACTTTGCGATCTTTGGTTCTATTAAGGGCATCCCGATGCCGTTTGGAGAGTCGAAGGACAGGCGGAATGCCTGGGTGATTCGGTCTGGAGAAAATGTGATTATGGCATGGAGATTGCAATGATCGGGTGCATGCAGGAACGGCGTGTGGGCGGTCAGTGTCCTCAGCAAGTGTCTCAGATGGTATCGGTTGATTGCACATCGGAGGCTGTGGTGATGAGGGAACAGATTTTGGTGCACGTCGGAATGTTGCAATGTCATTCTGGGGGTTGAAGGTCCATCCGAAGTTAATTGGTCCCAAAGGTGGGGCAGAATGATGATCCGAGTTGGGGTTTACAGGTAGTGCGGTTGCAGTGAACTTGTCGTGACGTCGGAGAGGAGTCACAGTGGACTTGTCCGGACATCGTACAGGAGGACTTGAAGACAGAGTGGCGCGCCGGAAGGAGATGGAGTTGGATCGTACTCAGTGGAAGGAGACGGAGTCACTGTTGGGGGAGTATTTCCATGTCCATGTGTAACTGGAAGGAAAGGCCATGCGATAGGTTTGTTCAAACGCAACGTACTCAAAGTAGGGATCTGGTAGGTCAAAGCAAAATTCATTTTCGCAGGAGATGATTCTCCTGCAGAATTTTAGGATATTTGCCACTCGATTGTTGTATGACGCGAGGGTGGGCAATGGTTTCAGAGGCTTGGATTTCTCAGAAGCTGTTGCGTCACTGTTTCTATCGTAAACCTTGGCAAATTCGTATGGATACCATCCTTTATCAAACCCCCAATGTTGGATGCTGAATTCCAATTGGATGGTAGGATCTTTATACTGATGATAGTTAAGCTTTGCTGCGGTTGCTGCAGGAGCAAGTGCGTGATAGTCATGAACGGGTCTCCTTGTCGTATCCTTGTCAAGGTACCAAATGGTAGAGTGTTCCAGAAGCATTCTAATGTGTTTTTTACATTTGGGAGATACTTCTGAGAGAGGGAGATTTTCTATGATGGCTGCGGTGACAAGGGATTTGATTCGGGAAATGGCGTCCAGCTTGAGGGTCTCAGCACCATGATTGTCGACAGTGAGTATGCTGTTAATATTAGTCAGATTTCTGGGAGTATGCCGCGTTGAGTAGGTTTTGGGCGGCATTGTTCTTGCCAGCTCCTACTGGTTTTCCGAATGAGAACTGTATGGCTTCAACATAGTTCCAGTCGCTCCAGTTGTCATAGTTCTGGTCGGTTTGTTGTGCCATGGTGGAGAATCAAGGACAGATCAGAGGAGCCGAAGGAAAGGTGGAGTGGGAAATTTGCACTCAATTGTTCGATGGTGAGACAGGGAAATATGGTATTGCCGTCAAAAGAAATTACCGAAAGACCGTTGGAATGTTCGTTGTTCACAGATGTCCGTAGCGTTTGCAGGAAGGGACACCAGGAAGAGACCGAGTGCGGGATTGCCGTTTCGAGGGAGGAACCGTTGGGGAGCAATCGTCAAATTGTCGATTACAATTGATTGTCAGGACGATCCTCGGAGGTGCAGAAATAACCAAAAAGACCGTCAGAATGCTCGCCGGGGAAGGGGACCGGAGTGTTGAAGGGATGACCGAAGGAATGTCCCGAAGAAGGAATATTCCAAAGAAAGTAACCGGAGACGGGGAGCGGTGATCGGAAAGACAGAAATAACCGGGAATCGATTGTCGAGCCTGCGAAGGAAGAAGTGATTCGATGACCGGATATAGACAAATAAATGGTGGAATTATCGTTGGGGATGAGATTAATGACCATTGGGAGGTGCAAAAGAATCTAAAGAATGATCGTCGTCGAAGAATCGTGTCCGTAGAGAGGAGATAATTGTCGGCGTCAAAGGCGTTCGTCAGAGAAATGGCGTGGTGGACGAAAGGAATGATCGTCGGAGGCGGGGATACCGTCGTGGTGATTAATCGTCGTTGTCAAAATAATCGATCGTGGGGGGTGAGGATTAACCGTGGAACGTTCGTCGGTGAATTACTGGAAGTGAATCGTTGTTGTAGGCCGTGAAGGTAAACGGGATAGAGATTGCAAGTTTCTCCCTGTGATAAAAGTTTCCTTTCTCCCAAGTAAGAATATGGGGCATATTGCATGCTTCACATACGTACTTACAAATTTTGTTTGTTCTTCTTACAGAGACAAAGCTTGTGCTTCATCACGTGCAAGAAGATGGGGCATATTAAATTCCTTTTGTACGTATGAAAGGAAGCTACAGTACTTTAACTTACGTACGTACATTCCTATGCTGTAACTTTCTGTAATGCAGCTTGGATGATAAGATACTACAAGTCAAAGACACAACTGATCGAGCCATATGCACCTTAAGTGTTTGGAATAATGAGACTCAGCCAGTTATGCACCTCTGTATGCAAGATTGGAGTATCTTGCTATGAAGGGTTGGAATGTTCTTCATGGATCATGTACTCTTAAGGCATAGAGCCAGTGACTACACCGAGCTCATATCTTATGGAAATGACTGGAAAGTCTCATTCTTTCTTGTTTTCACGATCAAAGTTCAATACTTAAGATCGGAAGCGAACACACGCGAAAGACTTGCATTTGTTCTATGCAACCTTTTATTAAGCGTGTTGTTTTCAAGAAAAGACAGCAGAGGTTCAAACGCTTGCTCACAAACCTGTTTTCTGCTGAGTTTACTACATAATAACAAGTAGTGATTCTACTGTGCTGTATTAGCGGCAGCACGGTCTTTCACTGCACTTAAATGAGATACTTGCTCTCCAGCAAGGATCATCTCTTTATCTCATACTTTTAGATTGTTTGATTAGTCAACCTTAAACCTTGCATCTGTTGCCATGCTTCCCATTGTAGAACTACAAGCCTAAGATCTAACTGACTGAGCCCACCGGTAGTTAAAATAGATCTGATTGGGTGTTGCACTAGAATATCCAATTGTAGTGGATATGAGAGAAATATTAGACCACAACAGACCGGCACCTCAACCGGTCTGCAGCTACAGCTCCTGTTGCTCTTCGTTGCCTTTGGGCTGAGTCAGCTTAACAGCCACTTTCAGAAGGAAATTTACAATTTCCACAGGTGTCACTTTGCGCTGGGCCCGGGCCCGGGCAGCACCAAACGAACCATAAACACAACAAACACATACACTTTGATTCCGACAAACCAAACATAAAGGCACAAAAAATGACGAACACACAAAACCGCCGAAAACGCGAAGTGGCGAAACACAGAAACAAGCTACACGCCTGAAGATACCAACACCCACCAACACCCATCCATCCTCAACAGAACCCCCCCCCCCCCCCCCCCCCCCCCCCCCCTTGGTCTCCAGCAAGAGAAATGTCCTATACAAGCGGCATATTTGCCAGAGCAGCACAACATGTCCAACAGGATGACTTCGATGGCATTCCAGCAAATATGCAACTTGCCTACGGTCGCAAAGGGGCAGAATTCCTTCAGTTTTGCACTCCCATATTAGGTTGCCTGGATTATCCTCAAAGAGTTACTGAAGAAAAGGTATTTGGCTTCCTTTTCTACCAGGTCTATTGCTGTAGAAGGAGAAGAGGCCAGAAGCCCAAGAGGGAGGGAACACCACAACTATTTGACGCCGAAGACTATGGGATCGTGATGGCCAAATACAATAGTAGTAACAGCATGGATTGCGAATCCCTGTTGGAGGTGGAGGAGATGAACCATGATCCTGTAGGTTATGACACTGTGAATCAATACTTGTATTCCAATCTCAAAATGTTGAGGCATCAGAGGAGTCAAAACGCCAACAATCTTATGAAGTAACACATCCGCTCTGAAAGAGTCATCCAACTGCTGCGAGTCGCTCAAGTCCAAAAGAAAAAGATTAAAAAAATGAGATTTGATGAGAAGATAGATCATGCACTTTCACCATACATTAATGTGCAAAACATTGAGAGAATTGAGAATTTCTTGTTCTTAAAGAATTGTTACAAACCAAATTATCATGTGACAGCCTTGAGAGACAGATTCTGTTTCCTTATGATACATGGACGTGCTCCACTAAAGATTTAGATGTTGGGCCAGATTTGGTAATGTGTCTTTTCTTCTCCAACAGATTGATCATTTTTGCCACTCCTTCTTTTGTGAGCAATCCCTTAGGTAATGAGTGTTTGTTGTTGATTTGGTTAGCATGCTGTTGAGAGAGTTTTGAGAGAGGCCTATTTATTGACGATGAAGACGAATCAGCAGCCCCTCGCTCCCTCTTGGGTTTTCTAGGGCTGCAACCAACCACAAAGTTACTGATTTTACAATTGGACTTGATTTGCTTCTTCTTGGATGGGTTTTTCTTGTACAGTGACAGGCAGAGGACCTGACCCGGGTTGACAGAATTGCATATGTCACTCTCTGATGGGTTTTCAACGTAAAGAGAGCTGGTGTGGAGATCCAAAGTGCTTGTTTTTCTTTCTTTTGCACAATTGGATAAATTCTCTTGCAAGAATGGCAACACAGGATGGGTCATAGATCAGAGTCAGCATTCAATCACTCTGAAGTCTAGAGTGAGAAAAGGGCCAATGACTGTGCAACTTGGCATGATCAAAAACAGAGTAAAAGAAAGGACATGCAGCATTTCTCATTTGTGTGAATTTGACATGATACTGACAAAGTGTCTTAAAATGGCAATTGGTCCTTCCAACAAACAGATCATTACGGCAGACCTCTTGGTTCTGTTTGGATAATTTGTCATTGGGTGTGTGATTCCAATTGAAAACGAGCTTGTGACTAGAGAAGAAAAAGGAAGCTTTGATAGAACAAAGAACACCGGAACGACCGTATTTGTCATGAACATGTCGGGTATGGAGAACCTTATAAACATTTCGTAGGTCCTTCAAATTTTCAAAATTGATATATTGTCCGATGCATGATTGTTGGTGGAATTGGCAAACAGCTTTGCAGACAACATATCAATAGCGCTGTTATAGAACTCACAAAATGCAATATTGGTAAAATGAGGGCTGCGCTCACAAACCTTCATTTTCAACATTACACTAGCCATAGTTTCTGCAAGATTGGTTATCTTGAATCCCATTCAACAGCCGTTCCTGTTATCAGATTTCTTAGTGTATTCAAAATGGGCGGATGCTTCAATAGCATCTCTTTTCATAGTGGTGATGCATTTTTTTGTAAGAACATCACACAAAGCCGAGCATGATTCAAGACAGCAATGTAACCGGGCAGGCAGCAACAACACTACCAAAACTCCATCAACCCTAACTTCTCACTCAATCAGCCTGATTGAGTCACTTTGATACCCAGAAATGGATGAAACATTCGACAACCCATTCCTCCATCAAGCCTACTGCAACGCTATCTCTGCGTTTGATAAACAACCCAGTCTCTTTGACACATCCAGAAAATGCATCGTTTGTCATACATCCGGTCATAGTTTTGACAATTGTCCTGCGCTGCAAGACGTTGAGTCACTCAAGAAACACAGAATTGCAACAGCTGTTTTCTAAGCAAAGGCAATAGAGAAACCCAACAGCTCTAAGATTCTACTCAACGAATCTCCAAGATCAATATTGAAGATGAGGATCACGATGAGACCCACCCAGATGATGAACCAGAAGACCAAATTTTTTTGCCAAGGCCAAGAATAGACAGTCTTTCTTGCCGCCACATGACATCACCTCAAGATGATCCTCAAGGATTTGACAATGCAACAGCACCTCCACTGAAAGGCTCATGCCCCACCTTGGACTCAAGCAGTGTCAGTTCCTACAAATCAGTCCAGATTGGTGCTGTCAACCTGCTCCCTAGGGATAACCTCCAACCATCTATTCCAACTGATGTCTACTGTGATATGGAATCACTTGAGGTTACAGCCCTTGCATTGGAATCACACTTGGAGACCAATGGGGATCCCAACATTGACCGAGACAATCCCATCATAGTTGATACCAACAATGTAAAAAATCTTGTACCAACAGATCCAATAGCAGCTGCATCATATTTTCAACAGGGTGTCCGAGCACAAATTGATACAGGTGCTAAAGTTTCTTGCACAAACCTACTACACATCCTCCATGATTACAAACCTTACACCAAGCTGAGGAAATGTCCAGTCAGGCTAACAGCGGCGATTGGAGGCAAGGCAGCCAGCTGCATCCCTGAAGGATCAGGGTATGTACACATACCAGCCCCCAATCACAGAGGGTATATTAGAGTCTTCTTCTACTATTCTCCATGGCTTTCAACAACATTGCTGAGTGAGAATGACCTCTGTGGCATGACATCGCGCATGAGAGAACAATTCAGTGGACAGTCAATACACAAAGCCTTCACTGACACCCATGACTCGTCCGTTCAACAGAAGGGTAACCTCACCATTATTTGTCATCACAAACACAGCACTGCTAAAAGCACTGTCCTCCATGGAAGCATGATTGATGGTCAGTGCTTCACACACCCAGTATTGATTCCAGACATTGATTTTGCATCACCATATGCGAATTGTGCAACCTCTTCAGCATACGCTTTAGCAACTGACATGGAGTTCAAACAAGCTTGTGACCTAGCCTCCAAGGAAGCCATCAGCAATTTCAGGTATGACATCTACACAAACCTCGTCACACTCCAAAAGTGCACTGAAGCTGCCAGAGTCCAGCCTGATACCAGCAACACACCATGGTTTGATGCAAAATTGTTTTTCACCAAGATTTCTGACAAACATATCCCTATCCAAGCCATCAAAGCAAAAACCTCCAAGCTTCTCTGGCATCAGAGACTTGGGCACCCATGTGATGACTTTCTCTATCAAGCGCATAAGCACATTCTTGGTGTACCAAAGTTCAAGCATCAAACCAGTATTCTTGATCAATGTCCAACTTGCATCCAATGTAAGCAAACAAAGACTCCTGCTGCCTCCCATTCTACAAGGAAGGCTACACAGCCTTTTCAAGGTTTGTCTATAGACTTTGCTTTCTCAGGAGCCAAATCCTCCAAAAGTAAACGAAAGCGTGATTATCAAGGTATCCATGGTGAGACAGCTTGGATCCTTGTCACAGATCACTACAGTGGCATGAAGTATGGTGACACCAGAATCTCCAAGGCAGCGCCGCTCCATTGGCTTGAGTATTTCTTCTCCCAGCACAACCCAGCCTGTGCCAACAAGTATGTCTCGGTTGATCAAGGTGGAGAGCTCTATCACAATCCAGATATCCGAAACCTCTTCTCTGCTTTTGGATACTCCATTTTCCCAACTGGGGCTGATGCTTCTCATCAAAATGGTACTGTTGAACGAGCTCACCAAACCCTTGCTAACTCAATGTGAACCATGTTGAGTGGCGCCAACTTACCAATCAAATTCTGGCCTTTTGCATTCTACCATGCCCTGCGTTTGTCAAACACATTTCCTGAAGGTAACCAACACCATTCACCATTAGAATTGGCAACTGGTCAAAAGGAAAATCTCACTGACTTCAGAACCTTTGGGTGCCGCGTTTGGGTTAGGCCTCCAGGCAAGAGATCCATCAAGCTCAAGCCCAATGCAAGAAAAAGCCATATTTCTAAGTTTTGTACCATACACAACCAGAAACATTCTTTGGTATGACACAGAAACCCATCGTGTCAAGATTGCCACCCATGTCCGGTTTGATGAAGGCATGAATGACTTGCCACTTGCTGACCTACCAACCAATGTCAGGCACCTACTCAGGACTGATGACAACCTTCCTCTCCCACTGGAACCCACTGAGGTGTCATCCAGTGATTTCCAATTCTCCATCTCACCATTTGCAGATCTCACCAATCTCAGGCTCCCTACATCCAGTTCCTGTAATGATCAAGCATTTGGTCTCAGGTATGCCAATGACCCGCTCCTCGGCAGAGCCTATGTCACTGATATCCTTCTCAAAAGTCCTGCCTCCAAGCTCTACTCCTCTCATAAGAAGTCTCTTTCCAAGCTACGAGGCGCTTATATTGTATCTATCAATCACAATCGTGTATTCACTGCTGCTGATGTCACCACAGCCCTGCATGAATCATACGATAGAGGGGTGAGGGATTCAATAGATACACCTATTACCTTTGCACTTGAACAGAAATTATATATGAAAGAAGTCAGGAAACATGCTAATGAATATACTATTTGCTCCCAATACTTCTGGGCAGGAACCCACCGATGAAGAGGACCCACCATTTTTGGACCGGATTTCATCCATCAATGCTCTCATTTGAATTGGCACCAAATACAAGAATATCATCCAATCCAGAATCAACCAAGTTGATAGCACTGAAGCACTCCATGCCTCCATCCAGAAACACTTGGCACCAACTGAAGATGACATGCATGTTGTCATTCCCACTATAGATATTGCTTCGTTCAGAGCCATCACCAAGCTTCATAAGGCAGGGAATCATGCATTACCACTAGATGCAGATTCACTACCAACTGAACAAATTGAACTCTTAATCAAGGCCATCAATTCAAAAGAAACTACATCTGAAGAACAGGCACTAGGTCATTTCACTCGCAGAAACCTCAAGTCATTATCCACATGGACTGAATGGGAAGCTGGAGAGCGAAAACAACTTGACCAGTTTGAAGACTTAGAAATGTTTGAATCACCGATTCCATATCCCAAAGACCCAGATGCCATTATCCTCAGACCTCATTGACAATACAGTGTCAAGAGGAATGGTGTCCGCCAAGCAAGACAGTGTTGCAATGGAAGCAAATATGCTGCGCCAACTCTACACGCCATTGCCTTGTCATATTCATCATGTGTTGAACATCATATCCAAAGGTTATTCTTTGCCATGGCAGCCAGCCTCAACCTCAAAGTGTATGGCGCGGATGCCCAAGATGCCTTTGGCCACAGTCCTGGACCTGAAATCCCAACCTTCATGACTATAGATGATGCGTATGCAGAATGGTACAAACACAAGCATGGCACAGATATAGACAGAAGATTGGTGCTTCCTGTCCTTCGAGCACTCCAAGGCCATCCGGAATCTGGAAGACTCCGGGAAACCCACATCAACAAGATTTTGAAAGGCCCTGATCTCAACTTCAAGACCACCACACATGACGGAACAATCTACATGACAGTCTTTGAGGGTGAAACAGTCTACATGCTGAGACAAGTTGATGATTTTGCACTAGCTTGCACATCAGAATCCATATCTGACAAGATATATGACATCATTGGAGAGAAATTGGAGCTACCTAAGGAAGATGTTGTTCCCTTCACAAAATTGGGATTGCTTGAGGATTTCAATGGAATTGATGTGAAACAGACAGCTGATTACATTGAACTGTCATGTGCCAATTACATCGACCAAATTATGACATCCCATGGTTGGGAAACTGATTCTAAGATGAAGCCACACTCCAAACCATCAGCACCATTATCAACTGAAGTGCTGAGCCAGCTGCAATCACATACAAATGGACCTTTAGATGGCACCAAGGAACATGCTGAATTACAATCCACATCTGGTTTCTCCTACAGGACACTCTTAGGTGAAATGATGTTCGCGTACGTTAGTTGCCGGCCAGACATTGAGTATGCAGTGACCCTGATGTCAAAATACATCTCCAATCCCACTGCTTTCCACTATTCCAGTCTGAAGAACATAGCTCGATACCTCAGAACAACCAGATCATGGGGTATTAGGTTCTACAGACCAAATGCTGAGCCATCTCTGCCCTCAGGGGTACCATACGACGATGCAGTCCAAGATGCATCACTCCCCAAATACCCTGAAGATATCAAGCAAGACAAACTGATGTGTTTTTTTGATGCAGCACATTGGAATGATCCGAAACATTGCAGGTCCACCACAGGGTATGTCTTCACTTATGCTGGTGGAGCAATTGTTTACAGATCCAAAGCTCAGTCACTTACTGCACAGAGTTCTACAGAAGCTGAGTTCATTGCTGCAGTCACAGCAGCCAAAACAGCCAGATATCTCAGGTCAATACTCAAGGAATTAGGATTCGTCTAAGTTGGTCCAACTCCAATCTATGACGACAAAGCATCAGCGATTGAAATCATAAATGCCCAGAAGCCGATGGAAAGAACCAGGCATATTGAAATCAGGTTCTTTGCCATCCAAGCATGGAAAGAAAATGGTGAAATCAAGATGATTCATATTCCTGGAGTTATCAACCCTGCTGATGATCTAACCAAACCATTGGGATGGATCTTGCACGCCCGACATGCAAGATACATCATGGGACACTACCCAGGCTAAATCATTTGATTGCTGCGATCGACACCCGGATCTCATATTACAATCGGATCGGTTTGATTCCAGGTTAATTGACGATCGATCGACCGATCAATGAAATCCCTATTCAGACGGTCAGACGCAGACAAATCGATTCAAGCGATTCGATTTGATCCGAACATTCGATCTATCAATCGATAAAACTCCGATACAATTCCAGTTTACATAACCAACTCCGATCTACTCCAACAGTAATCCAACATCGAATAAACATGTTGGATCAAGGGGTGTGTTGTCGGCGAAAAAATACGGACTTTGTCGGTATCAAATTTGAATGAAAAAGCCAACAAGACAAAACGAGACGACGACCAAGGTACGGAATATTAACACAAAGTAACAACAGAGATACGATTATTTTAATGATCGAGTCTTAGAATCAAACGCAACTCCACTACTTGTAAATCCCTAAGTGGTAAACACGATATCACTTCGGACTACAAACAAAAGAGGGTAATTAGTTAGAAACAAGACATCTCCAAAGACCTGACCAATAAGTGAACACTTGGAACGCTTAAGTACATTCAAACTTTATGTTTAAGATCCTGTGAGGAAATTACTTATTGCAATCATGAAAATCAATACCGATTCTGAATGGGCCTCATCTATCTCAAATACCACGAACAAGCATATGCCCCATCGGATAAAACACTTAACCTTGTAAATGACTGATACCATTGAATGACCAATACAGTAAGACCGACACGACGCTAATACAGCAACAGCACCAGTTTTGATCCAATGAAGACCAAATAACCGGGGAAGATCTCTACCATGTAAAATACGGCAGAGAGCCCTGATACAGTGAAAATACACAGTAAAAATAAGAGCGTCTCTCTGAGCTCACATCTCTTTAAATTTAAAATATTCGTTATACCTATCCGGTCGATTTTTAGAGTTACAACACAAGTGTTGTAAACAAAGACCCACCAGAAATGAAATAGGTTGTTTTGGGAGCGTTACAATGCATTGAAAGTAGCTATTAAAGGACCTTGATCAGTTAAGACATACTTTCATTAACATCAATTTTGGCCTTCAGACACATCTGCATTACCCAACCTAGATGTTCAGTATTTTTGATAGGAATAATAGCCCAGGCCAATGGAACTGTGTCTCCATAACATGTTTTGGTGATCAGAACAAAACGTACTCCGTCATAAGATGGATCCTTCTAGTGGAAACAATTGCCTATAAATACGTCCAACACATGGGGGTGGTTAATGCACCGAAAAACTTGGATGAAGATATGGGCGTGGCAAAGAAGCTACGGTAGAATCAATTCTTGGTATCTGTCTCTACAGCAACCAATACACCATCGTTCATTTCACCCAGAGATTACATGAAACCTCCCATGTTGGAAAAAGAGCATTTACAATGATGGCTGATGTATTCAATAACAGCCTTCTTAGCACTAAAGACTTTCTTACCTTTAGTCTTAGTCACCTTGGTGCCTTGAATCTGAAACCGATTATGGAGCAAAAACCTGTAGATGAAATCTGTTGATAAGGTTTTGCTAGATGGTGGATGGTGTTTCAAACAAACTTGTGACTCGATGTACTCTTGAAATGGTGAATAATGTGTCAGGGTATCCAGCTTGTCGGATACAATATAGGAAGTGTGAACGTTGGCTGCGGGATCACCATTAGACCAATGGTTTTCAAACTAGGAGAAATCAGTGTCGGAAGGGAAATACCATCTGGAACCATTTTTATCCCTTGCAACAGAGACCATCAAAGGAGGAGTATCACAACATGAACACTGGTATGTTTGAGCATATCTGTCCTTTCCATATGAAGTGTGAGCTTTGGATAATTTGACGCCAAATCCCCAATGATTTGTACAGTAGTAGCACGACAAATCTTGAAGGAGAAATTTATCGCCGACAGTATCAGATTGGAATATGGATAGATTTGCACGATATTGTTCAAGAGACATTGGATACCACGATCAAACACACTGCGGTTGTTTCTTTTTCTCTTCGTTTGGTACCATCATAAGAACAAGTGATGGATAATAAAAATGATGGGTTGATTGATTGAATGATAAAAGAAAGAAAAAACATTGGACAAATTGAAGCAAAAATGTGGGACACCAATCCTGGTTAATTATTCTAGAAAAGCACCGGTAGCAAACGTACAGACGTACGGACATTCGGAGCTACACACGAATGAGATTACACACGTAGGACTAACAGACAAATAAGCGAGCCGACTTGCTGAATTGCTACCCGTAAGGGTGCGCTAATAGTGCACCAATAGAGGTTCGATACAAGTAATCATCTTACATGAAAAACACTCACAAAATCTAAATACTAATACTTGAAATCACTGAATACTACTAGAATTACCTAGTAGACTACACGTGTAAACGTGTTAGTGAAGTAGTAAGCTCACGTGAGCAAAACTAAAGTTTATCATACCCAAATTGACTCAAAGAGTCTGGGTAACAAATGAAAGCTGATTACCGACTGATCATCAGTTAATCACCGTCTGAAGCCAAAGGCCGGACGTTAGTAAAGACCCTCCCCAACAGAAGAGACTCAGGCGCTTAATAGGTTAACAACACTAGCGCAGCAGAGCACACCAGGCTAATACCCATGGCTTCTACTGAGGTTTGTAAGGGAGAAAAGAACACCAAAAGATTGCTATTCACCTATGAAGACACTTGCAAGAGATCCCCACCAATGGGGATAGCAAAGGGACGTGTCAAAGCTATCACAGCCAATTACTGGCTGGAAAAAATGTGATGCACGTGTGTTCAGTACTAGGAATCACATAACGGCTACAAAAGAACCATTAATAAAGAGAGAGACAGAGCCAGAACGTGACCTCGAAAACAAATCAAAAGGGAATCAAATTTAATTCCTAAAAGAAAAGAGCTCAGGTATACTCACTCGTATACAAATGATATGATGACAAAACCAGCCGAGATAATCTACATACCCAGTATTGGATAAACACGTACACAAAAAATAGAAATGACAAAAAATGCCAAACCAAATATTTAATAAGAGACAAACAAATATTTGATACCGTTTTGATAAAAGGGAAACAACTGTTGAGCTTAAGGATAGGAATCATTCCTCACACCGTGGAAATGAACCTGTTTACTAGCAAAAGCGCGTGGAAAAGAAAATACTCCACAAGTTGCTGCGAAACTCAGAAAATCACAATTATTACAGCTTCATCACCAAAGCAAAAACTAACAACCTCCCTATTACAAGCCTAAGAATTCCTACAACATACTCCGAAAACAACACCATGGCGCCACCAACCAGAGCTCAACTGGCCGCAATTGCAGCAGCGGCAGCAGCAGCAGCAGCGGACGCGGACGCGGCAGCAACGGAGGCAGGGGGTATCCTGGAGGGCCTACTACCTCCATTGGCAACAACAAGGTTGGACCCAGAACAGCTTGAGCAACTTACAGTAACTTTGGTCGCAAGGCTATCAAGCAGGAACTTATCTCTATCATCTGCAGCAAGAGAGGCCAAGGAAAGAGCAGACGCCAATCTTGGCATCCCTGGCTACGCAGGGGAGAGGGCGCTAACAGCAGCTGAAGTCTGTTTCAGGAAGATCCTCAAGTCCTTCGGAGTCAACAGGCCTACAGCCAATGAGATATTCAGACATGGATACTCCAACACCAAGGCTGTTGCAGATCTTGATTCTGAAGGGACCAAGTCTTTCCTAGGGTCGTTAAGCAAGGCAAAACACCATCTATGCCCGGATCCACAAGAGGTCTTTATTGGTAGAGCATTTGGAGACCAACTGAAGCTATTTGTGGCTTGGATTAGGTTCCAGCCTATAATAGGCGCAACGACCACCGAAGTGGACTGGATAAAGGACCCAACGGCTGAGATGATAGATACACGAGAACGCTTGAGATCTACAAAGGAGGACAATGAAAATACAGCAGTAAAAGATCTGACACTACCCGACAAACTGACTACAATGTCAAAGTTCAGGGAATTTGATGAGAACTTACGCAAATACCTCCGGCATAAAAGGGGCGTCACCAAAACATCCCTACTCTACACGATAAGACAGCAATCTACAGTCAGAGAAACCGACAGGTGTGGAACTGTTGGTCTGGGCCCAGACAACGCATACTCCGACTGGACTGAGTATGCAATAAGGTGCACAATCCATGCCAACTCTCATTGGTCCAAAGACAACAATACTCTTTGGGGGATATTATTTAAGTTGGTAGGGTCCGGTCCCGGTTGGTCCTATATACAAAGCTTTGGGACCAAAAACGGAGTAGGAGGCGATGGACGTGAGGCGTATTTTGCCCTCTACTCTCAGGCATATGAGGAGACCAACATAAAGCTGATTGTTGAAACCAAACGACAATTTATCAGGGAATCAGTATATACAGGAGATTCCAAACACTACAAATTTGACAGGCGCAAGAGGCTATGGCACGATGCAAAGCAAACCTTGATAAGATACAAGGCATTCCCACCCGAGGATCAGTTTGTGTATGACTTCATACAATCCCTACAGGATGTACGACTCAAGGAGTCCATCCCAATCATAATTACTGTTGTAACTCTAAAAATCGACCGAAAGGTATGGGATAATTGAAATTTAAAGAGAAAGTGAGCTCAGAGAGACGCTCTTATTTTTACTGTGTATTCCGTACTGTATCGGTGCTCTCTGCTGTATTTTTACATGATAGAGATCTTTCCCGGTTATTTGTTACTGTCTTCTTTACCATCGTACCAATTCTTCTGTTGCTGTTGCTGTGTTAGCGTCGTGTCGGTCTTACTGTATTGGTCATTCGATGGTATCGGTCATTGTGGGGTTAAGTATTCTGTTCGATGGGGTGTATGCTTATTCGTGGTATATATGCTGGATATGAGGCCCATCCGGAATCGGTATTGATTTTCTTGATTGCAATAAGTAATTTCCTCACGGGATATCAAGTATATTCTTTTGAATGTACTTATGGATTCCAAGTGTTCACTTATTGGTCAGGTCTTTGGATATGTCTTGTTTCTAACCGATTACTGTCTTTTGTTTATAGTCCTAAGTGATATCGTTTTACCACTTAGGGATTTCCAAGTAGTGGAGGTGCGTTTGATTCTAAGCTTCGGTCGTTGGAATATTCGTATCTAGTATCGTCTTCCCGCACCTCGGTCGTCGTCTCGATTTGTTTTGTTCTCTTGCCTTTTTCAATCGAATTTGATGCCGACAAAGTCCGTATTTTTTTTCGCCGACAACACACCCCTTGATCCAATACTTTACTTGCATGGTATTGGATTACTGTCAGAGTATATCATCCTGAGTTTTATCGATTGATGGATCGAATCGCAATGTAAAGTCCGATCGTTTGGCATTTAACGTGGAGTTGAATTGATCCGATCTTGATATGAGATCGATCAAATGATTTAAGTCGAGTAGTGTCCCATGATATATCTTGCATGTCGAGCGTGCAAGATCCATCCCAATGGTTTGGTTAGATCATCAGCAGGGTTGATAACTCCAGGAATATGAATCATCTTGATTTCACCATTTTCTTTCCAAGCTTGAATTGCAAAGAACCTGATTTCAATATGTCTGGTTCTTTCAGTTGGCTTCTGGGCATTGATGATTTCAATGGCTGATGCATTGTCTTCATAGATAGGAGTTGAACCAGCTTGAACAAATCCTAATTCTTTGAGTACGGATCTGAGGTATCTGGCTGTTTTGGCTGCCGTGACTGCAGCAATGAATTCTGCTTCTGTGGAACTCTGAGCAGTGAGTGACTGAGCTTTGGATCGGTAAACAACTGCTCCACCAGCATAAGTGAAAACATATCCTGTGGTGGACCTGCGATGTTTTGGATCATTTCCATATGCTGCATCAGCAAAACACATCAACTTGCTTTGCTTGATATCTTCAGGGTATTTGGGAAGCGATGCATCTTGGACTGCATCGTCGTATGGTTCCCCATGAGGGCAGAGATGGCTCAGCATTTGGTCTGTAGAACCTAACACCCCAAGATCGGGTTGTTCTGAGATAGCAGGCTATGTTCTTCAGACTGGAATAGTGGAAAGCAGTGGGATTGGAACTGTATTTTGACATTAGAGTCACTGCATAGCCTATGTCTGGCCGGCAACTCACATATGCAAACATCATTTCACCTAAGAGTGTCCTGTAGGAGAAACCAGATGTGGATTGCAATTCAGCATGTTCCTTGGTGCCTTCTAATGGTCCATCAGTATGTGATTGTAGTTGGCTCAGTACCTCAGTTGATAAAGGCGCTGATGGCTTAGACTGAGGTTTCATCTTAGAATCAGTTTCCCAACCATGGGATGTCATAATCCTGTCAATGTAATTTGCACAGGACAGTTCAATGTAATCAGCTGTCTGTTTCACATCAATTCCATTGAAGTCCTCAAGCAATCCCAATTTTGTAAAGGGGATCACGTCTTCCTTTGGTAGCTTGAGCTTTGCACCTATAATGGCATAGATTGTGTTGGATATGGATTCTGATGTACAAGCTACTAGTGCAAAATCATCAACTTGTCTCAACATGTAGACCGTTTCACCTTCAAAGACTGTCGTGTAGATTGTTCTGTCATGAGTGGTGGTCTCAAAGTTGAGATCAGGACCTTTTAAGATCTTGTTGATGTGGGTCTCCCATAGTCTACCTGATTCTGGGTGGCCTTGAAGTGCTCAAAGAACCGGGAGTACCATCCTTCTGTCAATGTCTTTGCCGTGTTTGTGTCTGTACCAGTCTGCATATGCATCATCTACAGTCATGAAGGTTGGAATTTCAGGTCCAGGACTGTGGCCAAAGGCATCTTGGGCATCTGCGCCATACACTTTGAGGTTGAGGCTGGCTGCAATGGCAAAGAATAACCTTTGGATGGGGTGTTCAACACATGATGAGTATGACATTGCTATGGCATGCAGGGTTGGCGCAGCATATTTGCTTCCATTGCAACATTGTCTTGCGCGGCGGACACCATTCCTCTTGACACTGTACTGCCAGTGGGGTCTGAGAATAATCGCATCTGGGTCCTTAGGATATGGGATGGGGGATCCAAACATTTCTAAGTCTTCAAACTGATCAAGTTGTTTTCGCTCCCCAGCTTCCCATTCAGGCCATGTAGATAAAGGCTTGAGATTCCTTCGAGTAAAGTGTCCGAGTGCTTGTTCTTCAGATGTAGTAGCCTTTGAATTGATGGCCTTGATTAAAAGTTCAATTTCTTCAGTTGGCAGTGAATCTGCATCTAGGGGTAGTTCATGGTTGCCTGGTTTGTGAAGCTTAGTGATAGCTCTGAGTGATGCAATGTCAATGGTGGGAATGACAACCTCCATGTCATCTTCGATTGGGGCCAAGTGTTTTTGGATGGATGCATGGAGTGTTTCAGTGCTATTGACCTGGTTGATTCTTGATTGTATCAGCTGTTTGTATTTGGTACCAAGGCGCTTGATGGTTTGAATGGAGGAAAGTCGTTCCAAGAATGGTGGGTCTTCTTCATCAGCGGGTTCCTTCCAGGAGGTATTAGGAGCAAATAAACCATATTTGTTCGAGTGTTTCCTGACCTCCTTCATAGATAATTTTGCTTCAAGGGCAAAGGTAATGGGTGTATCTGTCAAATCCCTCACCCCTCGATCGTGGGATTCATGCAAGGCTGTGGTAACATCTGTAGCAGAAAACACACGATTGTGATTGATAGATACAATATAAGCGCCGCGGAGCTTGGAGAGAGTCTTCTTATGGGAGGAGAAAAGCTTGGAGGCAGGGCTTTTGGGAAGGATATCGGTGATGTAAGCTCTGCCAAGCAGTGAATCATTGGCATACCGGAGACCAAATGCTGGATCAGTACAGGAACTGGAAACAGGGAGCCTGAGATTGGTGAGGTGGGCAAACGGCGTGATGGAAAACTGGAAATCACTGGATGAGACTTCAGTAGGCTCTGGTGGCAGTTGAATGTTGTCATCAGTCCGGAGCAGGTGTTTGACATTAGTGGGGAGGTCTGCAAGTGGGCGATCATGCATGCCTTTGTCAAACCGGACATGGGTGGCTATCTTGACTCTATGCGTCTCAGTATCGTACCAAAGGATGTTTCTGGTAGTATATGGGACAAAACCCAGGAATATGCCCTTGCAAGCATTGGGTTTGAGCTTGATGGATCTCTTGCCTGGAGGTCTAACCCAAACTCTGCAACCAAAGGTTCGGAAATCAGCAAGATTTTCCTTATGGCCAGTTGCCAATTCCAATGGTGAATGTGGCTGGTTGCCTTCAGGGAATGCATTGGACAACCGAAGGGCATGGTAAAAAGCAAACGGCCAAAACTTTATGGGCAAATTAGCACCAGATAGCATGGTTCGCATGGAATTAGCCAAAGTTCAATGTGCTCTTTCAACTGTACCATTCTGGTGTGAGGCATCTGCACCAGTGGGGAAGATTGAGTATCCAAAAGCAGAGAAGAGGTTTCTGATATCAGGATTGTGATAGAGTTCTCCACCTTGGTCAACTGAAACATACTTGTTGGCACAAGTCGGGTTGTACTGGGAAAAGAAATGTTCCAACCAATGAAGCGGTGCTGCTTTGGAGATTCTGGTATCACCATATTTCATACCAGTATATTGGTCTGTGATCAGAATCCAAGCTGTTTCTCCATGAATGCCTTCATAATTGCGCTTGCGTTTGCTGTTGGAGGATCTGGCGCCAGAGAATGCAAAGTCAACTGATAATCCTTGAAAAGGTTGTGTAGCCTTTCTTGTGGAATGTGGGCCAGCAGGTGTTTTAGTTTGCTTACATTGTATGCAAGTTGGGCATTGATCAAGAATACTTGTTTGGCGCTTGAACTTTGGTACTCCAAGGATGTGCTTATGAGCTTGATACAGAAAGTCATCGCATGGGTGTCCCAACCTTTGGTGCCACAGAAGTTTCGATGTCTTGGTTTTGATGGCTTGGATGGGGATATTTTTGTCCACAATCTTGGTGAAGAACAATTTAGCATCAAAGGTTGGCACGTCACTGGTGTCAGACCGAGCTTGAGCTGCGTCTGTGCATTTTTGCAGTGTGACAAGATTTGTGTACACATCATATCTGTAGCAACTAATGGCTTCGTTTGAGGCCAGTTCACAAGCTTCCTTGAACTGCATGTCCGTAGCTAGGGCATAGGCTGACGATGATGCACAATTGGCATACGGAGATGTAAGATCAATGTCTGGGATGAGTACTGGATGTGTGTAGCACTGAGCATCAATGATGCTTCCATGGAGGACAATACTTTTGGCAGTGCTCTGCTTGTGATGACAGATAATGGTGAGGTGTCCATTTTGCTGAGCAGATGAGCCATAGTCGTCAATGAATGATTTATGGATTGACTGTCTGCTGAACTGATTTCGCACGCGAGGTGTCATTCCACAAAGGTCATTCTCACTCAGCAGTGTAGTCGACAGGGAGGGAGAATAATAGAAGAAGACTTTGAGATACCCTATGTGATTGGGTGCTGGGATGTGCAAATATCCCGAGCTTTCAGGGATGCAGGTAGCTGCTTTTCCTCCTATTGCTGCCGTGAGCCTGACTGGACATTTCCTCAGCTTGTTGTAGGGTTTGTAACCGTGCAGGATGTGTTTGAGATTGGTGCAGGAAACTTTCGCACCGGTGTCAATCTGAGCTCTGACACCATGTTGGAAGTAGGCTGTAGCTGCAATCAGATCTGGTGGGACCAGGGATTGCACATTATTGGTATCAACTGATGTAGGGTTGTCCCTATCAAAGTTGGGATCCTCATTGATTTCTAGGTGTGATTCCAACGTAGGGGTTGTAGCCTCGAGTGATTTCATATCACAGTAGACATCAATTGGGATTAAAGATTGGAGAGTGTCCCTAGGAAGGAGATTGACAGCACCAATGTGGACAGATTTATAGGAGCTGACACTGCTGGAGTCCAAGGAAGGGCAAAAGCTTTTCACTTGATGGGCTGTAAAGTTGTCAAATCCTTGAGGATCATCTTGAGGTGATGTCGTATATTGGCTGCAAGAAAGACTTTCTATTCTTGGCCGGTGCAAAAATTTTGGTCTTCTACTGCATCATCTTGATCTTCATCGCCAACGTTGATCTGAGAGATTTGTTGGGTGGAATCTAAGAGCTGTTGGGTTTGTCTACTGGATTTGTTCAGAAAAACAGCTGCAGCAATCCTATGTTTCTTGAGGGACTCAACATCTTGCAATGCAGGACAATTATCAAAATTATGACCGGGCATGTGGCAAACAATGCATTTTCTGGATGTGTCAAAGAGACTAGGTTGCTTGTCGAAGACAGTGATAGCATTGCAATATGCTTGATGGAGGAAGGGGTTGTCAGATTCTTCATCCATTTCTGGGTAGCCAAGTGAATCAATCAGGCTGATTGAGTGAGAAGTCAAAGTAGAAGGTGTTCTAACAGTACTGTTGCTAGCGCGCTTTTGAAACCTGTCATTGCGACGGGGACCTGGTCTGGTGCCTGAGACAGGCAATTGCTTGGACTGAATTGGTTTGGAGGTGTTCCTCTTGTACTTCTGTTCAGCCTTGATCTCTTGCTCATATGTTTGCAGGGTTTGTAGGAGCCTACCTGCTTTGTACTTGTCCCGTTTGAATTGGTCATCTGAGTCGCGTTCATCTTCTGTTTTCTCAAATAGTTCGTGACTGAGGGTGGTCCCTGCAATCAAATTGCTGACTTCTTCTGTCAAACTCATGGTGCCAGGTTGATTTTGGAGGAAAACTCTGAGCCGCAAGTAATCCTTGTATCTGAAGTAGTATTCCTCAAGGGATTCATTTGCATCTTGGTTGGGAGGATTCCTGACCATTTGTCCCGCATTGGATGGCCTTTTGGAGTTGGGATGTGTCTGTGCAATGACTGTGTACAGCGCTTCATAACCTTGTCCTCCTTCAAAGCTCTGAATGGTGGACTTCATTCTTCCACATGAGTCATGGATTATCTTGTCAGTTCTGAGTGCAGTGTAGATGAGATTACCCCATTCTTGAATCGCCAATTCATACCTAGCAGGTAGGTCATGAGGGAGACTATCACCTATGGTGAATCCTCTGAGACTGTCAGCTTCGCGCCTGTAGAGATAGTAAGGGTGGATATAAATATGATGCTGCTGTGCATGTGCAGTAATTTCCCTGTACCATTTCCTAACTTGAGGGTGAGTATCATCCTTTAGTTGTGAGAATCCTGAGAGGAACAATTTGTCTCTAGCTGCTTCCTTTGACTTGTCAGAGGCTCTGGTTAGATCAAAGCAATCTCCACTTCTAGTGATCAGACGTTGGTCATTTCTACCACTGCCTAGGTTGTGTAGGTAGTAGTTTTGCCTGATGACCGTTTCATTTCCGGATGAGTCGGCGTAGGTGATTGGAAAGTCTTTCATATTGTCTCTGGTGAGGAATTCATCTCGCTTGTAGTAGCGCTCTTTGACTGGTGGTGGTAAGGTTGCAGGATTCCATGGTAAGTCAAGTGTTGCTTGGTGGTTGGCGCCGGCATTGTTATTGTTGTTGCTGTTGCCATTGTTGACCAGTTGTTGTAGTAGGGTCATAATTTGTCCCATCTCAGTAGGGGAGACAGTTGCGGCCGTTGCAGCAGGTGGTGCCGTTGCGGCAGGTGTATCTGGAACGTCTACCTCATCATCTGATGGTGGGTCTCCAGTGTAGGCTTCCATGAATAGGTCTGGGCGCCAATTTTTCTTGAAACGCCAGTGGGTAATTGTGATCTCGATTAGAACAATTGGCTCATCATCCGTGTTGGTCCAAATAGTGTGCTTCGCAGCAGCGTCAAATTCTGTTTTGTATCTCATGCGCTTTGTAGATCCACCATTTCTGACATGCTTGATGACACATTTGTCGAGGAGATTGGCGATATGGCCCTTTGTTATTTCATCCGGTGGTGGTTCCACTAGGTTGATGGCTATGGCCTTTGCAATGCAATTGAGGATGTGGAGTTGTGGATCCGGAGCTATTTCTAATGGTCCTTCTTCTTCTTCATCATCACGGGTCACAAAGAATTCTGAGAGTTCATCTTTGCCAATGATTTCAGAGTAGGCTTTGTTAAGGGAAGTGGCCGCAGCTTTGTTGCTAGCGCTTGAAAATCGAAATTCGATTCCATAGATTGGAGTCCAGTCAAATGGGGTCGTCGGCATTGTGGAGAAAATTCGTCGTTTGTCGTTAAGGTGTTTGTCGAATCGTAGGATTCAAATAACGTGCGATCGTCGTCGTTGTTTCGGCGTTTGTTGGCGTTTCTGCGTTGTTACGGTGTTGTTGGAATAAACCAGAATAGCCTTGTCCGTCGATTGTAGTCTCGCAGATGTATCCAATCAGTATTGCCGGCGTTATGGCAACGAGGACAATAATTAACCGTGGCCGCCGGTCACAGATGTCCGGAACGTTCGTCGGAGAATCAATCGTCGGTGTGGTTCTTGTATTAACCGGTATTGGTGGTGGATTACAAAAGAAGATGCCTGTAGAAGGATCGGTATTACACCCCTTGATCCGCGAGCAGGGAGGTGAAGGAAAAGAGAGAGAAAGAATGAGATGTGGGGAGGCCGAGAATGTGCCGCACAGGGAGCGGAGCACAGAATTTCCTCTGGATTGTACCGACAGTGGAGGTGCTGAACGGCCGGAGATAGGTAGCTTAAGGTAAACACTGGTGCTCTTGCGGGACACAAGTGTAAGTTATAAGGGCTCTATAACCTGTTGTAACTCTAAAAATCGACCGAAAGGTATGGGATAATTGAAATTTAAAGAGAAAGTGAGCTCAGAGAGACGCTCTTATTTTTACTGTGTATTCCGTACTGTATCGGTGCTCTCTGCTGTATTTTTACATGATAGAGATCTTTCCCGGTTATTTGTTACTGTCTTCTTTACCATCGTACCAATTCTTCTGTTGCTGTTGCTGTGTTAGCGTCGTGTCGGTCTTACTGTATTGGTCATTCGATGGTATCGGTCATTGTGGGGTTAAGTATTCTGTTCGATGGGGTGTATGCTTATTCATGGTATATATGCTGGATATGAGGCCCATCCGGAATCGGTATTGATTTTCTTGATTGCAATAAGTAATTTCCTCACGGGATATCAAGTATATTCTTTTGAATGTACTTATGGGTTCCAAGTGTTTACTTACTGTTCAGGTCTTTGGATATTTCTTGTTTCTAACCGATTATCCCTTACTTATGGATTCCAAGTGTTCACTTATTGGTCAGGTCTTTGGATATGTCTTGTTTCTAACCGATTACTGTCTTTTGTTTATAGTCCTAAGTGATATCGTTTTACCACTTAGGGATTTCCAAGTAGTGGAGGTTCGTTTGATTCTAAGCTTCGGTCGTTGGAATATTCGTATCTAGTATCGTCTTCCCGCACCTCGGTCGTCGTCTCGATTTGTTTTGTTCTCTTGCCTTTTTCAATCGAATTTGATGCCGACAAAGTCCGTATTTTTTTTTCGCCGACAACACACCCCTTGATCCAATACTTTACTTGCATGGTATTGGATTACTGTCAGAGTATATCATCCTGAGTTTTATCGATTGATGGATCGAATCGCAATGTAAAGTCCGATCGTTTGGCATTTAACGTGGAGTTGAATTGATCCGATCTTGATATGAGATCGATCAAATGATTTAAGTCGAGTAGTGTCCCATGATATATCTTGCATGTCGAGCGTGCAAGATCCATCCCAATGGTTTGGTTAGATCATCAGCAGGGTTGATAACTCCAGGAATATGAATCATCTTGATTTCACCATTTTCTTTCCAAGCTTGAATTGCAAAGAACCTGATTTCAATATGTCTGGTTCTTTCAGTTGGCTTCTGGGCATTGATGATTTCAATGGCTGATGCATTGTCTTCATAGATAGGAGTTGGACCAGCTTGAACAAATCCTAATTCTTTGAGTACGGATCTGAGGTATCTGGCTGTTTTGGCTGCCGTGACTGCAGCAATGAATTCTGCTTCTGTGGAACTCTGAGCAGTGAGTGACTGAGCTTTGGATCGGTAAACAACTGCTCCACCAGCATAAGTGAAAACATATCCTGTGGTGGACCTGCGATGTTTTGGATCATTTCCATATGCTGCATCAGCAAAACACATCAACTTGCTTTGCTTGATATCTTCAGGGTATTTGGGAAGCGATGCATCTTGGACTGCATCGTCGTATGGTTCCCCATGGGGCAGAGATGGCTCAGCATTTGGTCTGTAGAACCGGTGGAGAATCCTGGTCAGTTGGAAAGATGGAACTTCTTCTTGGGCGAAGTTAAGTGACATGAAGGAAAGTTTCCCCGTCAAAACGGCTCTGTTTGCCAAAAAACAAGGCATAATAGATGAACCAGCTTTCAAGTGGTGGGCCTATCGGGTAATTCGAAAGAAAGATTGGATTATCTCCAGCGCCAAGATCAAATATTGGACCAAATCCCATAAGTTTGGGGTTAAACTACCAAAACCAATTGCCAAAGCAAGAAGGATAGATGAAGAATCCGGCAGTGACTATTGGGCCCGGGCTATTGCAAAAGAAATGAAGAACAATTTCATAGCCTTTGAGTTCAACAACAACGACAAAGTACTGGTGGCACATACAAAAATCACCATGCACATGGTATTTGATGTGAAGATAGATCTAACCCGGAAGGCCCAACTTGTTGGGGACGGGCATAAAGTGCCCGAAATATCACAGGAGTATACTTACTCAAGCGTGCCAAGCAGGGATTTGGTCCGGATGTTCTTCCTAGTTACTGCACTTAACGACCTTGAGGTCTTAAGTGCCGACATCCAAAACGCATACTTAACCGCACCGATAAAGGAAAGATACTATACAGTGGCTACGTTGGAACAAGGGTTTGCACCGGAGTTATGTGGAAGGCCCTGCAAAATTGTAAGAGCTCTGTATGGTTTACCAGTTGCAGGGCATCATTTCGATCTCATCTGTCCGAGCACTTAAGGGGACTTGGATATAAGTCTTGCAAAGCGGATCCTAGATGTATATATGCGGCCTGGCTGTAAAGAAAGATGGCTCGGCATATTACAAATACTGTGTGGCATATGTGGATGATATCCTTGTATGTGGAATAGATCCGAAGTTCCAAATGGATGCAATCGAAAGGCAATTCAAACTGAAGGATGGGACCGTTGAACCACCCACTTTCTATCTAGGGGCAGACATTGGCAACACGTCCGTTGATGGGGCTGAGTACTGGTCCATGTCTTCAACTAAGTATACGTCCAAAGCTGTTAAATCTGTTGAAGAGGAATTGAGTAGAGGGCAATATGCCTTCAAGATACTTCCAAAATCTGCAAAATCACCATTGGTAACTGGATATAGGCCCGAAATTGACGCCTCACCGGAACTTGGTCCGGAGAAACAAAACTATTACCAGGGTTTAATAGGCATACTCCGTTGGATATGTGAACTTGGAAGGCTAGATATTGTAATGCCTGTTTCACTTATGTCCCCGTATCTTGCACAGGCCCGAGAAGGGCATCTAAACCAATTGTTTCATTTGTTTGCATACTTAAAGAATTACAGCAAATCAAAGTTGGTGTTTGACTGCTCCATCCCAGAACTTGATGAATCAGTATTCCATGAATGTGACTGGGCTGAATTTTATCCAGAAGCGGGGGAACTAATTCCTCCAGATATGCCCGAGCCACGAGGAAAGGCTGTAACTACCACATGCTTCGTGGACGCCGACCACGCCGGTTGCAAGGCTACTAGGAGATCCCATACGGGAATCATCATCTTTGTTAACAGGGCACCAATCCTATGGTTCTCTAAGAGACAAACAACCGTTGAAACATCCACGTTTGGCTCAGAAATTGTGGCACTTAAGATTGCAATTGAAATGGTAGAAGGTCTACGGTATAAGCTCAGAATGATGGGCATACCTATAGAAGGACCAACCAACATGTACTGTGACAATGACTCGGTTGTTAAGAATGTAACACACCTGGAAAGCCCTTGTAAGAAGAAGCACAACAGCATTGCTTACCACAAAGCGCGCGAATGCATTGCGGGAAAGATTATCCGGATTGGCAAGGAACCCAGTGAAACCAATATTGCAGATCTACTCACTAAGCTTATGGGTGGAGTAAAGCTGTTTTCCTTATGTAGGAGATGCATGTGGAGATGCAAATAAAAGGACCGACCCTTAAGGTATCTTCTACAAATACTTCGTCCGATAACTGTCACGCGACCCCACGCGACCCCTCGCAAGCCCTATTTTCAGAAAATCGACCCTGCGTTTGTTATGCGCAAGGGTATTTTTTTAAATTCACAATTTTTGTGGTAAAGATTTTCAACCCCCCTCAGGTTGCGACCAAAATTCTCCCCGAAGACTCAAAATGTCCATTGATCTGTCCATTTTGACTAAATTGATTTAAAAAATCTACTTTTCACTACCACACTTTCTAACCTTAACCCAAATATATGAAATAAAATTAGTTTCAGAAGTGTTAGTTTGCTACGTTTCCGCGTTGTTTTTTATGGTATGTCACGTCGTGTCTTCTTTCATACCATCGTGCCTTTTAATGCTCGCTTCGATAGCATCATGCTCGTCTTAACAAATTTTCGTAGAACTCTACAGCACTAACTTCCTCCTACACTGATTTCATCACCATTCTTTCTTTTATTTTGTTTCCAAAAATACTTTTTTCTTAGATATGTGTCTGGGTGTATTATGATAGTACTAGTATTAGTAGTAATGTAGGTATGATAGTATCGATTTCTGTTCGAGTTGTGAAACGATTTTTTGTACAATTCATGTCAACAATCATGGAACAGCGTTTCAGAATTCAGTAACCAGAATGGCGTTTCATGCTTTTGTGTTTGAATCATGTTTAAATTTGAAATCTCGGTGCCAAACAAATTCCTAACCTTAACCCAAGATATGCAATATAATTATTTTCAGAAGTGTTTGTTTGCTACTTCGTACTACTAGTACTATGTTTCTGCCTTGTTTCTATGTCACGACGTTTCTTTTTTCATACCATCATGCCTTTTCATGCTCGATCCGATAGCGTCATGCTCATTTTCAACATTCAAATCCCACATCAAAACAATTTCTCCCCCTCCCTTCTTCCATTAGAATAACATGTCACGACCTAGTAAAAATCGCCATCACTTCAAGAGTGGTTGTTATACCAAAATTCCCAAATCATTTATATGTCGTAGCTGCATGTCCTGTAAGGGCAAATCAAAGACATTCATCGGAAGCAGACAAGATTCGTCTACACACAAATCATACCAATATGTGTCACGAGGCCTTTCACGTCACCTTGATTCAATATCTTTATGCCGTGATTTCTATTTAAAGCATAACCTAATGGAATTTTCATCATCTGCCAAAGAAGAAACCACTAGTACAGTTCGTCATTCACCTACACAATATGGCCTGACATTGACGGAGAATGGTCCAATTGTTCCTTCTGCTTCTGTTGCTGCCGCTCACACTAACAAGGCATCCTCGAACGAAACGTTCAACTCTGTTCTAAACAGTCAGGTAGTACACAACTCATTTGTTCCACCAATGGATAGAAATGTAATGGAATCACAGTTGTTTCCTTCAGAAGACAACAGCAACAACGATGACATGGTTATTCATGGAGAAATTTGCCTTCCTATTCAGAACGATAATGGTATGGATGGTTCGGAACCCACCGCATCCCAACCAAACATCAATGAAAAAGAGGAATTGATCCGATCTCATCTTTCTTTTTCACCTACCAATAGGCTCATTGCTGAAATAAAGCTCATGAATCTAATGACGAAACACAAGTTACCTCTAAACACATTCAAATCTATTTTTCAATGGGCAAACGAATGTCAAACTATTCATGGTGTTGACTTTAGCTCTATCTACCCCCGCCATCGAGAAGCCATATTTAGTGAAATCAAGTCCAATTTGGGTATTTCAGAGACCAAGTTCGAGCCACACATAATTAACTGGTTACCTTGCAATTTACCCACCCAAATATTTGTTTGATCCTTCCCAGACGCACTTCATTCCCTTCTGACCAATAAGGAGTTGATGCAAGAAACCAATTTGTCTTTTCCGAATGTCGAGACTCCTCTTTCACCCGAAAACAACCCACCACTCACCAATGAAACATACATAACAGAACTACACCACGGCTCTTGGTGGACGGAATTGTGGAAGCAGATCTGCAATGAAAATGATGAGATCCTTGTTCCGATCATTTTCTACATGGATGGAATCAGCTTGGATGCACATGGCCGTCTGTCACTCACTCCTCTCAACATGACTCTTGGTATTTTCAATACTGAAGCAAGAAAACGACCTGACGCTTGGACCACAATTTATTTTCATCCCGACACTGAAATTGAGAGCATAAGACACACGAAAAAAACCACGGCGAAAGATAATATTCAAAATCTACACACCGCGCTTGCCTCGGCTTTGCAATCTTTCAAGGAAGTATGTGAAATGCAGGGCGGGTTGGAGTGGGATTATCTTCCGTATGCAGGAAAAGTGTTCAAAGTGAAAATTTTGCAATTGCCTATGTTGTTGGGGATACAGAACTTCATGACAAACTATGTGGAAAGTATGGATCGTACACGCAAAAGGTGAAGAAATTGTGCCGACATTGTACATGTCCTACACGTGTCATCCATAAACCAAAAGCCCAAGTGGAGGAACTGACTCGGCTCTGGGTTCCAGAAGATTTTGAATCCCCCCCAAACAATTCTGCACGGGAACACCTGGAGTACTTCAAAAGCATTTCGCACCATCCCATAAAAAATGCTTTTCACAGCCTCAATTTTGGTAGTAATGTCAACAACATTCACTTTGCTACTCCCGGTGAGTGTTTGCATATGCATCAACTGGGTGTAGCACGTTGGGCAGTAGAATCACTCGATTCATTGTTAAAAGGTGGTCCTAAGTGTTGGTATGCCCCTGATTTAAACACGTATGGCACTTCAGCTACTATTGGTTCACTTGCGCATTTATACGGTGGTCTTTTGTCAAGGCAATCGGACAGAGATTTCCCCAGAACCAAGTTTTCCAGTCAGCTTCTCTCCATTACCAAAAAGGAGGGTAATGATTATTCGGGAATGCTCATTTCCATTCTGATCACCCTTTGTTCCGATGTGGCAATAAACATCATCAAGGACGCGACATTTATTCAGAAACAAGTAGAGGTAATTCAACTGATACTCTCCATGGAAGAATTCTTGAAGCATGGGAATATACCCATTTCTGGATTGGAAAATCTCCCCAAGATGATAATCCATTTTATCAATTGTATTAATTCGACCTGCCTCAGAGAGGGAATGGGTACGAAACTGATCAAAAACCATCTATACTTTCACCTTGTTGAGTATATTAAACTTTGGGGACTTCCATGCGGATGGGATTCTTCTTATTCGGAATCACACCACAAAACTGAAATCAAAGCACCCTCGAAGAACACTCAACAGAATGCTTCGACATTGATAATGCAAACGGCAAAGCAACAGGAAGAAAAAATGCTGCTACGAGTAGCTACTTCCAAGTTTAATTTAGTGACGGCAGAAGATGTTTCTGGTAATCGAGTCCCTCCCGAAGTTTCTGGTTCAAAATTTCACGTTTTCATTAACGACGATGGGGCAAGTACTATGAGATGGGTTAGGTCATCGAACAAAACAAAACCCTATATTTCTCCCATCGTGTTGTCTTTTGTATGTCAGAATGTGCTTCCACTTTTGGAGGACTCTACGTTTGTGAAAGGATTTACTGAACATAACAGGTTTGACGAATGCACACAGCAAAATTACTTGTTTCGGAGCCACCCTTCATATCGTTCCGATGGTGGCCAACTAAACTCTGTCTAGTATGATTGGGCCTTGTTTGATGTCGACGCATGTGAAATACCCAGCCATAGTATGTGTTTCCTTGAACTCTACTAATCTGAAGCAGCCTTACTCATTTGTTTCTGAGTACGAAATTGCCGACGAAGGCATTTATGCAGTAGTGACCAAATTTAAATCCACTCCACTACCAACAGTTTTGTCGTTTGTGACAAGAGGTGAAGTAGACGACAATTCCCTGTTCTTATTTCATGTCGACAGCATACTTTCCGATGTAGCAGTTGTCCCAGAACTTGATGCAATTAGTACGTTGCAATCAAACTCATATTTAGTTGTCTCGAATCGAAGGGCTTGGCTGGATGAATTCCACAAGACAACGTCATCTTTGCCTAATGAAGAGGCACTCTACTCCCAATGCACTATTGTTGAAGAGGACAGCGACAATAATGATGATGCTACTAATTCAGGTGATGATTGTTCAATGTCATCGAACGATGATGACTATAGTGAGGTCCTCTCTGATACATCCAATACTTAATTGTTTTCCTACTACAATATCCATAATAACTTAGTATTAGTGAAGAATTGAATGCTCCTCCATATTGATCGTAACATATTTCTCCTACGTTTTGATTGATAGCTACTCCGAAATGATTTTCACAATGTCGCATGAAAACAAACAAAGTGAATGGAACGTCTAACTTTAAATTATTGTTTAATATATTATAGAGGATCAGCTCTTAGCACAGCTTTTATCGACACATAGGCACTCATAATATAACAGCCTTCGTATTTTGGATTCGAACAGCTATGTAATACTAATGGATTGAACAATAGAGTATCGCCTGACCTCAATGGAACTTTCACTTTATACGTTGGGAACACAAAGTAATAAATCACCTCGTCATCACTTACATGTTTTGGAGCAATAATCGTCAGCCTTGTATAGAACATATCGGCATCGGTATGGCATTTCAAGTGATAATCCTTTCCAATAGAAAAGGCCGTAGCGTGATGGCCGATTGCATTGAGTGTTGTACGACTAACAACCTCATTCATCACAGTTGTTTCAAGGTTGACAAATTTGGACATTTCACGTAAACAAAGCTGCATTTCCTTCACAATGTGTAGGGTTTTCTGTTCAAGGTGGTCTTGTGTTTTCGGTTCCACATTCTTTTTGAAAACATACACACCATTTCCCTATTTCAATCGATTTGGTCTCATCCCAATAATACCATATCCACTGTTTACACTGTCACATTTGGTTCCTCGGCCTATTTTGGGTTTAGATTGAACAATTTCCGCAGCAAATGTTCTTGTAATTTCTATATTTTTGGGAGTACCCAAGCGTTGTTTTGCACATTTTTTGGAAGCTTTTGCAAAGATTCTCAATGATGGTTCTGATTCGGCGAATGCTAAAAGAAACTTATCGTCGGTACTATCCAATGTCTTGAAACTATCAATAGACACCACCTCTTCCGATGTGTATTCCCTTTCTCCAATTGTTTTAAAACCCCATCGTGTTTCCATGAATTTACCTCGAAACCCATTCTTGTGAACTGTTTTCAATGCTATTTGCTCGACATGTTGTACAATTTCCTTCATACTTTTACGCTTCTTGTGTTTTATCTCCGACAAGTGTTTGTAAGTCTGGTGGATTGTTGATGATGATGTTGCTCCGTTTTGGAGAAATTTTGATTTCATTCTCTTTCTCTCTGTCTTCCCCCGTTTCCTCTTTGATTTTTGCTTTGTTGATTTTGTTGCCAATTGCTTTGTTGTTGTATTCAATCCCATTGCACCAGGTGCCATTCTTGTGTGACCAGTGCCGTACTCTTTGCAGATTAGCTGTTTGAGGAAGACGATGAATCGATTTGCCCATGGAGTGCGTTTCCGGGTCAAGTTTGTGGAACGGCGTTTCAGATTAAGTTGTCGGGAACGGCAAGTCTGACTTTTGTGGCTGCTTCGAATGTTCCCACCTGTTTCTATCGCTGCCGCTGTTGGTTAGATCGTTCCCGGTTCCGCCCGCTTGAAAATCCGCAGAATCTCTGTATTGGCGTTTCTGGGTCAAGTTTGTGGAACGGCGTTTCAGATTGAGTTGTCTGGAACGGCAATTCCGACTTGAATGTTTGCTGTATTTGCGTTGCCGGGTCAAGATTATGGAACGGCATTTCAGATTGAGTTCTCTGGAACGGCAATTCTGACTTGAACGTCAGCTGTATTGGCGTTTCTTGGTCAAGTTACTGGAACGGCGTTTCAGATTGAGTTCTCTGGAACGGCAATTCTGACTTGAACGTTTGCTGTATTGCTTGCGTTTCCGGGTAAAGATTCTGGAACGGCGTTTCAGATTGAGTTGTCTGGAACGGCAATTCTGATTTGAACGTCTGGTGTATTGGCGTTTCTGGGTCAAGATTTTGTAATGGCGTTTCGGATTTACTATTCTGGAACGGTAATTCTGTCTGCATTGGGGTTTCAGGGTAAAGTTTCTGGAACGGCGTTTCAGAATTAGTTGTTTGGAACCGCAATTCTTACTTTTGCGGGCGGTTGGATTCTTCCCGATTGCTGCTGTTGCTATTGTTGTTTCTGCTTGCTGCTGTTGCTGGCGCTGTTGTTGGTATCGCTGCCGCTGTTGGTTCGATGGTTCCGGGTTGCGGCCGCTTGGATCGTTCTTGCTTGCTGCTTTTGCTATCGCTGTCGCGAGGTTTCCGGTTGCTGTTGTTGCTCTCTGTCGTTGCCGTAGTCTATGATTGTATTCGAGTTTATCATTATATGTGAATTGAACCAAATGGGTGAGTATCTATTGATGTGCTACATTGAGTAAATAATAACAAAAGAATAGTATAATCTACGTGTCACTAACCTACACTGTTGGCCTCCTTTTGTTGTTGCGTTCAATTCGTCCGATCAAATTGTTACGATCCTGCGTCCGCCTTGTCGGACTTTTTCTCCAATTGATTGTTCTACTAATCCATACCTATGAAAATAAGAAGGAGGGAAACACAAGTAAGGAAGACATCATCAGCAATGCAGGATGTAGGCATCATTGTCCCTCTATCTTACGTTGTTGTTTTTGCTGCCTTCGAACCAGTGTTGCCTTCCGATCCTTAGTTTCCAATACGGTCCTATGAAAATAGCACAATAGAAAATTGAGGAAATACATTCTTATCAGCAATGCAGGTGGCATTGTAATCATTGCCTATCTCTCCCATTTGTACCCTTGCTTGTTCTTACAATAGTTGTTTGCCGTACCTCGGTCCGTTGTTCCGATATTTTGTTCCGGATCGTTCTCTCAAACTACAGGGGAAAATTGTCGGGCGAATTGTTGTTGCCGATACGTTGTTCAATCTTACTCCTTTCTCACGAAAAACTGGATCTTTCTCCTGTTGATATATGTACGCAATGGGTGCAGATTCATTGATTTCAAGACGTATATGTAAGACTGCAGTCCAAACAATATCTATCCAGCAATTCCTCTACAGTCCAATGCCGTCCAATTCTTTTTCCAGCAAAGGCAGTTTTTTTCGGATTAAAATATCTCGAGCCTGAATTCCCTGCCTACTAGTGACCATTGCTGATCAGTTCAGTGGGATCCTGCGTTCTCGGACGGAGTGCTTTGTCGTACAAGTACGGTAAACCAACTCTGCTCAAGATAAGTTTGGTAAGATGATTATGAAGGGAAACAGTATTTTTTTACTCGAAAAGAAAAGAAAATCACGCTTTAAAATCACACTGTAAAATAACACTGTAAAATCACCACACTGTAAAATCACAGTGTAAAATCAGTTCGAAAAAAAATGTTTTCACTGTGTGTGTGTGTGTGTGTGTGTGTGGGCATGTGTGTTCCAAACAAAGAATCGATACTTACTAACCTGTCAGATCTACCGCTGTAAATCTAGAACAATGAAGAATAATTCCATTTTCTTATTTAAAAATAAGAACAGTAAGTAAATAAATCTCCACCCGCGCTCTTTTTGAATACAGAACAATAAAAAGTAGTGCAATGAGTTTTATTGTTAACGTTCTCAACTTGTGATGCAGTGAGAACTTTTATGTATCGGTGAGGTTCTACTTCTTAACAACACATGTGTGCCGGTGATCTTACTGGTACTGAATTTCCCTCGTTTTGTCCAGCAGTATTCTACGACAGTAGTAGCTACGTAGACAGAAACCTTTGTGTTCAGGTATATTACGATAGTAGTATACGTAGTAGTAGTAATGTAGGTATGATAATACTAATGACTTCTGTTTCGGTTCTGAAGGGTTATTTTGTACAATTCATGTCATCAATCATGGAACGGCGTTTCAGAATTCAGTCACCGGAACGGCGTTTCAGGCTTTGTGTTTGGAGCATGTTCCAATTTGAAATTTCGAATCATGTTTCAATTTCAAATCTCAAAATGAAGTACTACGTATGGTTTGGTGGTGAAACGGTTTCTAGGACAATTCATGTCAACAGTCATGGAACGGCGTTGCAAAGTTTGAGTTCCAATTTGGTTTCAATTGCAAATCACAAAATTACTGGGTTTTAAACTATTTGTTGGAAAATCTTAACATACATTACCGTATCTCAAAATGGATGATCGGTGTTTCGTATCATTGTGGTTTGTTTTGGTAACGTTTTCACTTTTCGTTTGCAACGGCGTTGCAGGCTGTACCATTTGTTTACCATTAAAGTGGAAATATTTGTACATTGTTGCGTGATGTTTGTTTGTCGATAGAGTCGCTGAGGTTTGAAGTTGAGTCGATCCTGTTTTTCGTTACCTCATTTTAGAATCTCTGGATATGCGACAAAAAAACACTTGTAGCAACTTAGATTGCTTTTCACACAATTTTATTTCGTTGTTCTCTAAATTAGCAATCAAACAATGCCAAGACTTACAAGAAGTACCGCTAAACGTATTGCTAATTCAACACCAGATGAAGTCACAGATGCAGCCGCAACTCCAACCAACGACATAGCCGGCGCAAATGCAGCGCCAGAAGTCAACGGTACTCCAGCATCTACTCCACCACGAAATGAAGGGGCAGCCGTGGACCAAGACAGACGTTCAGGTAATACCCCAACAACGTTGTTTGCAAACGATCCAAAAGCTCATCCGGTCAGTGAAGGGCGTGCAGTCGATAAACCAAGGCAGAAGAGACACCACACATCAAAAAGACCATCACAGAATAAGAAAAGAAGTCATGTGGTACAAATACCAGCAGTCGTTCCCAAAACACCACATCAAGCAGTCACAGGTGCCGCTCAACCTTCGTCGTCTTCGGGAAATGTAGGCGGTCAAAGTTTGTCATTGGAATTATTTGATGATGACTCCCAATACAAGGATCACACGGATGCAATGAAAAGACGTGTCGAAGCTTGTCTGAAGCAACAGGGTCCTAACGGATTCTCTGAGAATATTTTGACGGACGAAACTCATCACTGCCGTCAGTCGTGACATCGAATCTGTCTTCCGCCATCTCATGAACAAGGTTTTCATTGTTACTAAACTTTCTTCTTCCGGAACCCGTCCTGACTTCAGAGAGCAAGAAACGTCAGACAAACCATCCTCGGGTCCTATACCAAGGGTTGTTGACGTGATGGTAAATCTTTTCCTACGTGACTCCGGGTCGCAGTTGACAAAGAAGGTCTGTATCTTGAATGCAAAGGAACTGACAACTCGTTTCAAGGAGTACAAAATGAAAGAAAAATGGAACTCCTTCCAGTCAGCCCTCAACTCCCTTATCAAAATCGATGAAAATACCACGGCAGGCGAAACACAATTCACCCGGGTTCAAGGACAAGACAAAGTATCCGAAGGCACGTCGCATTCTGTCTGGGCAAAGAAGGTGGTTAGCTACGACACCATACTGAAGTACATGAAAGTTTATTTAAGCTTACTGCGTTGGTACGTACGTTGTGTCCAACTATCACGCGCTACGTTTGTGATAGCTTCAGTAGCTAACCTACTTGTAGTACTGGATGTGAAATGCTTGTAGTTCATTGGTGGGTTGGTGGGTTAAGCAGTGCTAGAGGTTTGCTTTGCCCACACACACCGGCGTACAGTCGGGCTTAACAGCGTGGGCGGTTAAGCCTCTGGCTGTTAAGCCTTTTCTGCGGGCGGGCGTGGCGGGCTATTTATTTATTCTACTACTAATCGGTTTAGGAGCAAAAGAGTGAGCTGTGGGCTTGTATTCTGCTGGGAGACTCCTCTACAGGCTTGTTAGCGTTTAGCCTGTATTTGCAGAGATTTGCTTGCAGATTCGATGCTTGCAGAATTCGATGCTTGCAGAATTCGCTTGCAGAATTCGTGTAAGAGTTGTACTGTACCTACAGGGAACGTTCCGGGAATATGGTACGCACCAATATTGCTTGCTGACACAGTGAGATCTTTCGCGAAGTACGTGTGCTTGTATACTCAAGGTGGTTCCCCGGTCTGCTGGTCTGTACTTCACTACCATTCCCCTCATCCGGTTTGCTACATCAACTATCACGCGCTACGTTTGTGATAGCTTCAGTAGCTAACCTACTTGTAGTACTGGATGTGAAATGCTTGTAGTTCATTGGTGGGTTGGTGGGTTAAGCAGTGCTAGAGGTTTGCTTTGCCCACACACACCGGCGTACAGTCGGGCTTAACAGCTTGGGCGGTTAAGCCTCTGGCTGTTAAGCCTTTTCTGCCAATGGGCCATAAGCCACCGGGTGGGAACGGCGTGGAGAGCGTGCGCGCGCGGGAGCTTGGAGCAGAGTGAGGGAGGGAAGAGGCGCCAGGGTGCCTCAAGGAGAGCTGCCAGCAGGAGTGGGGTCCGCAGCCGGAACCCATTCCTCGGGCAGGAAGGAGTATGTTCCATTGTTGAACATGACAGAGGCAAGATTCTTGAAGATGGGGAGGGATTGCTGATGTAAGTAGCGCATCATGCAGTCACTGTGCCATCTGGCAAGGAGCTTGATGACATTAGAGTCGCATTTGCCCTGGAGCAGGGCCATAGCCCCTCCCGCGCGAAGGGAGCGAGCAGAGATGGCTGCAGGGGCAATGCCAGTGGTAGGGTAGAGGGTCTGGGCATAGACTCTCAGGGAGGAAGTGACAGTGGCTGCGCGAACAAGGGTAAGGACCCCATTATCGAAGTAACTGGCAAGCGTGAGGGAGGGACCGAAGGGAGCGCTGGAAGAGCAACAGCTTCGGAGGTGAAGGACTTGGCGCGCACAGGCGGAAACGGATCAGCATAGTGAGTCACCACTCCTGGCATGCGCCACTACTTCCCCTTTATCGCCATTCTTCTGGGTGGTGAAGGTGAGCGTGACAGAGGTAGCAGCCTGGAGCTCATGCGCAGGGCCATCGTGGTGGACGATGCGGGAGTCAAGGTAGAAGGAGACGTCTTGTAGGTGGAAGGCTTGGTCATCCGTGGTAGTACCAGTGTACTCACCAGGTCGGAGACAGAAAAAGAAGGCGATGCAGATCATGTTTGCAATGGCCTGTCGGGTGGGGGAAGGGGACTCGTGGTATGCAAAGTGGAGGGCATGCATCACGAGGGTGATGGGGACCGGCTTGACCCGGGAGGGGGCTGGGTCCAACTTGGCATATGCCTTGAACTGGGCAGTTAGCCGGAAGTCAAGACTGCCTGTGGAGTCGGTTCGAGGGTCTTTGGACCCCAGGCGGGCGAGCGTCTGGCCCACTGACCGGATGGTGTCCGATACTGTGCGAGATCGGATGGGCTTGTGGCTACGTGAGAGGTTGCCATCATGGAGTCGTTTGGCAAAGACTTGGAGGATGGGGATTGGATCCTGAATGGACTGGAGGCGCGGGTCAAAGCCTTGAGACAAACAGAATTGAACCCATTGGTTCCAATGGGCATCCTTGCGCTTGGCATAGAGCTCAGTGACTGAGGCGCGCATGGTCTTCTGGACAGCGCTAAGGTCAGCGCGGAATGCATGGGCGGCCGAAGGTGGCATAAGGTCCAGGGCAAGTCCTGTGGGTAGGTCGTGTTAAAGTGATGGAGCAAGGCAGTGTCAGAGAGTTCAGATCGAGAGAGGAGGTCCGCCAGGTGGTTAGCGGGGCCCGGGATGTAATCCCTAAGGGGGACATATTGAAAGAGGCGCTGGTGCAGAGACTGGAGCCGGAGGAGGTAGGCTGCAGGGCCTGTGGTGGTAGTGGCGCCTTTGCGTTGCCAATAGACAGCGGCGGTGTTGTCATAGCAGTTGTGGGTGGTGCGGGCGTGGACACAAGCAGCCTGAGCCAGAACATCATTGTGGGCAATGGAACCGGCGAGCTCAAGGTCACTGTTGGTGATGGAGCCCTCAGGATTGTCGAAGGAGACGAGCTGGGCTGAGATCCACGGGGGGAACGCATGCCGCCACATGACGGGCTGCACGGCGCCCGTGGGAAGGGGGACAAAATGGAGGCCCCCCATGCCAAAACCCGAAGCATCGCAGGCGCCCAAGGTGGCCGGGAAGGTGTCCGGCACGAGTTCGGCAATGGAGGTAGGCCGGTTGGAGAGATCATTGGCAAGCCATTGGAAGTCGCGAAGGAAGCTGTGGACGCGCTTGGTGAGCCGGAGGCGCTGCCTGCCTGGCTCCTGGTGGCGGAAGGCTTCTTGGAGAATGGAGAAGAGGCCAATGGAGCCTGGAATGGCCAGTGCCATTGACCGGAGCTCCCCCAGGACTTGGTGCCATTGCTTGATGGGGACGTGGCGCTGGGTGGGTGAGATGGAGTGGAGAATCTCCTGTAGGCGGGCCACCCGATGGGGAGGAAGGCTGATGGTTTTGTTGACGGAATCGATGAGCCAGCCGAGGATGACTTTCTTGGTGGTCCAAGTGGCGTCCCCTTGGAGCATTTTCTTGAGGGAAGCCGGTTCCTGCCGGAAGGGAGTGTCAGAGGCATCGAGGGGCCGGAAGACGGTGTCAAGGGATTGGAAGAGAACGCGCTTGATGGCGCGGCGTGTCCATTGGTTGCCCTGGGCAAGGCCACAGAAGTCATCCACATAGACATCCCAGTAGCGAACCGGCGACTTGCTGGGAGTGGTGCTACTAGGGGGGGTGAGGGGCGGCGTGGAGGCCGTAGGGGGAGGAGGAGGCGGCGCCGTGGGGGGTGGAGCGGGTGGCTCAATGGGAGGCGCGCTGGGGGTGGTTTCAGAGGGGAGATCCAACCGATGGGGGGTGAGCCGGGCCGCGGCAAGCCCGGTGGCAAGAGTGGCATTGGCCAAGTCCGCAACGGTTTTAGTGAAGGCACAGAAGTTGGGAGGACTGGATTTCCACCCCATAGGGTTGGTGAGTGGGATGCCAATGAGTGGAGCTTCCCCAGGGCGAGAGGGGAACAGGACGCCGAGCTTCATGGTGTCTTCTGGGTGCAATCGGATGCGGTAGAAGCCATCGGCAAGGTCAATCTTCGACATATACACTGGACCAAATCTGTGGTTGGCGCGGTGCAGTTTGGTGAGGAGTCGCGGGAGGGTCCGGCCAAACTGCATGGCGTCCGCAGGGGCAAGAGGGACGGTGTCTTGGTTGACGTCCGAGTAGGTGTAATCGGATATCATGCGTGGGCGGCGGCCTCGTTGGGGGACTAAGCCAAGGGGGCTCAGTCGGAGTCCGGGGAGGTCCTGGATGAGGCTGGCGGGGAGAACAGTCCATTGTTGCTTGTCCATCATGTCGGCATACTCCTCGCGAAGGAAGTCAATGCCCTGGTGTGAGGATTGGTGCGGACCCCGGTGGAGGGCAGCTGCAATGCGAGGTGGATCCCACGAGGGTCCAGACATCAAGGCGGGGGTGCCGTCCTTGCCATAGCGGGCAAGGAGGCTCCCCGCGGGGTGGGGGATGGAGGCGACGTCAGGATGGATGTCACCCCGTCCTCGGATGGTCCGGATAAAGTCCGCCCAGCTGGTGCTGTTGTTGTAGACAGTGACAGCCCGGTTGATGTGCACATTGAGCCGGTCGACGGGGTAGAGGGAGGGAGTGATGGGGGGAACCGAGAGTGGGGCCGGGCGGAGGGTCTCTGACGTCGGCGTCGGCGGGGGGGGGGCCTAAGCAATGGGTTGGTGGGGTTGACGAGGAGCACGGGCCTAGGCAACGGGGGGGCAGTGACGAGGAGCTCTGTCCTAGGCAATGGGGGGGTGGGAAGGACTAGGCGCTTGGGCCTAGGCAACTTGGCAGTGACGAGGAGCTCGGGCCTAGGCAAGGACAAGGTGGGCGGGGAGGAAGGGAGGGATGCCGAAGCCGTAGGAGGGACTAGGGATGCGGGAGGAGATGGGGGGGAGGTCGTTGAACCTGTAGAACGTTTGGGAGGCACATACACGGCGAGAGGAGTACATGCGCGCGCGCGCGGGTTGTGCTTACCTAATTCCGGTGTGATTTGTAATGGCGGAGAGGGAGGCATAGGGAGTTGTCGTGAGGAAGGCAGAGCCCCCCTTGGTGAGTTAGAGGGCAGGGTCAACGCGCCAAAGGGGCGCTTGCCATTCGGTCAGACATTAAAAGCGGCTTGGCACCAAGCCCAGACTTGGTCCTGTTCACTGCTAGTGATGGCGCCATGGTCCTGGATGTTCCTGCAGTTGGTGAAGCAGGTTCCTCGAAGGTGATAGGAATGGCAGCGCTCGTTGCCATCTGGACGAGACAAGGGAATGGTACCTTTTTCTTTCATGGTAGCCATGACTTCCCTCAGTCGGGCGCGTAGGACTTTGTTGGCTACCCCCGCCGTTTGTAGCCGGGGATCCAGGTTGGGGTTGGAGACGCGGGCACCGCCGGCGGAGCCTTGGTTGGGGCTGGGGGTAGTCTTGCCGGGCGTGGGGGTGCCTGGGATTGCAGCAGGGGCAGCCACGGCGGCTACGCGACGTAGGTGCCTCAGAGCCGGCACATTGGTGACATTGGGGAGCCAGTAGAGGTTCTGGGTGATATGGAAGGCTTGGAAGTCCTTCCCAAAGTCGGGGGAGGGGACAGTGAATGTTGATCCCCATTGTTCCTCAAGCCAACCCCGCACCCGGATTTGGAAGTAGTATACCACAATGGAGGGAGTGATGAGCTCCCCGAGTTCATCGGCAATTGCTCGGCGGAGGGGCATTTGCTGGAGCTTGAGCTTGGCGAGTCCATTCTGGTAGCCCTGCACGACAGGGTGATGCATGCCTAGAATGGTGGCCAGGACGGCGAGATAGCTTTCCAGTTGGGTGGTAGCTTCAGTCCAGTCGATGGGTAGGTAGGCCTTGGTCTTCTGGAGTTCGAGGGAGTCCTTCAAGGTGAGGGAGTTGCCTTCGGTGGAGATCATGGTGTCGTAGGCCGCCACAGTGGCTGCAGCTTCCTGTTCCCGCTTCAAGGAGGCGGCGGATCCACCGGGGGGAGTGAAAGCTAAAGGGAGTATGCCGTCCGCCACGTCAAAGGGGTCAGTCCCATGAAAGTTGCCATCTTGGAACTTCTTGAGTGCCGCCGTGGTGACCAAGGCTGCCTGGATGAGGAACTCGGCGGCGCATGTGGCTACCTGGCTCTGGAAGATCATATGGGTCTTCTCGTGTTTGCCTTTCTGTGCCCAGGCTTGGTATATGGGGGGTAGGTCGGCTTCCTCAAGCTTGCCACACAGCAGCAGCAAGCGCTGGGTGTACAAGGGGCCCCAGGTGTTCTTGACCATGGCAGGGGGGCGACGTTGGTCTAGGCCCTCACTGAGCTTGAGCTGTTGGTTGGCGAGGGCGGTGAGGGTAGCTGCCAGCGTGGGATCTACCCCGGCTGGTTGGCCGGGTGCCAGCGGCTGCCCCGGATGGGAGGGTTTCTTCAATCCCGGGAGGTCCCGGTATAGTACCTGATTGCGCATGTACAAGGTTAGACCTGGCTCCCCTCGGAAGGGGGTGCCGGGTGTGGCAAAGTGGACACCTCCATCAGCAATGGTGGGGTCGGTACTAGCAGCTCGGAGGGTATTCAGTAGGGGGGCGCAAGTGAGTGCCAGGTTGAGTGTGTCAAGGTAGGGGTAGATGATGTTCAAGGCGTGGATTGGACTAAGGCCCTTGCCTAGGAGTAAGGGCACCAATTGGAAGGGGATGAAGCAGGCCTTGAAGGGGGTGATGACTTCCATGTGAGGATCATCGCCTAGCACCATGGGGATCATGTGGGAATGGTGAGCATGCTTGATGACGTTGAGGTGGCGGTCGAGGGACAGCACCAAGGTCTCGGGCGCCTGCTCGAGGAGGGCAGCATCCACTAGCACTAGCTCTCCTGCATCGCCTTCGATGTCGTCCAGGTAGCCAAAGGCCTTGCCCTTGTTGGTACTTGGCGCGGTCAAGGGCCCCGGGTACTTCCGAAGGCCATGCACCAATTGGAGGCGCGCCTTTCCAAAGGTGTCGGTCAGGAATATTCCTAGGGCCCCCACAGGTTCTGGTTCGAAGAGGTCCAAGAGCCGGCCCAGGAGTACGGGGGTGGCTGTTTCCTCAGCAAAGTAGTCATAGATGGTTTGGTAGGCCAGGTCCCGGGCAGGTCCCACTCCAAGGGGACTGGGGGTGCTCTGGTAATACTCAGTGTAGGTCAGCATTGTGGCTGGGGCCGGTCGCAGCTGAAACTTGGAGATGAGGCTTATCAAAGCCGGCGGTGTCGTTGGAGGTGCGGTGTCTTTGGAGGTGCGGTTCTGTCAGTCACTGGAAGCGTTGGAGTTGGCGTTCGGCTGGAGGTGGCGCTTCTGAGGTGCGAATTGTTGGATTGGCCGGTACGGGACACGCTTGGAGTGCGGATTCTCGGAGTGGAAATCAACTGGAGGTGCGAGGAGGTCCGTATCTGTGGGGACCAAAATCGAGGTGCGGACTATCGGAGAATCGCGGACTATCGGAGAAGTCGGTATATTAGGGAGGATCAACTGGCCAATTGGAGGCGCGGATGAGGAAGCGACTGGAGGTGCGCGTCGGCCGAATTGATCGACTGGAGGTGCAGCCGGTGACCCAATCGATTAGCGGACGCTTGGAGGTGCTGTGCGGCCTATTGGAGAAGTCAGTGGAGGTGCAGACTGGCGACCAAATCGATTCGCGGACGCTTGGAGGCGCTGTATCTACCAAGGCCGGGTCTGCTTTAATGATAATGGGGAGCCGTGGGTGGTGAGTATGGTTAGAGATTGACTGCTGTACGGGTACACTAGGCGAGACTAGGGGACCAGGACAGGAGACTGCTGTATGGTACACTAGGCAGGCTAGGGGACCAACAGATAGGCTTGTCGTACGGGTACAATAGGAGTAGGACTATTGGACCAGGACGTGTTACCTATTTATTTATTCTACTACTAATCGGTTTAGGAGCAAAAGAGTGAGCTGTGGGCTTGTATTCTGCTGGGAGACTCCTCTACAGGCTTGTTAGCGTTTAGCCTGTATTTGCAGAGATTTGCTTGCAGATTCGATGCTTGCAGAATTTGATGCTTGCAGAATTCGCTTGCAGAATTCGTGTAAGAGTTGTACTGTACCTACAGGGAACGTTCCGGGAATATGGTACGCACCAATATTGCTTGCTGATACAGTGAGATCTTTCGCGAAGTACGTGTGCTTGTATACTCAAGGTGGTTCCCCGGTCTGCTGGTCTGTACTTCACTACCATTCCCCTCATCCGGTTTGCTACATCAATTCCCCCCTGCGCCTTCACCGGAAAAAGAAGGACCGTTTTTCAATCATAGATTTAAAGACGATGTAAAGAAAGGGAAGCTATACGTCCGGCAGATGGTCTCGTTCTTTGAAGGTCTTTCCTTTAACCACGCATTGAGGCATTTTCTTTCCTCTAGTCACTCCTTTGATGATTTGGTGAAAGAAATCAATTCTATTAGGGGTAACAAAGTTGTTGGTGGACCAATAAGAGATGGTGTCGCAGCAGTCAAGATAGTGCCCTTGACTGATTCCCAAAAATACCTCAAGTTGGAATGGCCCTCCGATGTGTCCAAGATACCCCTTGCGTTTCAAAAGGTCCTCATGTATTTGTGGGTATGCTTCCAACGACAGAAGGCCAGAATTTTTGAAGAACTCAGCCTTCACCACTTCCCCGATGAGTCATTACTACATGACAATTTGTACAACAAACTATTGCCCAATCTCTATGAGTCTTCGTTTTTGGTTGGAAAATACACAATACAAGGAGTGGACAATAAGGTGGGGATTATTCGATTCAACCTGTTATCTTCTCTTCACTTTTGCAAGATTATGGAGCACCGGAAAACTCTTAACCAGTTCTACAGAGTAGGCGTTGACTTTGCCAAACAATTGGTCACTCTTTCCACTGAAAAGAAAACGGCCGAACGTGACATATTTGTGGACGATTACAATCCTGAGGACGAAGTTCACGTGAAGACATTGTTGCAACATTACCTCCTGAGTTTGTCCTGTGTTGACAATGTTGTTTCGACGCCAGACCAACTTGAAGAGGTGAATCTTGTTTGCGACAAATTGCTCGACTATGTTCTAACATCTAGTTTGTTACGTGATGCTGAAGGTACACGTATTTCGGTTAGTAGGGATATGGTTTCAAAGGAAATAATGAAGGCTGTACTTCGCCACGTAGAAAAAAAACTTTTTTACATTGACCATGACCGTCTGGACTATTTGTTGCAAGCAGAGCGAATGTCTTTGTCGTCGCGCTCTAATCCAGGTGAACCTCACCGCAAAGATCGGTTATTCATTTTCACCAGTGACGGTACTCGATCCGTTCAATTTGAAGAACCAAGTCCGCCAGAGCTTGTGAGAGGTAAGGAAAGTTGACATACTTACCCTATCGCAAAAGAGGACTACAGCTTATCCGTCACAAGGTTCCTTAATTTTGATGAGAACTGCATGTACACGGTGGACGATCGATTGTTCTGGGAACACACGAGATTCGTATTCCGCGAGATTTTCATCACACGACCGGAAATAGTACTCGGAGGTTCCAAGTTTTTTGAGAGGTCTTTGCGGTTTCTGACAACTTACAATTATCTACCTGAAGGGGGACAATTGTTCGTCCCCTTGACACAGGAACTTTTGTGTTCGGTTTTCACTCACAAAAAACACCTGTTTCAAGCAGACTTGCAAGTAAGTTTTGTTTCAGGAGAGGATGAAAAGACTTTACAATCCGATGGCGACTCATTGATCAAACTATTTGAAAAAATCGAGGTACCCAATAGTAAGAGTTACAAAGCTACCGACATTGCAAAGTGGGACTTCATGAAGAAACACTTGAAGAACTTCGAGAAGTTCATCGAAGAGAATGACACGTATTCCGTACGATGGATAGTGTTCACTAACACAGAGATCGATGAACCGGAATCATTCTTTTGATTTCCTTGGGAAGGCAAATCGACTGACAAGTCTAGTGATTGCTCAATTGATGTAGTTAACACACACAATGATGATGATGAAGAAGACAATGTACTAGTAGTAAACGGCAACGTACCTACAACAGAACCAAACGCAGTTAAAGAGAACGCATCAACGGCGTCGAAGAAGAAGTCGTTCCTCAGGAAACCAAAAAAACGAAACAAGACTGCATCAGACGAATCCAATGGAGAGCCGAAGTACAAGGAGAGGAAGGTTTCTCCAAACCTGGGCCACGTTGAAGATCTTGGATACCTTCTGCAAGTTCCTCGCCCAAAACCAGCCAACGTAATAAGACAGAAGCGCTCCGGAAACGTGAAGGTGTTGTTTGCAGATCCTGACCCGGTGATCTCGTATCCTAAATTCGCAATTGGTAGTGAGGTGACAATCACGGGTCTGCCAGCACCTGGAACTGGTGTTGTGAAAAGTTATGCAGCAAAGAAGAAGGACCAATATCCTCAATACCCTGGATACATGGTGCACAAGAGACTACCGGATGGTACAACAGTGAAGCGCGCAACCTGGTTCCCTTATGACCGTGTGGGGTTGGATAAACCACAGTTCACCAAGCTGTCGGATGTCTTCAAATAATGAAACTATGCTGTATTGGGTATACGTTCATAGCCTTCGCCACGCACCACCATACAACACAAGAGCAAAGAGGGCCTAAGCGGGAAAGAAGTTATCATATTACGGTGCACAAGAAACTACCGGATGGTACAATAGTGAAGCGCGCAACCTGGTTCCCTTACGACCGTGTGGGGTCGGATAAACCACAGTTCACCAAGTTGTCGGATGTCTTCAAATAATGAAACTACGCTGTATTGGGTATACGTTCATAGCCTTCGCCACACACCACCATAGAACACAAGAGCAAAGAGGGCCTAAGCAGGAAAGAAGTTATCATATTACTACAACGTCGTCACTACTAGTAGTTCTTCTTCTCCACATTGGATTCAGATTAACCAAAACATTATTGTGTACGTAAGAAATATTCAAAAGTAAAGTAGAGTACCTACTACTACTACTACTAGTGGAGTAGTACTAAAACACGCAGTACTGGATCATTTGAATTCTTTCATATTAGTCTACTATTACATGTTATTGTAGTAATACTGTAGTCATAGTAGTACTACATGGATGTTCATAGTGGTTAGTAGTTCAAAGTTATCAGAAGGATTGTTACTAATACTTGTAGTACTAATATTAGTAGTACCATCAATTCATAGTAATTCCAATCTAATAGTAATTTGCAATTACAAAATAGAAAATCTGACATTTACTGTGATTAGTCCATGAATATTGTTCCTGTTATGGGTGAAATTAATCATGCAGGAAACAGAAGTGAGTTATTATCTGTCATAGTTTGTGTGTCACCACCTACTAATAAGTGCATATGGGTACTGGATTTGTAGGGAAAGAAAACAGTACTTTGCAATTAAAAAATAGAAAATATCAATATTTTCTGGGATTGAACCACGAATATTGTTCCTATTATGGGGGACATGCATGAATCATGAAAGAAACAGAAGTGAGTTATCTTTCAAAGTTTGTGTGTCACCACGTAATGAGTGCATTTGGGTACTGGATTTGGAGGGAAAAAGCACAGTTATTTGCTATTAGAAGATAGAAAATCTGAAATTTAGTGTGATTAGCCCATGAATATTGTTCCTGTTATGGGTTAGATGAAACATGAAAGAAACAGAAGTGAGTTATCTGTCATAGTTTATGTGTCATCATCTAATGAGTGCATTTGGGTCATGGATTTGGAGGAAAAATACACACAAATTTGCAACTAGAAAATAGAAAATCTGATGTTTTGTGTGATTAGTCCATGAATATTGTTCCTGTTATGGATAAGTTGAATCATGAAAGAAACAGAAGTGAGTTATCTGTCATAGTTTGTGTGTCACCAACAATCTAATTAGTGCATTTGGGTCCTGGATTTGGAGGAAAAATACACACTAATTTGCAATTAGAAAATAGAAAATCAGATATTTTGTGTGATTAGTCCATGAATATTGTTCCTGTTATGGGTGAGATGAATCATGAAAGAAACAGAAGTGAGTTATCTGTCATAGTGTGTGTGTCACCACCTAATAAGTGCATTTGTGTACTGGATTTGGAGTATAAATACACAGTACTTTGCAATTAAAAAATAGAAAATCACATATTTCGTGTGATTGAACAATAAATATTGTTCCTGTTATGGGTGAGATGAATCATGAAAGAAACAGAAGTGAGTTATCTGTCGTGATTTGGGTATCACCACCTAATGATTGCATTTGGTGACTGGATTGGGAAGAAAAATACACTCTAATTTGCAATTAAAAAATAGAAAATCCCATATTTCGTGTGATTGAACAATGAATATTGTTCTTGTTATGAGTGAGATGAATCATGAAAGAAACAGAAGGGAGTTATCTTTCATAGTTTTTGTGTCACCACCTACTAATAAGTGCATTTGTGTAGTGGATTTGGAGGATAAATACACAGTAATTTGCAATTAAACAATAGAAAATCCAATATTTCGTGTGATTGAACAATAAATATTGTTCCTGTTATGGGTGAGATGAATCATGAAAGAAACAGAAGGGAGTTATCTGTCGTGATTTGGGTATCACCACCTAATGATTGCATTTGGTGACTGGATTGGGAAGAAAAATACACACTAATTTGCAATTAAAAGTTCCAAAATCAGATTTTGTGTGTGATTGAACAATGAATAATGATAGTGTAATGGATAAGATGATTAATGAAAGAAACAGAAGTGACTTATCTGTCAAGGTGGTTTGTGTGTCACAACCTAATTAGTGCATTTGGTTACTGGTTTTGGACAAAAAATGACCAGGGAACAACAAACTATTAAAACTTTCATAAAGACTACAGTATCAGCCTTAGAATTGGCAATATAATTTCATACTCTAACCAATCCATAGAATGAACAGTATTCATCCTTAAAACAACAGAAAATAACAAACTGTTGCACTCAACAAAAACTTAGAAGCAATCATTATTTCTTAGGTTACTACTTGTTCATACAAAAATAAAGAAATAAAACTAGTAGGAACATAAAGTAAGGAGGGAAGTACTACGTATGGACCGTTCTAAGGGGGAGTCGAACCACGAGACATAGTTACTTGAATATAACCAAATCGTTCCGAGATGACGAAACTTACACCACTTAAAGTGCGGTAAGAATTATTCCTTCACAGTTTACAACGAGTAATTGAACGAAAATACCTCGGTATTTGCCCAACGTAAATCATTATTACAACGAACAGCAAAATGGAGAACATAACAACACAATCAGCGTACAAGAGGAAGCCATTGAAGCCTAGGTATCTTTTGGATTCGGCGGAGTACTGTGCAAGAATGACTGAGCTGAATGACGGTGACAAAAACAACGAGAATAATCCATTCTTATATCATTTTGAAACTGGGTTCGATGCGCTATGTGCCAAAAACGGCAACTTGGTACTCACAATACTTAATGGATGCAACAAGATAGACGACGTTAGAGATAGACTCGACAGCCCAAAAGGGCATTTCGATGAAGAAGAAGCTTTAGAAATTTGGGAACAATGCTTGAAGTACGTAACTGAGGACATATTTCCTTTCTACAAGGAAGGCGACACTGATGCCGTTGACCACGTATGGGCTTTGGGTATCATTGTGGCACACATTTTATGCGGTTATCCGGCATTGAAAGGAACGGAGGACATACAGTGCTACAACAACGTGGGTATTGGACGACCAGTACAATCAGGAGAACGAGAGAGGCTCGAACTCAATGGTCATACAGTTCCACCAAAAAAATGGAGTAACCTGACGCCGGAAGCCAGAAAACACATAAAGCAATGCATACATTTTCACCCGGGTAACCGTCCCTGTCTGACAACCCTTTGGTTAAACGAGTGGCGCACAATGACTGAAGAGGCAATCATTGAAAAAAACAGTATAATGTACATCGAAGAAACCGACGACGGAAAGGAACGAAACAAAGAAACAAAGATAAACAACAAGAATAAAAACAATTGGAATTCATTCATGAACAAAGCGAAAAAGCAGTCTAAGAAGAAAAAAAGAAAACTCAAACAATTTGCAAACAAAGAGAAAAGGGAGGAAGAGGATAGAAAGGAGAGAAACATTGTGCACTGGCTACAACTTTACGAAAAATGTTGGAATTCACCGGAAGATTTAGAGGAATACAATAACTATCGTTCCTTGTGGTGCGTGGGGACGTGTGAAATAGTGCTAGTAGTAACAAGCTTTACTAGGGAAAAACTTACCCCTACTTACCACGAATATGTGCACAATCCTGTCCTCGTTAAATACGTAAATATAAAAATTAACTACTGTGAAAAACGTTAGTTACAAATGAAAAAGTCAGAATTGCCGTTCCAGAAAACTAAATCTGAAACGTCGTTCCAGAAATTTAAACCTGAAACGCTAATAAAGACGTTCTGTAAATTTTCAAAACCGGTGAATTGTTAGCTACAACACCGTTCCAGACACACAACACGGAAACGCCGTGGCAAAAATCGTGCTTATTCTCCATTACAGGCTCATCAATGCAACTGGTTCCTTACAAATGAAGAAGTCAGAATTGAGGTTCCAGACAACTCAATCAGGAACGCCGTTACAGAAACTTAACCTTGAAACAAAAATGCATACGTTGTGCGGATTTTCCCTAACAGAGAATTGTTATCTCCAACACCTTTCCATACAATGTGCCTGTTTTCGGTTCTACAGATTTCAATATGAAGTGATGTGATACGGTAGTAGGATGGGGAACATCAAAATAAATTGGTATCGTACAATCTAGTACCGTTACTAGTACTACTTGTTTGGAAATAGGAAGCAAATGTACGGAAGAAAAAAATGGCGCGGCTAGGCAGACAGTTCTTTTTGGTTGGCCCGCGCTCACAAGCCTGCTTAGACAAAGACAAATGTATTGCAAATTGCTGAATTCGTACAATCGATGCCAAAACAAGGCAGCATAAAAATTCACAAAATTGCCAAAAACACCAACAATTGAAAAATTTGAAATACAAGATGATGAAACAAAAATGGTCCAACCTACCCAAGGCAAAAATAACACGTCTCCAAGAAAAGAAAATAGCAGATATGGCAAACGCAGTCAGGGATGAAGACACTAGAGATAATACCAAAAATACAAGCATTACAAACATGTCCAGCAAGACGAACAGAAACATTGCAGCAACACAAAAAGGCACCACCACGGCGGAAAGAGAAAAACAACTAAAAAGGAAAGCCGAAAACATTAGCATCATGGACAGCAGTGACAGTGACAGTGAAAGTGACACTGACAGTGACACTGATTCGAGTTCGGTTAGTGAAGACAATGATGGGAGCTCCAAAAAGAATAAGGATACTAGAGAAAATACCAAAGACACAACAAAACAAAAAACTACAGAGGGCGGACGACAGAAAAAGAAAAAAGTGAACGAAAAAAAATTAACAAAAATAGCAAATGAGGATCCGGATCTAGTACAGGATTTCATGAAAAGGTGGAGCGAAGGTAAGAAGGGAAAGAATTCTAAAGAGAATGCTGCAAAAACTACCAACACGGTACCATTGAAAACAGTGCGGGGCGGCGATAGCGTTGATAAAGTGAGTACATTGAGTTGTGGAACTAAACATAGTATGGAAACGGAAACTATGAAACTATTGAAAACATGTAAAGATACAATTGAAGGACAGGTGAGGGCATATGTGAAGAAGAAATGGTACGGTGGCCTGAAATTTATGACAACAAACACACTCTCCAATAAAATAATCGTGCAAGGAATCGATGAGTGTGTAATATCCGTTCCAAAAGATATACCCATTAAGAAATTCTGTGCCTACTTTGATAATGCAGTACCAAAAGCCCTGGCTAAATTGAGACACAATAATCAAACATTGGCTAGAAAAAATTGGTTTGGTAAGTGACGGCGTAATTGTTGAATCATCTGGAAATTATGGTACTTTTGACGTTCTTCAATTTGTGCCTACGACCAACATACAACTAACCCAACCATACTATAATATCATACTGCCATTTGATGACATCACCGCAGTTGATAGTGAAATGGCAAAAGTGCCAGCATCATTCCCTGGTACTGTAGCTCTAAATACGGACTCGATGGAAATTCTGGCAAAAGAGTACCGGCAATACGGAAATGCGGCAAATGAAGAATTTTATTATTTTGTGACAAGAATCCTGTCTGCAATTAATCCGGGAAAGACTAACTTTAGGCAGAGGAAGACAAAGGAACTTATAAGTACCATCTTTAGTGTTACAGATGAGGCTTTTGCCCTAATGATAATTGACAACGAGTACAGCAATTGGGAAAAACAAAAGGAAATGAAACTTGATGGAACATACACGACACAAAAAAAACAAAATACATGAAAAAAAATATTGCGATTCAAAAAGTGGAAGTGCAAATGGATGGGACAAAGAAGGACGGAAAGTGTTCGCTAAATTGTGCAAGAAGATACAAACGTTAAGAGAAAATCCGGAAACTGGTATAAATTTGGAGAAAATGATGCTACAAAGATTCTACTCAGAAAGCAATCCTACCAGTACTGTATCGAATAATGGTAGCACTGTTGCCAGTAGTCTTGCTGAAGAGGAAAGTGAGGATGAAAACTATATTGATCCGGCATGGAGGCAATTGCTTGACGAAATGGAGGAAGTTTAGGCCTTGTTTTCAGAACCGATACTGTTCATTGTGAAAGTCCATTCACTAATTTGATGAGGGTTCGTTCACACCTATGACACGGGTAAATCTTCGAGGAAAGCGATTAGGGTAAAAGGTACATATCTTACATACGTTGCATACCATGGTTGCAAATAGTAGATTGTGTGACAAATACGATTAAATTGTACAGAAAGAAGTACTCGTACATATCATACATATTTTGCATAGGATACTACTAAGCAAATTCTTGACCCGAATAATTCAACTGTAGTGGTAGGTAGTCGCAAGCGATGATATTAAATTTTAAGGGTTGTTTGTTGCGAGCACAAATATTAAATTATAAGGGTAGTGTGTCGCGAGCAATGGAGATACATTTTAAGGGTAGTGTGTTGCGAGCACTAATGTTAAATTTTACTGGTTGTGAGTCATGACCTTGCGTATTTCATTTTTGTAGGTGTGATTCGCGAACGTAAGGGTAGGTGATATTAAAAATTAAAAATAATTATTCATGACCCAAGGAAAAAATGATCGCGAACCAGGGATTGAGAGTTAGAAAAATGAGCATGATACGAAGCAACCGAATCACAGGGGGGGGGGGGGTTGTGAGTCATGACCTTGCGTATTTAATTTTAGTAAATGTGATTCGCGAGCGTACGGGTAGGTTTTATTAAAAATTAATAATAATTATTCATGACCCAAGGAAAAAAATAAACGCGAGCCAGGTATTGAGAGTTAGAAAATTGGGCATGATACTGACCTAGTGAATCACAAGGGGGACTCGTGTTAAAATTACACACAGAAAGGGGTTGCCACAGTACCTCGTGACAAAAAAAAAGGGTCGCGTGACAGTTATCGGACGTTAACACTACGAGTACGAAGACACGGGGACTCTAGAAAAGCGCCGGTAGCAAACGTACAGACGTACGGACATTCGGAGCTACACACGAATGAGATTACACACGTATGACTAACAGGCAAATAAGCGAGCCGGCTCGCTGAATTGCCAACCGTAAGGGTGCGCTAATAGTGCACCAATAGAGGTTCAATACGAGTAATCATCTTACATGAAAAACACTCACAAAATCTAAATACTAACACTTGAAATCACTGAATACCACTAGACTTACCTAGTAGACTACACGTGTAAACGTGTTAGTGAAGTAGTAAGCTCACGAGAGCAAAGCAAGATTATGTAACAACTACAACTACTACCATACCAAATGACCGGCCGGAGAGATTAACTAGGCACGGGAGAGGTTGCTTTTGTACTGGAGAGATTGCTGCTGGTTCAGGAGAGATAGCTTTTGTACTGGAGAGATTGCTGTTGGTTCGGGAGAGATAGCTTTTGGTACAGAGAGGGATGGCTGTTGGTCCGGAGGGCGCATGTTGTCCGGTTCTGGTATTGAATTAGTTATGGGAATGATTTTTTGCCCGGATACAAAAAGATAGACGTCCGAAGTGTGTCAGGTTTTGGAATAGATTGACTTACAATGTCAGCTTTGAGTATAGATTGCTGGCCAAGGTTACTTTGCATCCAGAAAGATTTTTGAAAGGTACGGGTGACCAAGAAAGAATCAGATTTTGGAACAAAAAAGGATCGCTTACAAAAAGAAGTCGGACCAAACTCAACGGAAATAAAATATTTAAATTTTTTTTGTAACATACAGGGAGAGGATCAAGTTTAAGAGAGGAGCATGTGAGTTTAAGAGAGGAACACGTGTTGTCCGGTTCAGGTATGGGAATTACTTAAGAGGATTGTTCTGTTGTCCGGTTTGGATAGATGGACTTGCGAAAGGAAGATAGTGTCCGGTTTTGGTGTAGGAGAATTCCGCTAGATCCGGTGATACAGTGATATCTTTCTTTGCATACACGTATGGCATACTCAAGGGTATTCACCGGTCTGTCCTTCATACGGGGGTGCCACGTGGCACTCCCATTCCTTTCATCCGAACTCGCTGCATCAACTCAATGGACATCAGTAAGATACGAGTAAGATTACTCCGTCGTCTTACTTTCTATTTTAACATCAGATTACATCTTAGAGAGTCACTCCCACATATTTAATTCATAAACAAATAACACGTTTTCTATTACATGGACTACAGAGGACGCTACACTTAAGTGTGCATCGCAAATGACGCTACTCACTCAGTTGGACTCGCCGAAAATGAAATGCTAACGTCAATTTCTTGTTATCGTGACCAGGGGCAGGTGATTGTTCTCGTTTGTTGGACGAAAGATGTTGTAGTTATTTTCTTGGACGTGTAAAACTCTTGCCTTCTTACTACCGGACTTTAGTTTGCTTCCGGACTTGCTACCTTTCATTCTGCCGTCGTATTCGTTGCCGTCGTATTCGTTGCCTTGGTATCCGCTGCAGTCGTATTCGCCATCGCCACCGTAGCTCTTTTTTGCTTCTTCTCCTGCTTCTCCTGCCTCTCCCGCTTCTCCCGCTTCTCCCGCTTCTCCTGCTTCTCCTGCTTCTCCTTCTTCAGTTTCTTCGTCTTGTCGGATTTGAGACCCGCAAAGCTTGCCTTCTTGCTTTTGTCGATCTTCAACATAAGGTTTCGATCATTTCCAAGTCTTGCCAAAACGCCTTCGAGGGAGGTCAATCCTAGAACAATTGCTAAAGAGACGAGCAGACAGATTTTGTTCGAGAACATGATGATAATTCCTGGTAATCGTGCAGAAAAGATAGATTCACAAATTATGAGATTAAAAGGAGTTGGTTTTATTCTTTGGAATAAGTGAGAGAAATCATTGTTTCGCGGAATTTGACGGAATACGATACATACCCGGTATGCAATACAATGAACGTTAAAAAAATAGAACTAGTGGAAAATTTGTGAGAAAAAAATGAACATAACGGTAACATTGTGCCGGCGCGACAAAGTAACGACTTTTGTCGACGGCATGGTCTCAATCTTTGAACTAATCATGATAACTTTTGCAAGAAACGTTTGTCGTTTGAGTTCCAAACGGAGTCGAGATTTTTGTCCTGGGCGTCGCCATCATCATCTTCTATCATACGGTAAGATTACGTACGAGTTTAGAGGCTAGTAGTAATGCCATTCGGACACGTAGGAACTGTAACAGAATGTACGGTTGCTCAGCGCACATCATTAGTACGGTACGCATCGGGTAACATCGCGCACATCAGTGTAACAGAAATTAACGAACACGATTCGAAGTTTTCTCGAAAAGCGCCGGTAGCAAACGTACGGACGTAGGGACATTGAGTGATTCCCACCAAATAAAAGTGAATAAAATGAAAAGTGAATAAAAAGTATTCGGAAGTGAATAGAATGAATACTTTTTCATCACACCCAATGGACAAATACTTTTATTAACTGCCAAATTTGGAATTTGGAATCCCTAAATAAGAAACAGTAATTGTCTGGTTAACCACTACCCGCGCTACCTACCCTTTAGTTTTGCTCCCGTGAGCTTACTACTTCACTAACACGTTTACACGTGTAGTCTACTAGGTAAGTCTAGTGGTATTCAGTGATTTCAAGTATTAGTATTTAGATTTGTGAGTGTTTTCTTATAAGATGATTACTTGGATCGAACCTCTATCGGTGCACTATTAGCGCACCCTTATTGTTAGCGATTAGGCGAGCCAGCTCGCTTATTTGTCTGTTAGTCATACGTGTGTTGGAGTATCTCATTCGTGTATATCTCATTTGTGTATATCTCCGAGTGTCCGTACTTCTGTAGGTTTGTTACCAGCGCTTTTCTACTAGAGTCCCCGTGTCTTCGTACCCGTAGTGTTAAGTATTTGTAGAAGATACCTTAAGGATCGGTCTTCTTAATTGCACCGCCACATGCATCTCCTACATAAGGAAAATAGCTTTACTCCACCCATAAGCTTAGTGAGTAGATCTGCAATATTAGTTTCACTGGGTTCCTTGCCAATCCGGATAATCTTTCCCGCAATGCATTCACTCGCTTTGTGGTAAGCAATACTGTTGTGCTTCTTCTTACAAGGGCTTTCCAGGTGTGTTACATTCTTAACAACCGAGTCATTGTCACAGTACATGTTGGTTGGTCCTTCTATAGGTATGCCCATCATTCTGAGCTTATACCGTAGACCTTCTACCATTTCAATTGCAATCTTAAGTGCCACTGTTGTAACTCTAAAAATCGACCGAAAGGTATAGGATAATTGAAATTTAAAGAGATGGGAGCTCGTGGAGACGCTCTTAGTTACTGTATTTTTACGGTGTCGGGGCTCTCTGTATTTTCCGTAGTAGAGATCTTCCCTGGCTAATTGTTACCATTCTTGTACCGGTACATTCGCTGCTGTTGCTGTATTAGTGTCGTGTGTTGGTCTTACTGTATTGGTCATTCGATGGTATTGGTCATTTACGGGGTTAAGTGTTTTATTCGATGGGGCATATGCTTGTTCGTGGTATTTGTGGTAGATGAGGCCGATCCGGTATCGGTATTGATTTACTTGATTGCAATAAGTAATTTCCCCACGGGATGTCAAGTAGATTCTTCTGAATTTACTTAAGCGTTCCAAGTGTTTACTTATCGTTCAGGTCTTTGGATATGTCTTGTTTCTAACCAATTAACCCCTTTTGTTTGTAGTCCTAAGTGATATCATTTTTACCACTTAGGGATTCTCAAGTAGTGGAGGTGCGTTTGATTCTAAGCTTCGGTCTTTGGAATATTCGTATCTCGTATCGTGTATCGTCTTCCCGCACCTCGATCGTCGTTTCGTTTTGTCGGCTTTTCCGATCGAATTTGATGCCGACAATCGTCCGTATTTTTCGCCGACAACACACCCCTTGATCCAAGATGATATATGTTGGATTACCGTCAGTGTATATCGTAGTCGAGGATGATTGGAATTTTGATCGAATGCGCGGCTGAACGTCAAATCAGCTTTGTATCTGTAAACAATTGCTCCACCAGCATAAGTGAAGACATACCCTGTGGTGGACCTGCAATGTTTCGGATCATTCCAATATGCTGCATCAAAAAAACACATCAGTTTGTCTTGCTTGATATCTTCAGGGTATTTGGGGAGTGATGCATCTTGAACTGCATCGTCGTATGGTACCCCTGAGTGCAGAGATGGCTCAGCATTTGGTCTGTAGAACCTAATACCCCACGATCTGGTTGTTCTGAGGTATCGAGCTATGTTCTTCAGACTGGAATAGTGGAAAGCAGTGGGATTGGAGCTGTATTTTGACATCAGGGTCACTGCATACCCACTATCTGGCCGGCAGCTGACATACGCGAACATCATTTCACCTAAGAGTGTCCTGTAGGAGAAACCAGATGTGGATTGTAATTCAGTATGTTCTTTGGTGCCTTCTGATGGCCCATCCGTATGTGATTGCAATTGGCTTAGCACTTCAGTTGATAATGGTGCTGACGGCTTGGAGTGGGGTTTCATCTTAGAGTTGGTTTCCCAACCATGAGATCTCATGATTCTGTCAATGTAATTGGCACATGACAGTTCAATGTAATCAGCTGTTTGTTTGACGTCAATTCCATTGAAGTCTTCAAGCAATCCCATTTTTGTGAAGGGGATTGCATCTTCTTTCGGTAGCTTCAGTTTTGCCCCAATGATGTCATAGATCTTGTCAGATATGAATTCTGATGTGCAAGCCAGTGCAAACTCATCAACTTGTCTCAACATGTAGACTGTCTCACCTTCAAAGACTGTTGTGTAAATTGTTCTGTCGTGAGTGGTGGTCTTGAAGTTGAGATCAGGACCTTTCAAGATCTTGTTGATGTGGCTTTCCCATAATCTTCCGGATTCTGGATGGCCTTGGAGTGCTCGAAGGACAGGAAGCACCAATCTTCTGTATATTTCTCTGCCATGCTTGTGTTTATACCATTCTGCATATGCATCATCGATAGTAATGTAAGTAGGGATGTCTGGTCCTGGACTATGCGCGTAGGCGTCTGCAGCATCACCCCTGTACACTTTGAGGTTGAGGCTTGCAGCAATAGCAAAGAATAACCTTTGAATGGGATGTTCAACACATGATGAGTATGACATGGCAATTGCATGCAGGGTTGGAGCTGCATATTTGCTTCCATTGCAGCACTATCTTGCTCGTCTGACACCATTCCTTTTGACATTGTATTGCCAATGGGGCCTGAGAATTATGGCTTCTGGATCCTTAGGGTATGGGATGGGTGATCCAAACATTTCTAAGTCTTCGAACTGATCAAGTTGTTTGCGTTCTCCAGCTTCCCATTCAGTCCATGTGGATAATGACTTGAGGTTTCTGCGAGTGAAGTGCCCTAGTGCTTGTTCTTCGGGTGTAGTTGCTTTTGAATTGATAGCCTTGATTAAGAGTTCAATTTGTTCACTTGGTAGTGAATCTGCATCTAGTGGTAGTTCATGGTTGCCTGCCTTATGAAGCTTGGTGATGGCTCAGAGTGAAGCAATATCAATAGTGGGTATTGTGACATCCATGTCATCTTCAGTTGGTGCCAAGTGTTTTTGGATGGAGGCATGGAGTGCTTCAGTGCTATCAACTTGGTTGATTCTGGATTGGATGATATTCTTGTATTTGGTGCCAATTTGCTTGATGATCTTGATGGATTAAATCCTGTCCAGAAATGGTGGGTCTTCTTCATCGGTAGGTTCCTTCCAGGAAGTGTTGGGAGCAAATAGTCCATATTCATTAGCATGTTTCCTGACGGCTTTCAGAGATAATTTCTCTTCAAGTGCGAAAGTGATAGGAGTATCTATGGAATAATCCCGCACCCCTTGATCGTGTGAGGCATGCAAGGCTGTGGTAACATCAGCAGCAGTGAATACACGATTGTGATTGATAGATACAATATAAGCGCCTCGTAGCTTGGAGAGAGATTTCTTATGGGAGGAGAAAAGCTGGGAGGCAGGACTGCGTGGAAGTATATCGGTTACGTAGGCTCTGCCAAGTAGTGAATCATTTGCATATCGGAGGCCAAAGGTGTGGTCAGCACAGGAACGTGAAACAGTGAGCCTGAGGTTGGCGAGATCTGCAAAAGGTGAGATGGAGAATTGAGAATCACTGGATGACACCTCATTTGGTTCTGCAGGAAGTTGAATGTTGTCATCAGTGCGGAGCAAGTGCTTGACATTTGTAGGAAGGTCAGTAAGAGGTAAGTCATTCATGCCTTCATCAAACCTGACATGGGTGGCTATCTTGACTCTGTGCGTTTCAGTATCATACCAAAGAATTTTTCTGGTAGTGTAGGGGACAAAACCTAGGAATATGCCCTTGCGAGCATTGGGTTTGAGCTTGATTGATCTCTTGCCTGGAGGTTGAACCCAAACTCTGCAGCCAAATGTTCGGAAGTCAGCAAGATTTTCCTTATGTCCAGTGGCTAATTCCAATGGTGAATGCTGCTGGGTGCCTTCAGGGAATGCATTTGACAACCTCAGGGCATGATAGAATGCAAAAGGCCAGAACTTGATGGGCAAATTTGCACCAGTGAGCATGGTCCTTATTGAGTTAGCTAGAGTTCGATGGGCTCTTTCAACTGTACGATTCTGGTGAGAAGCATCCACACCAGTTGGGAAAATGGAGTATCCAAACGCAGAAAATAGATTTCTGATATCAGGGTTGTGATAGAGTTCTCCACCTTGATCAACTGAGATATACTTGTTGGCACAAGCTGGGTTGTGCTGGGAGAAGAAGTGCTCAAGTCAATGGAGCGGTGTTGCTTTAGAAATTCTGGTATCACCATATTTCATACCAGTGTAGTGATCTGTGATGAGGATCCAAGCAGTCTCGCCATGAATGCCTTCGTAGTCACGCTTTCGTTTGCTGTTGAGGATTTGGCGCCGGAAAAAGCAAAGTCAATAGATAAGCCCTGAAAGGGCTGGGTAGCCTTTCGTTTGGTATGGGATCCGGCAGGATGTTTGGTTTGCTTACACTGGATACAAGTTTGGCATTGGTCAAGGATACTGGTTTGCCGTTGGAACTTTGGTACGCCCAGAATGTGCTTGTGTGCATCGTAGAGGAAGTCATCGCATGGGTGTCCAAGTCGCTGATGCCAGAAGAGCTTTGATGTCTTGGCTTTGATGGCTTGAATGGAGATATTTTTTTCAACGATCTTGGTAAAAAAGGATTTTGCATCAAACAGAGGAGTGTTGCTGGTAGCAGGTTGTGTTCTGGCGGCTTCAGTGCATGTTTGTAGTGTAACAAGATTTGTGTAGGTATCATACCTGAAGTTGCTAATGGCTTCTTTAGAGGCTAGATCACAAGCTGTCTTGAACTCTAAGTCAGTGGCTAGAGCGTATGCTGAGGAAGTCACACAATTTGCATATGGGGATGCAAAGTCAAGGTCCAGAAACAGTACCGGGTGTGTGAAGCACTGACCATCAATGATGCTTCCATGTAGGACAATGCTTTTGGCGGTGCTCTGCTTGTGATGACAAATAATGGTGAGGTTGCCATTCTGTTGAGCAGATGAGTCATGGGTGTCAGTGAAGGCTTTATGTATGGACTGTCCACTGAACTGATGTCTCATTCGAGATGTCATTCCACAAAGATCATTCTCACTCAGTAATGTTGTTGACAGGGAGGGAGAATAATAGGAGAAGACTTTGAGATACCTTATGTGGTTGGGTGCAGGAATATGCAAGTAGCCAGATCCTTCTGGAATGCAGGTGGCTGCCTTTCCGCCTATTGCTGCTGTGAGCCTGACCGGACATTTTCTCAGCTTGGTGTAAGGTTTGTAACCATGCAGGATATGCTTTAGGTTTGTGCAGGAAACTTTGGCACCCGTATCAATCTGCGCTCTGACACCTTGTTGGAAATATGCTGCAGCCTCAATAGGATCTGAAGGGACAATATTCTTGACATGGTTGATGACATCTGGGATAGGATTGTCTCAATCGAAGTTGGGATCTCCATTGGTCTCCAGGTGTGATTCCAATACAGGGGTTGTAACTTCAAGTGATTCCATATCACAGTAGACATCAATTGGAATTGAAGGCTGGAGGCTATCTCTGGGCAGGAGATCGACAGCACCAATCTGGAAAGATTCGTAGGAGCTGACACTGCTGGAGTCCAAGGAGGGACACAAGCTGTCCACTTGTGGGGCTTTGGCATTGTCAAATCCTTGAGGATCATCTTGAGGTGATGTCATATGGCTGCAAGAAAGACTGTCTATTCTTGGCCATTGCAAAAAAATTGGTCCGCTGGTTCATCATCTGGGGAGGTTTCATCCGGATCCTCATCTTCAATGTGGATTTGGGAGATGCGTTGGGTAGAATCCAAGAGCTTTTTGGTTTCTCTCATGTTTTTGCTGATGTAAACGGCAGTGGCAATCCTATGGTTCCTGAGTGACTCAACGTCTTGCAGCGCAGGGCAGTTGTCAAAGTTATGTCCAGAGGTATGACAAACAATACATTGCCTTGAGGTGTCAAAGAGACTGGGTTCTTTGTCGAATGCAGTGATGGCATTGCAATATGCTTGATGGAGGAAGGGATTGTCAGATTCTTCATCCATCTCAGGGTACCCAAGTGATTCAATCAGGCTGATTGAGTGAGAAGTCAAAGTGGAAGGTGTTCTGACAGTATTGTTGCCAGCGCGTTTTTGGAACCTATCACTTCGGCGAGGGCCTGGTCTGGTTCCTGTGTTTGGTAAGTGCTTGGGAAGATTTGGTTTGGAGGTTTTCTCCTTGTACTTCTTCTCAGCTTTGATCTCTTGCTCATATGTCTGCAGAGTCTGTAGGAGCCTGCCTGCTTTGTATTTGTCTCGCTTGAATTGGTCATCTGAATCACGTTCATCTTCTGTTTTCTCAAATAGTTCATGTGAGAGAGTGGTTCCTTCAATGAGGTTACTGACTTCTTCTGTTGAACTGATGGTGCTGGGTTGATTCTGGAGGAAGACTCTAAGTCGCAAGTAATTCTTGTACTGGAAGTAGTATTCTTCAAGTGATTCATTCGCATCTTGATTGGGAGGATTCCGGACCATTCTGACTGCATTGGATGGCCTTTTGGAGTTGGGATGTGTCTGAGCAATGACTGTGTACAGAGCTTCATAACCTTGTCCTCCTTCAAAGCTTTGAATTGTGGACTTCATTCTTCCACATGAGTCAGGGATGATCTTATCAGTTCTAAGTGCAGTGTAGATGAGATTACCCCATTCGTGAATCGCCAATTCATATCTTGCAGGTAGATCATGTGGGAGGCTATCGCCAATGGTAAATCCTCTGAGGTGATCAGCATCATGCCTGTAGAGATAGTAAGGGTGGATGTAGATGTGGTGTTGCTGTGCATGAGCTGTGATTTCTCTGTACCATTTTCTAACCTGAGGGTGGGTTGAATCCTTTAGTTGCGGAAATCCTGAGAGAAATAGTTTGTCTCTAGCTGCTTCCTTGGACTTGTCAGAGGCTCTGGTTTGATCAAAGCAGTCACCACTTCTAGTGATCAGGCGCTGGTCATTTCTACCACTGCCTAGGTTGTGTAGGTAGTAGTTTTGCCTAACAATTGTTTCATTTCCCAATGAGTCTGTGTAGGTGATTGGAAAGTCTTTCATATCATCTCTGGTGAGGAATTCATCTCGTTGATAGTATCTCTCCTTAACTGGTGGTGGTAAGGTTGCTGGATTCCATGGTAGGTCGAGTGTCACTTGGTGGTTGGCACCGGCATTGTTGTTGTTGTTGCCATTGTTGACCAATTGCTGTAGTAGGGTTGTCAGTTGTCGCATGTCGGCGCCTTCTGCAGTGGGTATGGAAGCTGCAGCATCTTCGTCGTTGTCATTTGTTTCAGGGAAGCTGTAGATTTTCGTGTCATAGACCTCATCAAAGTGTACTGCATCCCAATTTGGTTTGAAGCCCCAGTGTGTTGCTCTGATTTCTATGAGGAGGGTGTCTTGTCCTTGTTCAATGGCTAGTGCTCCTGCCTTGTCCATCGAGTGTTTGTTTCTGATTCTCTTCATCGTTTTGTCTGGAGCAACATACCAGAGACAAGCGTCTGCAAAAAGGGTGGATATGTGTCCCTTATTGATCTCAGTTTGTTCCTTGGGGGGGATGATATCCATGATTGCATTTACAATAATTTCCTTGAGCATGGTAACGGGATCTGGAGCCAGCGTCTTGGGTCCTTTGGTGTCGGCGCCGTCATCTGTGAGGAACAGGCCAGCAGTGTCTTCTAGATCATGGTGGAATGAGTTGTTGAGGGCCTCATGTTTGTGGGCATTTCCTTTGGTGTTGAATGTCCCAAATCGAATTGCAATTTCCTGGATTTGATTCCAGTCAAATGGAGGTGCTGGAGGCATGGTTTAAGTCGTCGTCAGGTGTCGTTCGATTGACGAATCGTCGATGTTGATGTTGGGATTAACTGTCGTAGTCGTCGTGATGAACCGATGATGTTGTATTACAGAAGGAGATGTAATCGTAATCGTTCGATCGTCGTCCTCAGATGTGGATTACAGAAGGAGATTCTTGGTGGAATGTTCTGTGGATACACCCGTTCGATTGTACTTGTCGACAATCGTCGTGGTTGAAATAACGCTACTTGTTGGAGTGGCCGTTGGTTTAACCTCAGAACGTTCGTCGGTGTTATTCTTGGTAGAAATGACGATGTGTATTACAGAAGGAGGTTCCTGGTAGAATGTTCTGTAGATACACCCCTTGATACGTACGCTTCTTGGTCGTGTATTACAGAAGAAAATTCTTGGTAGAAGGATCTGTATACACCCCTTGATACGCGAGTAAGGAGGAGAAGAACGAAAGAAAGAGAGAGAGAGGCGGGGGGAAGGTCTATTGATACAGTATTAAATTCCTTTCGTGTCTAGGTTGGTAGAGGTACGAGATTGAAATAATGAGACCTCGAAAATTACCGGGCTCATTCTTACGATCGAGTTCGATACTTAACTGGAAGAAAAAGGATCAATGGCTCATTCTTACGATCGAGTTCGATACGTAACTGGAGGAGAAGAATCAATCGTCACTCCAATTTGATACTTAGTACCCAAAGAAAGAACACACACTAGAGGTTTGCACATGCAATCTCTTGTTAAGTGTGCTGTTTTCAAGAAAAGACAGCAGAGGTTCGAAGCGCTGCTCACGAACTTGTTTATCCGCTGTGTAAAAATACGTGTTGTATTAGCGGCAACACAATATTCCCCGTAGCACGGTATTCCACCGTATATTTGTAACATCGTGCTGTATTAGCGGCAGTACGACCTTTAAAGCTCTATCTTGCTCCCCAGCAAGATAAAGCGCATACTTTTAGATTATTTGATTATTCAACCTTAAACCTTGCACCGGACGTTCTTGCGTCCTACTGTAGAACTACAAGCCTAAGATCTATCTGATTGCGTCGGTGTCGATAGTCAGAATAGATCTGATTGGACTAGCGTTCAATCGTAGTGGATATCAGAGAAATATTAGAACACAAACAGACCGGCACCTCAACCGGCCTGCAGCTAAAGCTCCGGTTGCTCTTCTTTGCCTTTGGATTGAATCAGCTCAACAGCCAGTTTCGAAAGGAAATTAACAGATTAATAGTCGCAAGCTTGTTGGAGCTTGCAAAAGAAGAAGAAGGAGCACTCTACGACGACGTAAACAATCCGACAGCAGATCATCGAACGATCAACTACGGCCGACGATCGATAGTTCTCTGATCCGATTACATACAACAAAGACAAAACGAAAGCTACATGTCCAACATCCCCATTGCCGGTCGAACACGTAGCAGGTCCACAGGATTCCAAACACTCCAACCCGGAAGTGCTGCAACCACGTCCCTCCTGCCCACAACCAACATGGCACCCGATCAACAGAATAATCCAACCCAAGAGGGTGAAGAGGACACATCTATCACAGACCTCTTTCCATCATTCGACCAACCACTAGCCACCTTCCTACACGACTCCTTCGATGTCCCAAGGGAGTCCCACAGCACCTTATGTGAGGCGCTCATTGCTGGCCAGTACAAGACATGGTTGGACTTCCTGTATATCGAGAATATTGGTGATCTCGCTTACCTTGAGAGAGGAACAAGAACACCACTTTATCGACACGTACAGATGACTCTACAGAGAGTCATCAATTTTGGGCAACATCTCACAGCACAAGGACTAGACTGGGAAGATAGAACCCATTATACCAAGGACGCCTTTAAGAGTTACTGTTGCGGGATTGTCAGAGCCAGAAGAGAATCTGGAACTGATATTGAAACAATGACGCGCACCGTCACCGGCACATCCCAACGACAACAGGAGAGATCCTCCAAACCCATCGAACAGCTCAGATATGAGTCATGGACCAAGAAATCACGGGATGAAACCACATTCCCAACCCTGAAGAATGATGCAACGTTTGAGCGTTGGCTTGTCAAATTCAAGGCAAAATTGGAAACATCCGACATAGATACGCATACATTTCTCGATCCAAGCTGGCCTGATATACCACTCATCGGGTATGAGAAGGCCCTTCATGACAAGCAGTGTGCTTTCTTCTGGACTCTTGTTCTACATGCCCTCCAGAGTGACCTCTCTTACTCCTGCGTGCTCAGCCATACCACCTCAAGAGACGGCAGACAGGCCTTCTTTGACTTTGTTGCATTGCATGACAGGTCCAAATCCAAAGTATATGACACCTCCATTGTGATGCAGCACCTATTGGACATTGACTTGAGAACATGGAAGGACACCAAAGTCAAGTTCATCACCCAATGGTTTGCTCAGCTAGAACATCTCAACACACTACGCGATCCGCAGAGGCCACTTGATTTTGATACCATCAAAACACACCTTTGCAAGGCCTGCAGTAGCAGCTTCCAACTCAGTGAACAGTTCTGCAAAGTTGATGATCCCCCTGCAGCACAGGCTTTGACCAAGTTTCGACAGCATGAAGCCGTTGCTATCAGTGAATTGAAAAATATCCTCCTCCTTGAAGCCACCAGACTGGATTCCCAAGCATCACTGTCTCAACCTCGAAGTCGGACGTCTGTCAAGGCCAATACTCATGATTTATCTTCTATGACGCAGTCCACATATTCTGCTATCACTGACGACTCCGCCTCATATTTACCTCCTATTGATTTTGATGGTGACTACCAGGACTATGCTGTTTACAAGGCTGGCAGAACACCAGACCCAACCACAAGACTACCATCTGCAGTTTGGAAAACTCTCTCTAAGCAGGGTATGAAGCACTGGCTTGGCTTCTCAGCTGACGACAAGAAGCGACTAGTTGCCTGCCTACGGTCTGAGCTCCTTGATGTTGCATTACCACCGGATCCCAATTCTAGCAAACCGATCACACGTCGGATCTATGAACACCATACCGCTGAGCAGGTTTCCCCACCTGGTGATGAGCAGGTCCTCTCGCCTGCTGAGGAAAGCTCAGCCAGATCTGCGTTCCATGCATCCCTTGGTGTATACAAGGCATCTTCTCAATCCGATAACAGGCCTCTCAAGTCCTCTGTTTCTCCAGCACATCCAGCTCGTTTCCTTGCAGATAATCCTGACATACTTTACAAGAAAGAAGGCAATGTCTATGTCCCTGTTGAACAGACTTCAAGGTCTGTGAAATCCCACCATTGGGCATCACCGGACTGTGCATCTCTTGTTTCACCAGCAAACCCTGTTGCTACTTACCACTCTAGCAAAACTACTGTATCCACACCCAGTTATGCTATGGTTGACAGAGGTGCAAATGGATGTATCATAGGAAATGATGCATGTCTCATCTCTAAGGATATTCCCCCAAGGTATGTCAATGTCACTGGTATCAACAATCACCAAATCCAAAACATCCCTATTGCAACATGTGGTGCCTACTCTGTTTCCAACAGGGGACCAGTCATTATCATCTTTCATGAGTGTGCCTACACCGGACAACACCCATCTATCTTGTCTTCTCCTCAGATGGAAGCATACTACTCGATCGTCATTGATACCTCTATCAAGACAGGTGGAACCCAAGTCATCACCACTACTGATGGTCATGTCTTTCCACTCAGTATATGCCATGGCTTACCTTATCTTGCCATGCGCAAGTATACCAGTGCGGAATTTGCTCATCTTCCTCATGTTGTCATGACAAGTGATCAGCATTGGGACCCATCTATACTAGATAGCGCATATACCCCCCAGGATGATACCTTCATTCAGAAATACCCGCCTCTTGCCACATCGCTTCCATATCAAGATTATGATGAATTTGGCGCACTCAGGGATATCAACATTGGCACATCTTCTACGATCACCTCATTCTTGTCCAACAGCGCCACTTCACCCCTCCAGACATTGGATGCTTCTGATACTTCCTTTTGGCTCAGCCCCACTGATTATATCCACCAAGAAATCCTCAGTCGGTGCTCTAATCAGTCTCCTTCCACCTCCATCACTGCTGCAGCCCACGTTCAGTCACCCACTGATATCGACTACTTGTTGTTGAAGCCCTTCTTTGGATGGATCTCCCTTGATCGTATCAAGGCTACCTTCACCAATTCCACACAGTATGGCTCACTCTCCATTAGTCCAGATGGTAACATATTCAAAAGATTCCAATCACCACAGCCTGCCATGAATGTCCGCCCTTTCAATGATGATGTCCTCTCTGATGTTGTATATTCAGATACCCCTGCCATCAATGGTGGCTCCAAAATTGCTCAAGTTTTCTTTGGCCGAAAAATCTCATATCATTCATGTTGAAGAAATGCGAACTACTGCTGATTTTCTCCCTTGTCTCCAAAATTTCGTTCGGCAATGGGGTAGACCACTCAGACTGCTCTGCGATCATGGGTCCTACCAGTCCAGCAAGTCTGTTCTTGACTACCTCAAGATAATGTGGATTGGTTTATGGCAAAGTGAACCATACCATCAGCACCAAAATCTCTTCGAACGCCGGTACCAGACCTTCAAACGCATTGTCAACAGAATCATGGATCGCACAGGAACTCCACCGCACCTCTGGCTTTTGTGTATGACATACATTGGTCGTCTCATGAATCATTTGTCTGATCCCACTCTCTCAGACAAACAGCCTTTCTATATTGCCACTGGTATCATTGGTGACATCAGCCCCTACCTCAGTTTCTTTTGGTTTGAGCCTGTATACTACAAGACTCCTGACACACAGTTTGGCTCTCAGACCACTGAATGCCTTGGACACTTTGTTGGCATTGCTGAGCATGTTGGCAATAGTTTATGTTTTACCATCTGGGATCCCATCACCAATAAGCTCCTTGATCGCTCTGGTGTACGCACTGCCTTAAATCCTGAGCATCGCAACAAGCGCGCTGGCTTGTTCACTGATGATGGCTTTCTTGCATGGCGCAGGGCCAAAGATGCTTCTCTCACTCCTAAGTCTTCTGGTGATAGTCTTTCCTTTCGACATCCTCCACCAACCAGTTCGGTACAGCATCACCTCCTCTGAGCATCACCAAGCCATCCTTGCCTACCTTTCTTTATTCCAAGGTTCCTAATACCCAAAGCTACGTCCCTTCTCCACTCCCTGACAACTATGGGGAGATTCTTGATGGCCCTCCAACCCCTCACATCTTCAGCAAAACCCCTGACGGCATCCCTGTTACCGAAGATGATTTTGGTCCCCCTGAGCTAGCATATTTTGATGGTAGTGAAGCCACACCTCCACCCATCAATCCTGCTACCCCATCTGTTGGCCCATCTGAAGTAGTTGTTACTGATGAAGAAGGCAATGCCCAATTTGACGATGATGGCACACCCATCACCATCCCTGCTATCCCTGTTGCTGAATTGCAAGGCCGATCTTTTCTAATGGCCCTCCCTGATGGCACACAGAAAAGAATGACAGTTGTTGACATTGAAAAGAGTCTTGAGCAAAACAAGGACTTCATCAAGTTCAAGTGCAAACATACGGATGATGAACTTGAAGATATCGTAGCCTACAATGATGTCATGAATTACATCCACAGGGATGTAACTCAAGGAGATGGCAAACTTTGGTCTTTTCGACGCATACTTGGTCATCAAGGTCCCCTTGACAACAAGCACCCACAATACAAAGGTTCCAAATACAACCTATGGATTGAATGGGAAAATATGGAACGGACATACGAACCCCTATCCAATGTAGCTACCGATGACCCGGTCACTGTAGCCAAATATGCAAAAGACAACAACATGCTTGATAAACCTGGTTGGAAACATCTCAAACGTATTGTTTCCCTTGCCTGAAGAACCAAGAAGCTAGACCAGCTAATCCACCAAGCCAAGCTTCGCTCCTTCCGCACTGCTCCTCAGTACCAATATGGATTCAAGGTACCTCGCAATCATGAAGAAGCCATCCAGTTTGATATGGCAAATGGCAACACCAAATGGCAGGATGCCATAGCGCTGGAAATGTCACAGCTTCAAGAGTATGACACCTTTATTGACAAAGGTATCTACAAGGCTAGCAATATACCCATTGGCTTCCAACAGATCAAGGTACACATGATTTATGCAGTCAAGCATGATGGTCGACACAAAGCCCGGCTAGTTGCAAATGGCAATCTCACTGAAGCTCCCATTCACAGTGTGTATGCAGGAGTTGTTTCCCTTCGTGGCTTGCGCATGTGCCTATTCCTTGCTGAACTGAATAGCTTAGAAGCATGGGGAACCGACATTGGGAATGCATACCTCGAAGCTGTTACCTGTGAGAAAGTATGCATCAAGGCTGGTGCTGAATTTGGACCACTAGAAGGCCACCTACTAGTGATTTACAAGGCTCTATATGGACTTCGATCATCTGGCAAGTGCTTTGGTGATCTGCTCGCTGCCTGCCTCATTGAACAAGGTTTTGAAAGATCCAAGGCAGAGCCTGAAATCTTTATCAAGCCTGGCAACAACAAACATGGGGAGCCAGTATATGAGCTGATGTGCACATATGTTGACGACCTTTGCTTATGTATGGCCAATCCTGAAACCTTTCTGGTAATCCTGCAGTCTGAACCTTATAATTTCAAATTAAAGGGTTCTGGCCCAATGAACTTCCATTTGGGATGTGGTTTCGAAAGAGATGAACATGGTGTGCTCTGCATGAACCCCATCAAGTTCATCGAGAAAATGGAGGCCTCATATGAACAAATGTTTGGCTGTAAACCTACCACCAGGTTCCATTCACCCCTTGCTGAGAATGACCACCCAGAGCTAGACTCATCATCATTCCTAAGTGATACTGATATCCAAAAGTATCAAAGCATGATTGGCTCACTTCAGTGGGTCATTGCCATTGGACGTTTTGATGTGCAAACTGCTGTTATGACTTTATCAAGCTTTCGAGTGCAACCTAGGGAAGGGCATCTCAATAGAGCCAAACGAATCTATGGATATATTTCCAAGTTTCGTCATTTCAAAATCAGATTCAGAGTGGGCATACCAGATTTTGTACTCACTGAAGGCACCAGTACAGACTGGTCCAATACCGTATATGGGGAGCACTCTGAAGACCTACCAAGCGATGCTCCTAAACCCCTGGGAAAGGTAGTTGTATTGTCTCATTTCTATGATGCAAACTTAATGCATGACATCCTAAGTGGTAAAGCTGTCACTGGTATCCTGCATTTTGCAAACAAGACCCCCATCATGTGGTTCTCCAAGAAGCAAGCAACATCTGAAACAGCCACCTTTGGCGCTGAGTTTGTATCTGCTAGAACCTGCATTGAGCAAATTGTTGACATTCGTCATTCATTCAGATATCTTGGTACTAGAGTACATGACACGTCCTACACATGGGGAGATAATGAAAAGATGATACAAACCTCCACATTCCCATATGCAAGGCTCCATAAGAGGCATCACATTCTCTCATATCACTATGTCAGAAGCATGATCGCTAGAGGTTTCATCCTCATGCAACATCTTGGAGGCAAGGATAATTGTGCAGATATCCTCACCAAGCATTGGGGACACTCAGTAGTGTATCCTTTACTCAAGCCCATCTTTCACTACTGTGGAGTGATTTGTTGCAGGATGACTGCACCAGATACTAGAGGATGCTTTCATGTGGACACATGGGGAGTATTAAATTCCTTTCGTGTCTAGGTTGGTAGAGGTACGAGATTGAAATAATGAGACCTCGAAAATTACCGGGCTCATTCTTACGATCGAGTTCGATACTTAACTGGAAGAAAAAGGATCAATGGCTCATTCTTACGATCGAGTTCGATACGTAACTGGAGGAGAAGAATCAATCGTCACTCCAATTTGATACTTAGTACCCAAAGAAAGAACACACACTAGAGGTTTGCACATGCAATCTCTTGTTAAGTGTGCTGTTTTCAAGAAAAGACAGCAGAGGTTCGAAGCGCTGCTCACGAACTTGTTTATCCGCTGTGTAAAAATACGTGTTGTATTAGCGGCAACACAATATTCCCCGTAGCACGGTATTCCACCGTATATTTGTAACATCGTGCTGTATTAGCGGCAGTATGACCTTTAAAGCGCTATCTTGCTCCCCAGCAAGATAAAGCGCATACTTTTAGATTATTTGATTATTCAACCTTAAACCTTGCACCGGACGTTCTTGCGTCCTACTGTAGAACTACAAGCCTAAGATCTATCTGATTGCGTCGGTGTCGATAGTCAGAATAGATCTGATTGGACTAGCGTTCAATCGTAGTGGATATCAGAGAAATATTAGACCACAAACAGACCGGCACCTCAACCGGCCTGCAGCTAAAGCTCCGGTTGCTCTTCTTTGCCTTTGGATTGAATCAGCTCAACAGCCAGTTTCAAAAGGAAATTAACATACAGCCCGGCGATGCGAGTCCCGTACCAAGTATACTCTGGCTATAACCCACAGTGGAGGTGCTGTACGGGGCGGAGATAGGTAGCTGAAGGTATCCACTTGTTAGTGGAAGGTATAAGGGCTCTATAACCTGTTGTAACTCTAAAAATCGACCGAAAGGTATAGGATAATTGAAATTTAAAGAGATGGGAGCTCGTGGAGACGCTCTTAGTTACTGTATTTTTACGGGTGTCGGGGCTCTCTGTATTTTCCGTAGTAGAGATCTTCCCTGGCTAATTGTTACCATTCTCGTACCGGTACATTTGCTGCTGTTGCTGTATTAGTGTCGTGTGTTGGTCTTACTGTATTGGTCATTCGATGGTATTGGTCATTTACGGGGTTAAGTGTTTTATTCGATGGGGCATATGCTTGTTCGTGGTATTTGTGGTAGATGAGGCCGATCCGGTATCGGTATTGATTTACTTGATTGCAATAAGTAATTTCCCCACGGGATGTCAAGTAGATTCTTCTGAATTTACTTAAGCGTTCCAAGTGTTTACTTATCGTTCAGGTCTTTGGATATGTCTTGTTTCTAACCGATTAACCCCTTTTGTTTGTAGTCCTAAGTGATATCATTTTTACCACTTAGGGATTCTCAAGTAGTGGAGGTGCGTTTGATTCTAAGCTTCGGTCTTTGGAATATTCGTATCTCGTATCGTGTATCGTCTTCCCGCACCTCGAATCGTCGTTTCGTTTTGTCGGCTTTTCCGATCGAATTTGATGCCGACAATCGTCCGTATTTTTCACCGACAACAGCCACAATTTCTGAACCAAACGTGGATGTTTCAACAGTTGTTTGTCTCTTAGAGAACCATAGGATTGGTGCCCTGTTAACAAAGATGATGATTCCCGTATGGGATCTCCTAGTAGCCTTGCAACCGGCGTGGTCGGCGTCCACGAAGCATGTGGTAGTTACAGCCTTTCCTCGTGGCTCGGGCATATCTGGAGGAATTAGTTCCCCCGCTTCTGGATAAAATTCAGCCCAGTCACATTCATGGAATACTGATTCATCAAGTTCTGGGATGGAGCAGTCAAACACCAACTTTGATTTGCTGTAATTCTTTAAGTATGCAAACAAATGAAACAATTGGTTTAGATGCCCTTCTTGGGCCTGTACAGTACCAGGACATAAGTGAAACAGGCATTACAATATCTAGCCTTCCGAAGTTCACATATCCAACGGAGTATGCCTATTAAACCCTGGTAATAGTTTTGTTTCTCCGGACCAAGTTCCGGTGAGGCGTCAATTTCGGGCCTATATCCAGTTACCAATGGTGATTTTGCAGATTTTGGAAGTATCTTGAAGGCATATTGCCCTCTACTCAATTCCTCTTCAACAGATTTAACAGCTTTGGACGTATACTTAGTTGAAGACATGGACCAGTACTCAGCCCCATCAACGGACGTGTTGCCAATGTCTGCCCCTAGATAGAAAGTGGGTGGTTCAACGGTCCCATCCTTCAGTTTGAATTGCCTTTCGATTGCATCCATTTGGAACTTCGGATCTATTCCACATACAAGGATATCATCCACATATGCCACACAGTATTTGTAATATGCCGAGCCATCTTTCTTTATAGCCGGCCGCATATATACGTCCAGATCCGCTTTGCAAGACTTATATCCAAGTCCCCTTAAGTGCTCGGACAGATGAGATCGAAATGATGCGCCCGCGACTGGTAAACCATACAGAGCTCTTACAATTTTGCAGGGCCTTCCACATAACTCCGGTGCAAACCCTTGTTCCAACGTAGCCACTGTATAGTATCTTTCCTTTATCGGTGCGGTTAAGTATGCGTTTTGGATGTCGGCACTTAAGACCTCAAGGTCGTTAAGTGCAGTGACTAGGAAGAACATCCGGACCAAATCCCTGCTTGGCACGCTTGAGTAAGTATACTCCTGTGATATTTTGGGCACTTTATGCCCGTCCCCAACAAGTTGGGCCTTCCGGGTTAGATCTATCTTCACATCAAATACCATGTGCATGGTGATTTTTGTATGTGCCACCAGTACTTTGTCGTTGTTGTTGAACTCAAAGGCTATGAAATTGTTCTTCATTTCTTTTGCAATAGCCCGGGCCCAATAGTCACTGCCGGATTCTTCATCTATCCTTCTTGCTTTGGCAATTGGTTTTGGTAGTCTAACCCCATACTTATGGGATTTGGTCCAATATTTGGTCTTGGCGCTGGAGATAATCCAATCTTTCTTTCGAATTACCCGATAGGCCCACCACTTGAAGGCTGGCTCATCTATTATGCCTTGTTTTTTGGCAAACAGAGCCGTTTTGACGGGGAAACTTTCCTTCATGTCACTTAACTTCGCCCAAGAAGAAGTTCCATCTTTCCAACTGACCAGGATTCTCCACCCTTTGGTTGTTGACTTAGTCTGTGTTTGTCCGGACTTAGTAGTGATAGTTGCCTGCTGTATTTTCAGAGCCTCCTTACCCTTTTCATAGTCAAGTAGCTCATTCAGGAGACAGTACATGCGCCCCTTGTCATCCACGGAGGAATATAGATTCTCCGCAAGCACATTTGCAGTGTAGATCTTGATGGATCCATCTGGCATAGAAACCTCGTAGGATCTTGTGTCTAGGAGTGAATTGTTATTCTTTTCTCCAACTAAGATCCCACTTGCGTCCCTGTACCGGGTATTAACCGTACCGCGAGTCCGTTGGTCCCCTATCTGCAGTAACACTTGGCTTCCAAGGTACTTGTCAAGATTGTCGGTTAAATCATCAATGTCCGGGGAAGACGCCTCTGGCTCAGCCATAAGTACCTTGTCCTCACCCTCATATTTGCCATTGAATAGGCCCAAGGGTGGTTCCCCTAACTCATTTTCCAGGTAAGTATCCGAGGGCTTTGCCTCATCACCAATCCTTTCATTAAGTAGTTTGTTGTGTTCCTCCAACTGCAGGATAGTGTCTGGGTGCTTCCACTCCACTTCAGATATAGGCCGCGTGCCGTTTGTTATGCGTACTTTTCTAGTCTTATACAATACATAGTGACAATCGCCACCTCCATAAGTATCCCCACATGGGCCCAGCCATTGTCCGCATTTCTCCGACTTATCCTGTAGGTCATACCACTGGATGAAATCATACCAATCTTGTATCATGTATGGGGTTATGTCCAGAGTGTATCCATGGACAAACTCAAATCCTGTCCTTCCCATAGCAGATGGATCCCCAGATGCGGTGTTACTTAACCTTCCGGCTGCCAACATTCCGCAAAAAGCCCAGCACCTCCTAGGGCTTCCTTTCTTAGAAGTCATCAATCAGATTGATCTCCTTAGGTCCCCTGCACTGTGTTCTGCCGTATTCTGCCACCAACAATGGGGCTGTATATAGGTTTGGCGGATGCAATACTCCGATCGAAGCCTAGTCCATCCAGTGCTGTGTGTCTCATGATTTCCTTGGGCCTTTGCCCCATCAGTGACAAGATGTTCCGGTGTTCCTACCTCATTTATGAAGCAAGATAGTCCATTGTGGCATCGTTTCTCCCCTCTTACTGGATAGAACGCCACGCATCCTTTCCCATTGGTAAAGATCTGTGCGTTGGTATCATTCCGAATGATACTCGGTACTTTGAACTTCATGGTATCAGCAAACCACCAACCCTTAAGTACTTTTCTGTTTCTCCACTTTTGGGTCTTTAGCCTGCGAGTGATTGGTTGCGTAAGGTTTCTTATGCCTTCCTGGGTAGTGACCTTAATTGTTTCTTCGGCCCTCTTAACACTGATGTTCCACATCTTTGCAATGGCTTCTGAATCATATCTGTCCACTTTCTCCGGAATCCTTATCGGAGGTCCCCATTGTCTGCACTGGATGAACGATCTCTTCTCTAGGGAAGTTTCCTTAACTATCACATCTTGCTGGCGTCAGAGTAATTTTCTTTCTTTTGTCCAAGCTTTTGCTTCCTTTTGGATGGCAAGCTCTTCCTCCATTAGTGAAATTGAAGTTTTGGTTGAAGTAGCTGAAATTCGGAGTATCTCCGAGCTTTCTCCATCCCTGGTACTCTTAACAAAAGCTGAGTGTAACCGATCGCCAATCTCTTGTTGAGTATACCCCTGATCGTTGAGTGCGAGTGGTACAGATCTTCTGTAGGTATCTGAGTCGGTACCCTTGGTGTTTTACATTGATGTGTATAGGGTTGTCTGTGGATCCTATCCAAGACTCAGTTGTCCCAGTCGGTCCTCCTCCTGAGAGGGCTGCCACCACTTGTGGGAAAGATGCGTTGGCTGCTTCTTCATCTTCTTCAAAGTGGGGGGCGTATGGATCCCACGTATGTGTATCAGTTGCAAGGACGTGGTCACATGTATCAAGTTCACGGCGTGTCGGCTTGCGAGTGTCAAAGTATGATAGAACGCCGTCAACTCGAAATGGTATTGTCAATTCAAAACCTTCAGACCAAAAGATGAGGCTGTGACTGGAAGAATTGCAGTATCTTCTTGGTGTGTCTTCAACCACATTCAAATTGCATTCTCGGATTTGGTTTGGGCATATCAGACTGAGCTGCAGTGGTTCTCCAAAATAGAGGGCCTGTCCGAATACCAATATGTATGTGATACTGTCCATTGGATCTGTCCAAGCAGTAGCACAACGGGCAATAGGAACATCTTTCATTGGTGAGTACACGTCAGAAAATAGGGCAACATCAGCAAATGTCATTATTGAATCCAGTGGATCAAGTAATACCATATTAGATCCTGCTGCAGTTGTGTCCGCGTGGCTATCCAGTTTGCACCAGCCTGGCATAACACTGGATGACTGGGTCATCTCTTTGAGACGGACTATCGGCCGGCCTACCCGACAATATGGCTGTGACAGCCAAACTGGTTTCCCGCTGAACTGGAGTTATTGGGAGGGTTTGCAGCAGTGGCTGCTGCCACTTTTGATTGTTGGTTGCCCCCGCCATTGCTTGCATTCCTTGCTTGTTTTAGCACCCGGACTCTTTGTTGCTGCTCTTGAGACATGCTTAACCATACTTCTCGTGGATAGAACTTGCATTCAACAGGCCCTTTATAGGTTCCTGGTTGTGCCTTAGAACCACCACTACTGTTGTTGTTGTTGCCTTGTGGCTTGCTGGAAGAGAAGTTGCCGCGTTTGTTGTCACCTTTCCTCTTTTTGTTGTTAGTGAAGGCTGACACGTTCCTACCCCTCTTGTTTGGTTGATTCTGGAGTTTCTTTACTCCGAGTGCCCGGGTAAGATACGCCAAAGCTTTCTCAAAATTTGTATAATATTCAGATCCTTCTGTAATTATGATTGGGATGGACTCCTTGAGTCGTACATCCTGTAGGGATCGTATGAAGTCATACACAAACTGATCCTCGGGTGGGAATGCCTTGTATCTTATCAAGGTTTGCTTTGCATCGTGCCATAGCCTCTTGCGCCTGTCAAATTTGTAGTGTTTGGAATCTCCTGTATATACTGATTCCCTGATAAATTGTCGTTTGGTTTCAACAATCAGCTTTATGTTGGTCTCCTCATATGCCTGAGAGTAGAGGGCGAAAATACGCCTTACGTCCATCGCCTCCTACTCCGTTTTTGGTCCCAAAGCTTTGTATATAGGACCAACCGGGACCGGACCCTACCAACTTAAATAATATCCCCCAAAGAGTATTGTTGTCTTTGGACCAATGAGAGTTGGCATGGATCGTGCACCTTATTGCATACTCAGTCCAGTCGGAGTATGCGTTGTCTGGGCCCGGACCGACAGTTCCACACCTGTTGGTTTCTCTGACTGTAGATTGCTGTCTTATTGTGTAGAGTAGGGATGTTTTGGTGACGCCCCTTTTATGCCGGAGGTATTTGCGTAAGTTCTCATCAAATTCCCTGAACTTTGACATTGTAGTCAGTTTGTCGGGTAGTGTCAGATCTTTTACTGCTGTATTTTCATTGTCCTCCTTTGTAGATCTCAAGCGTTCTCGTGTATCTATCATCTCAGCCGTTGGGTCCTTTATCCAGTCCACTTCGGTGGTCGTTGCGCCTATTATAGGCTGGAACCTAATCCAAGCCACAAATAGCTTCAGTTGGTCTCCAAATGCTCTACCAATAAAGACCTCTTGTGGATCCGGGCATAGATGGTGTTTTGCCTTGCTTAACGACCCTAGGAAAGACTTGGTCCCTTCAGAATCAAGATCTGCAACAGCCTTGGTGTTGGAGTATCCATGTCTGAATATCTCATTGGCTGTAGGCCTGTTGACTCCGAAGGACTTGAGGATCTTCCTGAAACAGACTTCAGCTGCTGTTAGCGCCCTCTCCCCTGCGTAGCCAGGGATGCCAAGATTGGCGTCCGCTCTTTCCTTGGCCTCTCTTGCTGCAGATGATAGAGATAAGTTCCTGCTTGATAGCCTTGCGACCAAAGTTACTGTAAGTTGCTCAAGCTGTTCTGGGTCCAACCTTGTTGTTGCCAATGGAGGTAGTAGGCCCTCCAGGATACCGCCTGCCTCCGTTGCCTCCGTTGCTGCCGCGTCCGCTGCTGCTGCTGCTGCTGCTGCTGCCGCTGCTGCAATTGCAGCCAGTTGAGCTCTGGTTGGTGGCGCCATGGTGTTGTTTTCGGAGTATGTTGTAGGAATTCTTAGGCTTGTAATAGGGAGGTTGTTAGTTTTTGCTTTGGTGATGAAGCTGTAATAATTGTGATTTTCTGAGTTTCGCAGCAACTTGTGGAGTATTTTCTTTTCCATGCGCTTTTGCTAGTAAACAGGTTCATTTCCACGGTGTGAGGAATGATTCCTATCCGAACTCTAATTTTTCAGTTTCCAAATACTTAAGCTCAATTGTTGTTTCCCTTTTATCAAAACAGTATCAAATATTTGTTTGTCTCTTATTAAATATTTGGTTTGGCATTTTTTGTCATTTCTATTTTTTGTGTATGTGTTTATCCAATACTGGGTATGTATATTACCTCGTCTGGTTTTGTCATCATATCATTTGTATACAAGTGAGTATACCTGAGCTCTTTTCTTTTAGGAATTAAATTTGATTCCCTTTTGATTTGTTTCCGAGGTCACGTTCTGGCTCCGTCTCTCTCTTTATTAATGGTTCTTTTGTAGCCGTTATGTGATTCCTAGTACTGAACACACGTACGTCACATTGTTTCCAGCCAGTAATTGGCTGTGATAGCTTTGACACGTCCCTTTGCTATCCCCGTTGATGGGGATCTCTTGCAAGTGTCTTCATAGGTGAATAACAATCTTTTGGTGTTCTTTTCTCCCTTACAAACCTCAGTAGAAGCCACGGGTATTAGCCTGGTGTGCTCTGCTGCGCTAGTGTAGTTAACCTATTAAGCGCCTGAGTCTCTTCTGTTGGGGAGGGTCTTTACTAACGTCCGGCCTTTGGCTTCAGACGGTGATTAACCAATGATCAGCCGGTAATCAGCTTTCATTTGTTACCCAGACTCTTTGAGTCCATTTGGGTATGATAAACTTTAGTTTTGCTCTCGTGAGCTTACTACTTCACTAAAACGTTTACACGTGTAGTCTACTAGGTAATTCTAGTAGTATTCAGTGATTTCAAGTATTAGTATTTAGATTTGTGAGTGTTTTCTTATAAGATGATTACTTGGATCAAACCTCTAATGGTGCACTATTAGCGCACCCTTATTGTTAGCGATTAGGCGAGTCAGCTCGCTTATTTGTCTGTAAGTCATACGTGTGTTGGAGTATCTCATTCGTGTATATCTCATTTGTGTATATCACCGAGTGTCCGTACCTCTGTAGGTTTGTTACCGGCGCTTTTCTAGAACCCGCCTATTTTGGCCTGCAGGCCGGCAGTTGAAAATTTCAGAATTTTTCAAGTACTGTATGATTTGCTGATTTGCTTTCCTCACTAAAACACCACGAGATTTGCTATCCTCACTAAAACACTTAAGTTGCTCTCCAGCAAGAACAAAAGCAAACACTCTTTTGAAACACTCGTCTTTCCTTTTTAATCATAATCAACAATCAACATGACCCTGGAGTTAGCAGTGTTTGGATACTACTATGATAACTTTACCCCCAATTACAATAGTGCATTGCTTGGCAAGGAAGATAAGAGAAGAAGGGATCATAGAACCCCTAGGAAGGGATCGTAGAACCCCTAGGATAGCCATTAAATGTTACAACCAATCTCCTTTCATTTATCTCTACCAATCCGGCAATGATCTGATCAAGCACTCCTAAACTGCTGTGGAGTTTATCATCATGTCGTCTTCAGGGAGCTGCTACTAGATATATTTGAGCCACTATATACTTCTTACACTGTTGATAAGAACACTGGAGTTATTCAACAGAAGAAGACCTGGACAACAAACCAATTCAATGCGACTGGGTGCCTTGCTCTTCTCTTATTCTGGTTCCAAACCAGAGGATCAGCAGCAAGAGCAGTTGCTCTAGTGTTTGGATTAACAGCTTCTCCTATGTACAGATGGCTGAAATTTGGACGCAAACTCCTTCTTTTTGCATTACAAAACCATCCTGCCGCAAAAGTTTGCTTGCCAAATGAAGAACAGACTCAATAATACATTAATGCTATTGCTGCAAAGTATCCAGTGTTAGCACCTCACAGAGTGTGGGGTGCCTGTGATGGCCTTAAAGTGCATCTCCAACAGTCTGGTAACTGGATGAAACAAAACCAATACTATAATGGTTGGACTTGTGGGACATATGTCAACAGTGTTTTCATCTTTGCTCCGGACAGCAAGATCTGGGCTTGCATCTTGAATGCTACAGGCTGTTGGCACGATAGTACTCAAGCTGACTATGGGCTCTATGAAAAGATGGAGCTTGTTGCCAGCGAAAAATACAGACCTTTGTCGGCATTAAATTTGATCAAAAAAGCCGACAAGGAAATACGACGACGATTGAGGTGCAAAATACGAGATACGAATATTCCGATGATTGAGCCTTAGAATCAAACGCACCTCCACTACTTGAAAATCCCTAAGTAGTAAAAACGATATCACTTAGGACTACAAACAAAAGAGGTTAATCGGTTAGAAACAAGACATCTCCAAAGACCTGATCGATAAGCGAACACTTGGAATTCTTAAGTATATCCAAAATGGATACACTTAACATCCTGTGAGGAAATTACTTATTGCAATCATGAAAACCAATACCGATTCCAAATGGGCCTAATTTATCTACCTATTCTACAAACAAGCACATGGCCCATCAAACAAAAGACTTAACCTCGTACAATGACCAATACCATCAAATGACCAATACAGTAAGACGGACACGACACTAACACAGAAACAGCAGCAAAAGTGTCGGTACGAGAATGGTAACAAATAACCAGGGAAGATCTCTATCATGTACAATACAGCAGAAAGCCCCGACACAGTAAAAAAATACACAGTAAAAATAAGAGCGTCTCTCTGAGCTCACTTCTCTTTAAATTTAAACTATTTGTTATACCTATCCGGTTGATCTTTAGAGTAACAACAGAGCTTATGTAAAATAAATTCCTAGCAAAGGCTGTTGTTGACTCAGCTTTCAAACTGTCTAGAAAGCCATACCTCATGCGGACGAGTAGCCAAAGTGATCCCTTCAATACAGCAGATCTTACAATGAATTGCGCTGCAACCAGCATTTGACAGCTCTCTGAATGGGAAATGCAACAGATCCAAGGGGGATTTCCTCAAATGAAAGATAGCATGCTCCTGGAAGAAAGAGGAGACAGGAGATTATTCTGAACCTCCTTGTTTGTCTCTACAATTTCCAGACAGCTCGAGTTGGAATCAACACCATACTCAACACGTACATGAGTCAGACTGAAGGTTTCTTCTCCTACAAATTGGTACCAACGGAAACTGCAAACGATATATTTTAGAGTGGAGTTGATTGATTATGTTAGCAAATTAGATAATTGATTAGTTGATAGATCAATTAGTTGATCAATTACATCAGCAAATTAGATAATCAATAGTAGTTATGAATTAGCATTACTCCAGCGCACCTCTAGTGGTTTTGGATCAATTAGATAATTGATAGTAGTTACGAATTAGCATTATTTAGAGCAGTTGACAATACATCCGAATAATTTTGCTCCAGCGCACCTCTAGTGGTTTTGGATCCCTCTTTTAAGGGGTTGTAATAGAGTTTTTCTATGGTCTTTCTTGTAGCCTAATTCAACTTCAACACTTTCTTTTCTTTCAAGCTGACTCAGGGTAATTCTTTTCAGTCCCCTTCAGTCGTAAACCCAATCATTAAGCAATTGGATCTTATGCTCAATCTATTATTCATCGTGAGTCATTGTCATATGTTGAATACCAAACTGTATCCAGTCTACCATCAGAGGCCCTATCAAAAGAAATGGGGAGGCATTTTGCCATTCATTCTGGCTTGTTTCAAGACATTTTGCCCTGAATCTTGCCCGATTGATATATTGTAATCCATGGATCAAATTATCCATTTTCTTTTATTCCATGATCGAGCTCAAATCAACTTGTTGCTTTGATCGAACGATCAATCAAACATTCCATCGAATGATTGATTTAACCTGTTTTGGTGCGGACGCCCGGAACAAACTTACCACATGCATCGTGAACAATGTTCACGGAAAACAGCTCCACTCATAAGCTTGGTAAACAAATCAGCAATATTTGTTGAACCTGGTTCTTTTGCAACTCTTATGATTCCTGCCACAATAGATTCACACGCCTTGTGGTATGCAATGCTGTTGTGCTTTTTCTTGTATGGGCTTTCTGGCCGTGTAACATTTGTGACAACCGAATCATTATCACAATACACATTCGTGCTCCCATCAATTGGAACACCTATCATCCTCAACTTGTATCTTAGGCCTTCAACCAATTCAATTGCAATTTTCAATGCAATGATTCCAGATCCAAAAGTTGAGGTTTCAACTGTTGTCTGTCTTTTGGAAAACCAAATGATCGGTGCATTATTAATGAAGATAATAACACCAGTATGAGATCTTCTTGTTGCTTTGCATCCAGCATGGTCAGCGTCAACAAAACAACTCATTGTTACATGTTTTCCCAAAGCTTCAGGCATATCTGCTGGTATGACTTCAGCAGCACCAGGAAAAAATTTAGACCAGTCACATTTTTGGAATTTACTCTCATCAATGCTTGGTACTGTATCATCAAAAACCAATTTCGACCTGTTGTACTTTTTCAAATATGCAAATATATGAAATAACTGGTTCAGATGTCCCTTTCTTGCTTGAGCCAAATACCTTGACATCAGTGAGACTGGCATTACAATGTCAAGCCTTCCTAATTCACAAATCCACCGGAGGACTCCAATCAAACCTTGATAGTAATTTTGCAATTCAGGATTCAATTCTTCTGATATATCAATTTCCGGCCGATGATCATGTGACAGTGGACTGGATGCTGACTTTGGTAGATACTTGTAGCCATATTTTTCAGTTCCTAGCTCTTGTTCGACTGCTGCAACAGCTTTCGCCGTATATTTGGTGCTTGATAATGACCATCTTGGTTTTGAATCACCTTCAAAGTAAAACTTTCCAATATCTGCTCCCAGATACAGAGTTGGCTCTTCAATCGTATCATCCTTCAATTTGAACTTTCGTTCGATGTTTTCAAGCTGGAACTTTGGATCTTCACCAGAACATAAGATATCATCTACATAGGCAATGAGCATTGCCCAGTATCTGGATCCATCTTTCCTGGTTTCAATTCGTAAGTGCACATCCGGATGTGCTTTGCATGGGGAATATCCAAGATCTCTCAAATGCTGTGTGAGATATGATCTGAAAGATGCGCCTGCAACGGGTAGTCCATACAATGCGCGAACTATCTTGCAAGGTCTTCCTGCAAGATCTGGAGGGAAGCCATCTTCAGCTCTCGCTCTTAGAAAGTATTTCTCTTTTATTGGGGCGGTCAAATATGCATTTTGAATGTCTGCTGAGAGGACTTTCAAATTGTTCAGTGCTGCTAGCAAGAAGAATATTCTTACTGAGTCACGACTGGGGACAGATGAATATGTATTCTCTTTTGCTATGGCAGGAACCGTGTGGCCATCTCCTACCAATCTAGCCTTCCTTGTTAGGGATCCAAGCTTGATGTCAAAGATCATATGGGTTGTTATTTCCTTGTGACCGACTGGAATAACATTATCATCAGAAAACTTGAACGCAGCCATATTGTTGGTCATTTCTTTATGAATTGCTCTTTCCCAGTGATCAGTGCCTGTTTTCTTATCAATTGCCAGCGCTTGTGTGATTGAATGTGGTTATTTAACACCATATTTGTGAGTCTTCAACCAATACTTGGCTGTTTTGGCTGCCTTAAGGATTCGATCCTTTCTTCTCAAAATTTTGTGCACCCACCATCTGAATGCTGGTGACTTTTCAAGATTATTGTTGACAGCGTATTCAGCTAGTTGCACTGGGAAAGATTTTTTAATATCACTGAGCTTGCACCATGATTCTGATCCATCTTTCCAGCTGGCGAGGATCCTCCAACCCCTAGTCGTCGGCTTATGGCTTTGTCAGCCATTTTTTGCTATAGTTGTGGCTTCTTCATCACTTAAAGCAGTGTTGTTGCATTCATGGTCAATTAGCTCATCTAACATTGTGAACATTCGTCCATCATCATCAACAGAGCTATAAAGACTCTCTGCAACAATATTCGCTGTGTATTCCTCAATGGTGCCATCAGGTAGTTGCAATTTGTACAGCCTCGTGTCTAGTATGGGATTCTCATTCCTTACTCCAATTGGTCTGTTTTGCAAATCTCGCACTCTATCCTTGACAATGCACCTGAGCCTTTCATCATTTCGTTCAGTGATTACTTCATTCCCCAGATACTCATCTGGTTCATCAATATCTTTGACTGACGCCTCTGGCTCAGCCATTTCAAGTTTCAGATCAGATGATTCTACTGGTTGTTCCTCAAATAGCTCCATTTGAGGCTCTTGGTAGTTTTCCTGGAAGAAAGACGCGCTGTCTTTCACTTCATCACCAATCTTGGATTCAATTGATTTGTCAATTGCTTCCATTCTTCTGAGGATATCTCTATCCCTCCATTCATACTATTCCTTGACAGGCCTTATTGAATTTGTAGATATTGGTATTGCTGATTCGGTCAGGATCCAAAAACAATCACCTCCACCTATTTTATTGCCACAGGGGCCCAACCATCGACCCAATCTTTCAACTCCACGCGAGGAAGAATCACCTTTATCAAAGTAAAACACAAAATCATACCATTCTGATGAAGTGTATAGTGTAATATCGGGCCTATAGCCATGGACCAATTCAAATGGAGTTCTCCCCATTGAAGAAGGGTTGCTCGATGCCGTTCTCTGCCTGATATTTGCACATAGTTCACCACAAAATGACCATAATCTCCTCGGTGATTTCTTCTTTGCCGACTTGGTTGTGATTGCACTCCCAAGATGACCAATCGCTTGTTCTGCTCAATTTTGAAATGGACAATGTGGTTGTATGAATGTCTGATGAATGTGGTTGCGCTTTACAATTGAATTCCAGTGGGTCTTGTAGGTCCTTGGAGATCCTTGTTCTGGCGCGCCATCAGAGATCAAATGCTCAGGGATTCCAACTTCATGAATGAATATTTTCAACCCTTGATGCGCCTGAGATTTGTCCTGTATTGGTATAAATACTTCAAACCCATTTCCATTTGTAAAGATCTGTGCACATTTTTCTTGTCTCATAATACTGGTGGTCCTAGCATGCCATGTATCAGTGTACCAGGTTCCTTGTGCAATTCTCTTGTTTCTAAAGCGCTGCGTAGGCAGCCTCTTCATCAATGGTAGTTGCAAATTCCTGAGTGCCTTCTGAGTCGTGACTTTCAATGTCTGTTCAGCCTTTTTGAAACTAATATTCCAAGTCTTGGCTAATTGTTCACAATCAACTTTGTTTGGACCTTCAATAGTTATCACTGATGGCCCCCATTGATTTCTTCTATCAAGAGATCTCCTTTCAAGTGTATTGTCAATTTCTTGCAAGCTAGGGGCTTGTTTAGATTCATCTTCAGGAGCTTCCATGAAGTCAAATTCTGTGTCATCAAACAAAAATTGGTCTACCCTTCGCGCACTTGAAATATTTGTTACTGAAGAAATCCGATGAGCAATATTGCCATCTGTTGCAATTTGGCATTCAGTTAGCATTCTTCTGGTTGATACCTGATGCAATCTCATCAGTTTGCATTGCTGCATGAGATTTGGATGCCTGTTCTCTAGGCTAGTTTTGGAGAGCATTTCTGTAACATTACTTGTAGGTTCCGTTACAATCGAGCTTGCATCCTCGGTTGACATGGCTTGATCATCTTCGGTCGACATGGCCTGAATGCTAAACTGGTCCCCTGAAATTGGGTCACCATTGTCGATTGCTAACTCAGCCATCCTGAACTTCAGTGAATGAGGATCCCATGGGGTGTCATTTGTTGCTATCAAATGTTGGCATTCATCAAGCTCCATTCTTGTTGGCTTCCTTGTGGGGAAATAAGAAATCATATTTCTCATACTCAGTTTTATGAAAACTTTCCTGGGGTCATCATCTTCCATTGGCGTTTGGATTGTAATTCCATGCTTGGACCTGGGATCAAACTGACGGAGTGTTTCTTCAACAGAGTTGAAATTGCAATCCCTCACTTGAGTTGGGCATATCAAGCTGTTCTTCAATTTATTCCCAAAGTACAGTGCTTGATGGAACACTATGATGTAAACTTGACCTGATGTTGGATTTGTCCAAGCAGTAGCACAACTTCCAATTGGGATCTTTTTGATTGGCTTGTATTCTTCAGAAAAAGGGGCCACATCAACGTGCGCTGTGATCTGATCAGGATTTAGCAATACCATATTGCTTCCTGCCGCAGTGGTGTCTGCATGTGAGTCTAACTCACAGTATCCTTCTTCATTTTCTCCATCATCAAAATCTAGAGGGATATTCATCTTATATAATGACCGGCTCACCATTTTTAACAATTTGTTCTCTAGCGTCCGGTTATTATGTCATTTCTTAGATTTTGATCCAAAGCTATCACCTGTGCCTTCTTTTTCAGCATCTTTTGTCTTTTTGGTCTCAGCAGCCTTGAGATTTCGTTTCTTCTTTGCCTGTCTCATCTGGTAAAGCTCCTGACGCTGTTCTTTTGACATTGTTTTATAAACGCTTGTTGGGTAGGGCTTGTTCTCAACTTTTCCTATAAATGTTCCAGTTGTTTTCTGCTTCTTATTGCTTGTCGTGCCCACAGAATACACACTTCTGGAACCTCTTTTATGCTTTCCATTTGCGAGCTTCTTCAGTCCAAGTTGATTGGTGAATAGGATCAAACATTCATTGAAGTTGTCACGATAGTCTTTGCTCTCATCAATTGCATCTGCTTTTGCAGCATCAAGTCGCTCATCACGGATTGAATTGATAAAGTCCCAAACAAATCTTCTTTCGTTGTGGTTCTTTTCAAATCTCAGGATTGTTCCATGAAAAGCAGTCCAGTTCCTCTTGTGTTTGTTCCAATCATAATTCTTAGCATCGCCAGTGTAATGTGATTCTTTCATTTCCTGATAGGTTTTGTTCAGAACCATAGTGATATTGGTATCAGTGTAAGCATGCTGCATCAACAAAATGAATGCATTTCTAGCATTTCCTGAGTTCAGTTCAGTGTTTTGGAAATGTGCCACATATTCCCAACCAGGCCCTTTCCTTGTTGCATCACATAACCACCTCCAGACGACGTTGTTATCTTCATCATACTGGTGGCCTGACAAAACACCACATCTTTCATTGTAGTCACTCCATGTCGGATAGGTATCTGTTGGACTTTGCCCAACTGTTCCAGACCTGGCTTCATCGGTAACATCTTCCTTCTCTTGGGGTCTTATCACATACAAGATTGGGAAACCCTCAGAGTTGAATCTGTATCTCAAGTTTTGTCGAAAGCCTTCTTCCCATTCTCTGAACTTTGTAAGGTCCTTTAACTCAGGTGGGGTTGACTTTTCCTGTGATTTCACGCTCGACTCCATCATCTTGATTCTGAATTGTTGCAGTTCCAGATTGTTTGGGTTTGCGTTCCAGTCAATAGCTCTTGGTTTGACTCCAATCAATGGTTGATACCGGGCCCAACTTGCCCATGTGAGAAGCCTCGATGATAGTCTGTTACCATAGTGGATACTTTTTGGATTAGGACAGTCTGGACTGATTGATTTCAATCCATGCATGAATGATTTGATGCTTTCCTTGTTGAGGTCTGTAATTTCACGAATATTAGACATTCCTCCTCTCATAATTTCTTCAGCTGATTCATAGTTGATACCAAAGTCCATCAAGCTGCTTCTGAAGGCGAGCTGTTCTGGATTCAGATATCTCCCATTGTTGAATCCCCTGATTTTTATTTTGGGTTGGATTTGTATTTTTGCCATTAACGATCTATCAGCCCTTGAGTCGTCATCTTGGTCGTCCTCTTCATCGCTGCTGTCATCATCTGAATCCCTTCTCTCTGAATCCCTTCTCCTTTTTGCATCTTCATGTACTGATATGATCCTTTTCCTTACTTCTCGATCTATAATCATTTTCATGATTGAGTTCTTTGCTGGATCAGCCAAAGCCTTTTCCATTACTCTCATGATCCTTTCATCGAACTCATTTTCACTATCAGAATCTTTTGGGCCCTGATCCGCATCCTCGTCTTCACTATCAGGATCTTTTGGGCCTTGATCCACATCCATTTTTGTTTCCTCATTGGGGTCATAGTCCTCATCATCTTTTGGGTTAGCTCTTGTGTTTCTTCTTGTTGGAGCCATGATGGGGATGGGATTTCAAATGGTCGGATGGTCGCTCTGAAGAGAGTTTCGGTGTATTCTGAGGATGGATGTTCGGTTCGATGGTATGTGGATAAAGAGAGTGTAGTTTAATCGAAGGATTGGATGTGAGATGATTGGTAGATGTTGACTGCTGTCGAGTGTGGTTTGCTTATCTATTTGTATATCCGGATCGAATTTTCGTTCCGGTTTGTTTTGTGCTTTCTGACTATTCGGATCGAGTTTCCGTTCCGGTTTGTGTGAGCTTTTGCTTTTGTTGCAAATCAAGATTGTGAGCTTTCCTATCCTTTCTTGGGATTTGCTCATTCTGTATTTCTGTGGTGAAAGATTGTTTCCTGAGAATTTAGTGTTCTCTTTTTCTTTTGGATCTTTGAGATCTTTCGTTCTTCGAGATTTGGTGTTCTCGATTCTGGAGCAGATGTTCTTTCGCAATCTGTTCTTTCGCAATCTGTTCCTACCGCAGAATACTTCAGGCTCAATCTTCTGGCTCACGTCATTCTTGTTTTCAGTGAAAGATCAGTGTTCTCGGATTGGATATTGATTCCTTTCAACTGATGCCAACCTGGGCGACTCTTTCATCTGAATCGTCCAGCCCTTTTCCCTTGCTTGTTTTGCTGGATCTCGTAACCCGGTGGAGCCACCACCTTGGTTCGAGTCTTCGGCCTCTTCTTTCAAGGGAGGCCGCCCTGGTGTTGGTCTATTCCAGGGCTCCACAAGCAATTGCCCCTTTTACATCCTTGAGGGTTGATGCCGGTAGCTGATCAGGCTGATCCGGATTCTTTGGTCTTCGAGCTCAAACTGCGTTTCTCAGTGGGAAACGCCATTCGTCCGTCCTCCGTAGAGAGTGCTGTGGGTCTGATAAACTAGAAAAGGTGTGTCGTAACAAGTAAACATAAACGCAATCGGTCTTACGAACGACCGATTTAGTGAGTGAGACCATTTTGTTACGATTCGATCGTCTTTGCCAATTGACAGGTTAATTACTCGTCGTATCGTCGTGTCGATTTCTAAGCATACAAAACACATGTAATTAAGACACAAAACACACGCAAAACCATCTTCGATCGGTCTTTTGTTTTACCGTATTATCGTGTAATTCACCGTGATATTCTCATTGAAATATCACATGTGAATGTACCTTATCATGTAGAATTAGTACTAGGTTGTACATAGATTTTAGGGCATGATAGTGTTTTAGAGTTGTTAATTCTTCGAAGAGTGAGCTGACGGGAAAAATCCCGCTAAGAGGCAATCCACATAAAAGCACCGACGATTATTCACTCATCAGGTTAATAACCTTACGAATAAGGTTATTGCCTTCTTTATGACTCTTCGTACGATACGCCCGTGATTAGTATGTACGAATACGCGTTATACGGTGAATTCTTTTCAAATATATCTAGTAGGAGCTCCCTGAACACTACATGATGATCAACTCCACAGCAGTTTAGGAGTGCTTGATCAGATCATTGCCGGATTGGTAGAGATAAATGAAAGGAGATTGGTTGTAACATTTAATGGCTATCCTAGGGGTTCTACGATCCCTTCCTAGGGGTTCTATGATCCCTTCTTCTCTTATCTTCCTTGCCAAGCAATGCACTATTGTAATTGGGGGTAAAGTTATCATAGTGGTATCCAAACACTGCTAACTCCAGGGTCATGTTGATTGTTGATTATGATTAAAAAGGAAAGACGAGTGTTTCAAAAGAGTGTTTGCTTTTGTTCTTGCTGGAGAGCAACTTAAGTGTTTTAGTGAGGATAGCAAATCTCGTGGTGTTTTAGTGAGGATAGCAAATCAGCAAATCACACGGTACATGAAAAATTCTGAAATTTTCAACTGCCGGCCTGCCGGCCAAAATAGGCGGGTAGGTGGCGCGGGTAGTGGTTAACCAGACAATTACTGTTTCTTATTTAGGGATTCCAAATTCCAAATTTGGCAGTTAATAAAAGTATTTGTCCATTGGGTGTGATAAAAACGTATTCATTCTATTCACTTCCGAATACTTTTTATTCACTTTTATTTGGTGGGAATCACTCATTCGGGACATTCGGGACATACGGATGACATATTGACGAACCAACATAATAATGAAGCGAACAGCTAAGCGCGCGCCGGCTCACTGAATTGCTAACGATAGAGGTGCACTAAATAGTGCGCAACGGAGGCACGGTTCGAATAATCAGCTTTACATGTTAATCACTCACAAATTAAATAACTACTTGAAATAACTGAAAATACTACTACTTGATAGTTACACGCGTTAGTGATGTAGACTCACGAGGGCAAAATTACAGTTTATCAGACCCAAGATGGACTCAAAGAGTCTGGGATGTAAGAAATGAAAGCTGATTACCAACTGATCACTGGTTATTCACCATCTGAAGCCCAAAGACCGGGTGTTAAAGGCCCTTCTCTACAGAAGAGATACAGAAGAGACTCAGGCGCTTAGACAATTAACAACACTGGCGCAGCAGAGCACACCAGGCTAATACCTGTGGCTTCTACTGAGGTTTGTAGGGGAGAAAGAACACTAAAATATTGTTACTTGCCTAAGAGGACACTTGCAAGGAAGATCCCCATCAATGGGGATTGTAAAGGAACATGCTATCAATAGCATAAAATCATGCTCGCCCTGCTCTAAGGAATCGCATATGTTAAACTACTATTAACAACGATTGATAACCATCAACGGAAACACGAACAACCGGTTCTATGGAGCTCAGAATCATATAAAACACAAGTGACATATGTGTGTTCAGTACAGGAAACCACTTCACAGCTTACAAAAGAACCGTTAACAGAGAGGGATTCAAAAGAACTCCTAAATGACACATGTCTCAATGCAACCGTTGAAAAGAAACGACACGTGGCCTTGAAAAAACAAAGCAAACGGGAACCATACTTAATTCCAAAAGAATGCACATGGAGCATACTTCCACGTATACAAATGATATGATAGCAAAGCCAGCCGAGGTTATATACATACCCGGCATTGGTTACACACATATTCAAAAATAGAAATGATGAATGACGAATCAAGAAATGAGGAGTCAAATATTCAATACCCTTTTGATAAGAGGGAACAAACAATCGAGCTTAAGTATCAAGAAACTGAAAAATTGGGTTTTGATAGGAATCATTCCTCATACTGTGGAATGTTAATTTCCTTCTGAAAGTGGCAGTTGAGCTGATCGATCCAAAGGCAAAGAAGAGCAATAGGAACTGTAGTTGCAGGCCGGTTGAAATACCGGTCTGTTTGTTCTAATATTTCTCTGATATCCACTACGATCGAGCTAGACTCGACCGGATCTATTCTAGCTACCAAGGGCACAGCCAGTTAGATCCTAGGCTTGTAGTTCTACGATAGGTCCCTGACAAGGGAGCCAAAGCAAGATTTAAGGTTGAATAATCAAATAATCTAAAAGTATGCGTTTTACCTTGCTGGTCTAGAAAAGCGCCGGTAGCAAACGTACAGACGTACGAACATTCGGGAATACACACGAATGAGATAACACACGTATGACTAACAGGCAAATAAGCGAGCCGACTCGCTGAATCGCTAACAGTAATAGAGCACCGATAGAGGTTCGATCTCAGAAGTCATCTTACATGTAAATGCTCACAAATCTAAATACTAATACTTGAAATCACTGAATGCTGTTAGTAAGAATATCTAGCGGACGACACGTGTAAACGCGTTAGTCACGGGAGAAAAAATAGAGTTTATCAGACCCAAATGGACTCATAGAGTCTGGGTAACAAAAATGAAAGCTGATTGCCGACTGATCACCGGTTAATCGCCGTCTGAAGCCAAAAGGCTGGACGTTAAAGACCCTCTCCAACAGAAGAGACTCAGGCGCTTAGAAGATTAACAACACTAGCGCAGCAGAGCACACCAGGCTAATACCCGTGGCTTCTACTGAGGTTTGTAGGGGAGAGAAATGAACACCAAAAGCTTGTTATCCACCAAAATAGACACTTGCAAGAGGTCCCCAACGATGGGAACAGCAAAAGATGTGTCGAAAATACAACGGCAAAATAACGTCCGGAATAAAGCGATGTACGTGTGTTCAGTACTACGAATCGCATAACGGCTACAGAAGAGCCGTTAATAAAGGGAGGCACGCGACCTCGGAAACATGACCTCGAAAACAAAGCAAATGGGAATCAAATTCAATTCCTACAGAAAAGAGCCCAAGTAAACTCACTCGTATACAAATGATATGATAACAAAACCAGCCGAGGTAATATACATACCCAGTATTGGATAAACACATACACAAAAAATAGAAATGACGAAAAAATGCTGAACCAAATATTTAATAAGAAACGAACGAATATTCGATACCGTTTCGGAAAAAGGGAAACAACTGTTGAGCTTAAGTATAGAGGAACTGAAAAAATTGGGGTTCAGATAGGAATCAATCCTCATACCGTGGATATGAACCTGTTTACTAGCAAAAGCACGTGGAAAGAAAAATACTCCACAAGTTGCTTCAGAACTCAGAAAATCACAATCACAGCTTCCTCATGAAAGCAAAAGCTAACAAACACCTTATTACAAGACTAATTCCTACAACATACTCCGAAACAACACACCATGGCGCCACCAACCAGAGCTCAACTAGCCGCAACCGCGGCAGCAGCAGTAGCACAAGCAGAAGCAGCGGACGCGGCGGCAACAGAGGCGGCGGGCAACTTGATGGGCCTACTACCTCCATCAGTAACAACAAGGTTGGACCCAGAACAGCTTGAGCAACTCACGGTGACTTTGGTTGCAAGACTATCAAGCAGGGACATATCTCTATCAACGACAGCAAGAAAAGCCAAAGAAAGGGCAGAGGCCAACCACGGCATCCCTGACTATGAAGGAGAAAGGGCGCTGACCTCAGCAGAGGTTTGTTTCAGAAAGATCCTCGAGTCCTTCGGAGTCAACAGGCCTACGGCAAATGAAATATTCAGACATGGATATTCTAACATGAAGGCCATCGCAGACCTCGATTTGGAAGGAATCAAGTCCACTCTAGGGTCGCTAACCAAGGCGAAACACCATCTATGCCCGGATCCACAGGAAGTCTTTATTGGAAGGGCATTTGGCGATCGACTGAAGCTGTTTGTGGCTTGGATTAAATTCCAGCCTATGATAGGCGCAACGGCCACCGAAGTGGACTGGATCAAGGACCCAACGGCCGAGATGGATACAAGGGAACGTTTGAGATCTACAAAGGAGGACGATGAAAATACGGCCGTTAAGGATCTAACACTACCCGACAAACTGACTACGATGTCAAAGTTCAGGGAATTTGATGAGAACTTACGTGAATACCTACGGCATAAGAGGGGTGTCACCAAGACATCCCTACTTTACACGATAAGACAACAATCTGCAGTCGGAGAAACCGACAGGTGCGGAACGGTCGGCTCGGGCCCAGACAACGCGTATCCTGACTGGACTGAGTATGCAATAAGATGCACAATTCACGCCAACTCTCATTGGTCTAAAGACAACAATACTCTCTGGGGGATATTGTTTAAGCTGGTAGGATCCGGACCCGGTTGGTCCTATATACAAAGCTTTGGGACCAAAAACGGGGTAGGGGGTGACGGCCGAAAGGCATACTTTGCCCTCTACTCTCAGGCATATGAAGCAACCAACGTAAAGCTAATCGTCGAAGCAAAAAGGCAGTTTATCCGGGAATCGGTATACACAGGGGATTCCAAACACTACAATTTTGACAGGCACAAGAGGCTATGGCATGACGCAAAGCAAACCTTGATAAGATACGGCGCATTCCCACCTGAAGACCAGTTCGTGTATGACTTCGTACGATCCCTACAGGATGTACGACTCGAGCAATCCATCCCAAATGTAATAACAGAAGAGTCGGACTATTACGCAAATTTTGAGAAAGCTTCGGCGTATCTTACTCGGATGCTCGGAGTAAAGAAACTCCAGAATCAACCACAAAAGAGGGGTAGGAATGTGTCAGCCTTCACTAACAACAAAAAGAGGAAAGGTGACAACAAATGCGGCAACTTCTCTTCCAACAAGCCACAAGGCAACAACAACAACAACAACAATGGTGGTGGCTCAAAAACACAACCAGGGACCTATAAAGGGCCCGTTGAATGCAAGTTCTATCCACGAGAAGTATGGTTAAGCATGTCTCCAGAGCAGCAACAAAGAGTCCGAGCGCTAAAACAAGCAAGGAATGCAAGCAATAGTGGGGGCAACCAACAATCGAAAGTGGCAGCAGCCACAGCTGCAAACCCTCCCAATAATCCCAGTTCAGCTGGAAACCAGTTCGGCTGTCACAGCCATATTGGTAATGGGAATGGAAATTGATTCGCTGGCCGGGGCCTTAAGATAGAACCTCGGGTAGGCCGGCCGATAGTCCATCTCAACGAGATGACCCAGTCATCCAGTGTTAAGCCAGGCCGATGCGAGCTGGATAGCCATGCCGACACGACTGCAGCTGGATCTAACATGGTATTACTCGATCCACTGGATTCTATCATGACATTTGCTGATGTTGCTCCATTTTCAGATGTGTACTCACCAATGAAAGATGTTCCTATTGCCCGTTGTGCTACTGCTTGGACAGACCCAACGGACGGTATCACATACATATTGGTATTCGGACAGGCCCTCTATTTCGGAGAATCACTGCAGCACAGTCTGATATGCCCAAACCAAATCAGAGAATGCAATTTGAATGTGGTTGAAGACATACCACGAAGATACTGCAATTCTTCCAGTCACAGCCTTATCTTTTGGGCCGACGGCTTCGAATTGGCAATACCATTGTTAGTTGATGGCGTTCTGTCATACTTTGACACACGCAAGCCGACACGCCGGGAAATTGATACATGTGACCAGGTCCTTGCAACCGACACTCATACCTGGGACCCATACGCCCCCCACTTCAGAGAGGATGAAGAAGCGGCCAATGCATCCTTCCCACGAGTGGTGGCAGCTCTCTCAGGAGGAGGACCGACTGGGAAAACTGAGTCTTGGATACGATCCACAGACAACCCTATACACATCAATGTAAAACACAAGGATTATCGTCTCAGATACCTACAGAAAATCTGTACAACCCGTACTCAACGGCCGGGGTATACTCAACAAGAGATTGGCGACCAGTTACACTCAGCTTTTGTTAAGAGTACCGGGGACAGAGAAAGCTCGGAGATACTCCGAATTTCAGCTACTTCAACCAAAACTTCAATTTCACTAACAGAGGAAGAGCTTGCCATCCAAAAGGAAGCAAAAGCTTGGACAAAAGAAAGAAAATAACTCCGACGCCAGCAAGATGTGATAGATAAGGAAACTTCCCTAGAGAAGAGGTCATTTATCCGCCGCGGACAATGGGGACCTCTGATAAGGATTCCGGAGAAAGTGGACAGATATGATTCAGAGGCCATTGCAAAGATGTGGAACATCAGTGTTAAGAGGGCCGAAGAAACGATTAAGGTCACTACCCAGGAAGGCATAAGAAACCTTACACAACCAATCACCCAAAGGCTAAAGACCCAAAAGTGGAGAAACAGGAAAGTACTTAAGGGTCGGTGGTTTGCTGATACTATGAAGTTCAAAGTACCGAGCATCATTAGAAACGATACTGACGCACAGATCTTTACCAATGGGAAAGGATATGTGGCGTTCTATCCAGTAAGAGGGGAGAAACGATGCCACGACGGACTATCTTGCTTCATAAATGAGGTAGGAATACCGGAACATCTTGTCACTGATGGGGCAAAGGCCCAAGGAAATCATGAGACACACAGCACTGGATGGCCTAGGCTTTAATCGGAGTATCGCATTCGCCAAACCTACATACAGCCCCATTGTTGGTGGCAGAATACGGCAGAACACAGTGCAGGGGACCTAAGGAGATCAATCTGATTGATGACTTCTAAGAAAGGAAGCCCGAGGAGGTGCTGGGCCTTTTGTGGAATGTTGGCGGCCGGAAGGTTAAGTAACACCGCATCTGGGGACCCATCTGCGATGGGAAGAACGGGGTTTGAGTTAGTCCATGGATATACTCCGGATATAACCCCATACATGATACACGATTGGTGCGATTTCATTCGGTGGTACGACCTACAGGATAAGTCGGAGAAATACGGACGATGGCTGGGACCATGTGGAGATACTTATGGAGGTGGCGATTGTCACTATGTATTGTATAAGACTGGAAAGGTACACATAACAAACGGCACACGGCCTATATCTGAAGTGGAATGGAAACACCCAGACACTATCCTGCAGTTAGAGGAACACAACAAGCTACTTAATGAAAGGATCAGCGATGAGGCGAAGCCCTCGGATACTTATCTGGAAAACGAGTTAGGGGAACCACCCTTGGGCCTATTCAATGGCAAATATGAGGGTGAGGACGAGGTACTTATGGCTGAGCCAGAGGCGTCTTCCCCGGACATTGATGATTTAACCGACAATCTTGACGAGTACCTCGGAAGCCAAGTGCTACTGCAGATAGCGGACCAACGGATCCGCGGTACGGTTAATAACCGGTACAGGGACGCAAGCAGAATCCTAGTCGGAGAAAAGAATAACAATCCACTCCTAGATACAAGGTCCTACGAGGTTTCTATGCTGGACGGATCCATTGAGATCTACACAGCAAATGTGCTCGAGGAGAATCTCTATTCCTCCGTGGACGATGAGGGGCGCATGTACTGTCTTCTGAACGAGCTACTTGACTATGAAAAGGATAAAGAGGCTCTGACAGTACAACAGGCAACTATCACTACTAAGTCCGGACAAACTCGGACTAAGCCGAGAACCAAAGGGTGGAGAATCCTGGTCAGTTGGAAAGATGGAACTTCCTCTTGGGCAAAGTTAAGTGACATGAAGGAAAGTTTCCCCGTCGAAACGGCTCTGTTTGCCAAGGATCAAGGCATAATCGATGAGCCAGCTTTCAAGTGGTGGGCCTATCGGGTAATTCGGAAGAAAGACCGGATTATCTCCAGCGCCAAGACCAAATATTGGACCAAATCCCATAAGTATGGGGTTAGACTACCGAAAACAATTGCTGAAGCAAGAAGCATAGATGAGGAATCCGGCAGTGACTATTGGGCCCGGGCTATTGCAAAAGAAATGAAGAACAATTTCATAGCTTTTGAGTTCAATGATGAGGACAAAGTACCGGTGGCACATACAAAAATCACTATGCACATGGTATTTGACGTGAAGATAGACTTAACTCGGAAGGCCCGACTTGTTGGGGATGGGCATAAAGTGCCCGAAATATCACAGGAGTATACATACTCAAGCGTGCCAAGCAGGGATTTGGTCCGGATGTTCTTCTTAGTTGCTGCACTTAATGACCTTGAGGTCTTAAGTGCTGACATCCAAAATGCATACTTAACCGCACCAATTAAGGAAAAGTACTACACAGTGGCTACGTTGGAACAAGGGTTTGCACCGGAGTTGTGTGGAAGGCCCTGCAAAATTGTAAGAGCTCTGTATGGATTACCAGTAGCGGGCGCATCATTTCGATCTCATCTGTCTGAGCACTTAAGGGGACTTGGATATAAGTCTTGCAAGGCGGATCCAGATGTATATATGCGGCCGGCTGTAAAGAAAGAAGGCTCAGCATATTACGAATATTGCGTGGCATATGTGGATGACATCCTTGTATGTGGGATGGATCCAAAGTTCCAAATGGATGCAATCGAAAGACAGTTCAAACTGAAGGATGGGACTGTTGAACCACCCACTTTCTATCTAGGGGCGGATATTGGTAACACATCCGTTGATGGGGCTGAGTACTGGTCCATGTCTTCAACAAAGTATACTTCCAAAGCCGTTAAGTCTGTTGAAGAGGAATTGAGTAGGGGGCAATATGCCTTCAAGGTACTCCCAAAATCCGCAAAATCACCATTGACAACTGGGTATAGGCCCAAAATTGATGCCTCACTGGAACTTGGTTCGGAGAAACAGAACTATTACCAGGGTTTAATAGGTATACTCCGTTGGATATGTGAACTCGGAAGGCTAGATATTGTAATGCCTGTTTCACTTATGTCCCGGTATCTTGCACAGGCCCGAGAAGGACATCTAAACCAATTGTTTCATTTGTTTGCATACTTAAAGAATTACAGCAAATCAAAGTTGGTGTTTGACTGTTCCATCCCAGAACTTGATGAATCAGTATTCCATGAATGTGACTGGGCCGAATTTTATCCAGAAGCGGGGGAACTAATTCCTCCGGATATGCCTGAGCCACGAGGAAACTCCGTAACTACCACATGTTTCGTGGACGCCGACCATGCTGGTTGCAAGGCTACTAGGAGGTCTCATACGGGAATCATCATCTTTGTTAACAGGGCACCAATCCTATGGTTCTCTAAGAGACAAACAACTGTTGAAACATCCACGTTTGGCTCAGAGATTGTGGCACTCAAGATCGCAATCGAAATAGTAGAAGGCCTACGGTATAAGCTCAGAATGATGGGCATACCTATAGAAGGACCAACCAACATGTATTGTGACAATGACTCGGTTGTTAAGAATGTAACACACCTGGAAAGCCCTTGTAAGAAGAAGCATAACAGCATTGCTTACCATAAGGCACGCGAATGCATTGCAGGAAAGATTATCCGGATTGGAAAGGAACCCGGTGAAACTAATATTGCAGATATACTCACTAAGCTTATGGGTGGGGTAAAGCTATTTTCCTTATGTAGGAGATGTATGTGGCGGTGAAAATAAGGAACCGGCCCTTAAGGTATCTTCTACAAGTACTTAACAGTACGAGTACGAAGACACGGGGACTCTAGAAAAGCGCCGGTAGCAAACGTACAGACGTACGAACATCCGGGAATACACACGAATGAGATAACACACGTATGACTAACAGGCAAATAAGCGAGCCGACTCGCTGAATCGCTAACAGTAATAGAGCACCGATAGAGATTCGATCTCAGAAGTCATCTTACATGTAAATGCTCACAAATCTAAATACTAATACTTGAAATCACTGAATACTGTTAGTAAGAATATCTAGCGGACGACACGTGTAAACGCGTTAGTCACGGGAGAAAAAATAGACTGGGGAGCAAGATATCACGTTAAAGATCACGCTGGCGCTAATACAGCGTGATATCGATGCGAATATCAATACAAGTATTTTATACGGTAAAATACCGTGTTGCCGCTAATACAACACATAATTTGCACAACAGAGAAGCAAGTTCGTGAGCAGCGCTTTGAACCTCTGCTTTCTTTTTTTGAAAACAGAACACTTAACGAGATAGCTAGCGTATGCTAGTTTCTGGCGTGTGTTCTCTCTTCGATCTCTAAGTATCGAATCTTTCGATCGTACGAGTGACGATCTTTGGCTCACAAGATTGAGCCATTTGGTCAATAATGAGATACTTGGCTCACAAGGTTGAGCCATTTGGTTCATAATGTGACCAAAATGATTCGCGTGCGACTAAATGAGACGCATGCGAGTAAAGAGGACGCGCGCGGCTGAAAGAATGAGATACCACCGTACCTCTACCACGCATTACTACACCGGACGCGAAAGGAATTTAATATGGAACTGAGCCTATTACTAGCAAAAGCACGTGGATCAAAAATACTCCACAAGTTGCTTCATAACTCACAAAAAATCACCATTCCAGCTTCTTTGCAAAAGCAAATGGAATCCACATTGCTATTCCAAGCATACTCTAAGACTTTTTTAGCATAAAAAACAACACCATGGCGCCACCAACCAGGCAACAAGCTGCAGCAGCGGCCACAGCAGAGGTAGCAGCAATGCTACCTCAATTGGTGACGACAAGGCTCCCAGAAGTTCAGCTTGAGGAGCTCACCAGGTCATTGGTCGCAAGACTAACCAACAACAATATGTTGCCATCACAAGCAGCGCAAGAAGCCAAGGAGAGAGCGGCCACCAACCATGGCATACCCGGATTTGAAGAAGAGAGGAAGCTAACATCTGCAGAAGAATGCTTCAGACAAATACTTGAGTATTTGGGAGTGAACAGGCCCGCAGCCAACGAGATATTCAGAATTGGATACTCTAACACCAAATCCATCCGGGATCTTGACCCAGAGGGAATCACGAAGTCTTTCCTTGGGTCATTGAACAAGTCAAAACACCACCTATGCCCCAATCCAAAGCAAGTCTTTATTGGAAGGACTTTTGGGGACCATCTCAAGCTATACATGGCTTGGGTAGACTTTCAGCCTATGATGGGCGCAACGAGCACTGAAGTTTCCTGGTTGGGAAATCTAACAGCCAAATCCAACACGCGCACTTGTCTTTGATCAACTGAAGAGGATGACGCTAACACAGCAGTGAAGAATCTAACACTTCTAGACAGGCTAATGGCCATGTCCAAGTTCCTATAATTTGATGAGAACCTACGAGAATATCTATGACACAAAACAGATGTCACCAAAACCTCCCTACTCTAAAGTATAAGACAGCAACCTGCCGTTAAGAATCTTGATAAGGAACTGCCAGATCAAGTTTTTGGGACGTGTACACTGACTGGACTGAGTATGCAATTAGATGCACAATCCATGTCAGCTTGCATTGGTCTAAAGACAACAATACCTTCTGGGAATACTCTTCAAATTGGTTGGATCCGGTCCCGGTTGGTCCTATATTCAAAGTTACGGGACTCAGGAGGCGTTAGAGGCGATGGCTGCAAGGCATACATTGCCCTATACTCTCAAGCCTATGATGAAACCAACATCAAACTGATTATCAAGACAAAGAGACAATTCATCCGGGAATCAAACTACACCGGCGACTCCTAGCACTCCAATTTTGATAGACACAAATGCTTGTGGCATGATGCTAAACAAAATTTGCTGAGACACAAGACATTCCCGCCTGAGGATCAGTTTGTGTATGACTTCTGTCACTCCCTCAATGACACCCAACTGCACCACTCCACTCCTATAGTCATAACAGAAGGCCTGGAGTACTACACCAACTTTGAAAAGGCTTCGGCTTATCTCGCCTGAACACTTGGAGTAAAGAAGATACAAAACCAACGGAAAAGAGAAAGGAATGTATCGGCTTTCACCAACAATAAAAAGAAGAAAAACCCCTCAGAAATTCAACGGCAACAATAACACTTATAGTGGTGCGAAGGCGCAACAAGGAACCTACAAAGGGCCTGTTGAATGCAAGTTCTATCTGCGAGAAGTCTGGTTGAGCATGTCTCAAGACCAGCAACAAAGAGTCCAAGAGCTAAAACAAGCAAAGAATCATAATAGCGGGGGAAATCAACAATCCAAAGCAGCAGCGATGGCTGCGACTCCTCCTAATACCAGTCCAACGCCAGCCGGCAACCAGCTCGGCTGTCACAGTCATATTGTGAACGGGAATTGATTCACCGGCTGGGGCCTTAAGATGGAATCACGGGTAGGCTGGCTGATAGTTCATCTCAAAGGGATGAGCCAGTCATCCACTGTTAAGCCAGGCCGTTGCAAGCTGGATAGCCACACGGACATGACTGCCGCGGGATCAAATATGGTATTACTTGATCTGTTGGATTCTATAATGACTTTTGCTGATGTTGCCGCATTTTCTGATGCTTACTCACCAATGAAAGATGTTCCTATTGCCTGTTGCGCTACTGCATGGACAGATCCAATGGATGGAGTCACATATATCTTGGTGTTTGGACAAGCTCTCTATTTTGGCAAATCGCGCCAACACGGTTTGATCAGTCCTAACCAGATCTGGGACTGCAATTTGAATGTGGTTGAAGACACACCAAAGCTCTACAACAGTTCCTCCAGTCACAGTCTCACCTTTTGGTCCGATAGCTTTGAACTGATGGTCCCACTCCGAGTTATTAATTTCCTTCTGAATCAAGGCCGAGCCGACGTTGATCCAAAGGCTTGGAAGAACATCAGCGCTTTGTTAGTAGATTGAGTTGTTACAATCAATCGAAAAGTCAGTGTTTGTGGGATACTTTATTGCAACAGACAATCTTACTACAAGGTGGGACTATGGAAATGCCGAATCTCTTCTCACTACCAAGTCAACGGCAAAGCCAGATAGATCTTATGGGGTTATAGATTTACAAGTAGTTGATAACAACTAGTGTAGATTTTTGGAGATATAATCAGATGAATGTTAAAAGTATGAGATAAAGGGAAATCTTGCCTGAAAGCAAGATATCTCTTTTAATGCAGTGGAAAGACGGTGCTACTGCTAATGCAGCACTATAGAATCACTTGCTTTGTCATTTTGTATATGTATTGTGATCATGTATATATATTGTGAGAAGCTTCTGAGAACGGACTTTCCTTATTTGTGAGTATAGAAAGTTCACCACGGGTATCGTAGTATTGGTACGTCATATATATCTTAAGTATCGGAACACACGGTGATGGTCTTCTGCACAACAATATTGAAAACCAAAGATTGCTCACTATTGAAGTGCGATGGGGTTCAAATCGCGATGGGGTATGTTTAGAACTTAAGATTTGATCGACTGTATTGATTCTTTCTTCTGTATTGACTCTTTTGAATAAATCATACCACTATTGTATCACGGACGTCCACACAAAAAGGCTACAGTTTAGAAATTGGAAAATATGGTCCGAAAATAACCGGATCATAATCTTATCAATAACTCTTTCCAACAACGTAAAAGTATTTGGCTCTATTAGTTATTGATAAGATTACAACAGACCTACCCGATGCCAGAAGGAAGAGTTACCGAAGGTGCCATTCCAACAAACCAAGGAGTCACCCGAGATACCAGCATTGATACTGAGGCACTGGCCACGTCACGCAGCACAGGCGAACAAGAGATCCAATACCTTTGAGAACAGCTTGAGGACCTATCAGAGTACAGCCGGGACATACTGGAATACGCTGACAACCCGAACAACCAACTACAGACACAGAACATATTATTGTTGGAATATGCAGAAGACAGCAACAGCAACGATACTGATGATGAGATGACCAGAAAGAAGGATTACTCTATCCTCAAGGACCACATGGACGATGCGCAGATGAAGCCGATCCCAATCCCAACGAGCATCGACGTGTATGAGTTTAAGAAGACCCTCACCAATGCAATAGCCAAAGTGACCTCCACCAAATACATCCAAAGAGGGGGTATGCATTCCTGTCGGAAACGGAAGGACAATACCGGATCAGGGAGAGGAACCCCAATGTGGCGTACCCTATGGCCTGATTGAACCACGTGAACTCGACAGCTTGGTCGAGCTTACCTCGGACACCTACAAGTTATGAAAAAGTAACCGGGCCCTATACGTGGAATGGAACAAATACAACCAGGAAGCCCTACTGCTCACGGACAAGAAATTCCTCAACATACTGGATGAGTTGAAGTACCCTGTGTCGGAGGCATTCCAATGGGGCACCACGGCCCTAGAGGCGTTCCAAAGCATGGAAGCAGACCTATTTTTGTCGAACGCCCAACGCAGACTGACTACCAAATTCACGAAGAAGATGAACAGTCTGCCGTATTCACCGAACCCGCTGGAGCCCAGGGAATACTTCAGACTCCTCACCAAGTACCAACACCAGATCAACCTCCTCCCGGCCACAGCAAACGTGATGGCAGCACAAATGATAGACTACGTGCACAGGGCGTTCAAACAAAACAAGCACGACCCCATCACGCTCAACCGGGTGGAAGATGACTGGAAAGCTCACTGAATGACGATCGGCGATTATAAGAAGTTTTGGGGCCGCCGTCTCAAGAAATAATACAGCAGCTACCATGCTAAGACCAACTCAGCCAACATGGTCGACATTCAGAATGCCAAGCACTTCACCGACATAGAGTACAGACAGAAAGAACTAGTCAGGGTGTATCACGAGCTCCGGTCCCAAGTCGCGGAAACGGCGACAGTGGCATCTACGATGACCATGTCCAATCATTGGGAAGCAGTCGTGTCTGCATTGCGGATGTGTCGTCGACTTGAGCGAAATATGCTTCCATCTGACCAGAGGACAAGATGAAGGCATGGCGTCCTGTATATGCACATTCATTAAAAATGAGAATAATAGGACCTCTATTGGAGACTGAGTTTGCTCTGCATGCTGTCGGGATAGAGATATTCTGCACTTGATGGTTGTTGATGCCGGTAACGTTGACATATCTTGGTGGAATATTCTTGGTTATGAGGCATGCATCGTGACTGATAATGTACCCATTGGCGTCGCGATCAACCATAGCGAACCCAGGTTTGAAGATGGAGGTCTTGTGCGCACGATAGGTGTATACGGATACATGACTTTCATGCTGGAGGGGTATGTCGTCCTTGGGTTGGTACCATTTGTGGAAGTTAACCGATAAGGAAGACTTTCCAACGGACGTAAGTGTATCTAGAAAAGCGCCGGTAGCAAACGTACAAACGTACAGACGTACGGACATTTGGAGATATACACGAATGAGATACACCAACACACGCACGACTAACAGGCAAATAAGCGAGCTGACTCGCCGAATCGCTAACAGTACTAAAGGTGCGCTAATAGTGCATCAATAGAGGTCTGATCCAAGAAATCATCTTATAAGAAAACACTCACAAATCTAAATACTAATACTTGAAATCACTGAATACTACTAGAATTACCTAGTAGACTACACGTGTAAACGTTTTAGTGAAGTAGTAAGCTCACGAGAGCAAAAATAGATTTTCTCAGACCCAAATGGACTCAAAGAGTCTGGGTAACAAATGAAAGCTGATTGCCGACTGATCATTGGTTAATCACCGTCTGAAGCCAAAGGCTGGACGTTAAAGACCCTCCTCAACAGAAGAGACTCAGGCGCTTAGAAGGTTAACTACACTAGCGCAGCAGAGCACACCAGGCTAATACCTGTGGCTTCTACTGAGGTTTGTAAGGGAGAAAAGAACACCAAAAGATTGTTATTCACCTATAAAGACACTTGCAAGAGATCCCCATCGATGGGGATAGCAAAGGGACGTGTCAAAACCTACAACAGCCAATTAACGGCTGGAAAGAATGTGACGTACGTGTGTTCAGTACTAGGAATCACATAACGGCTACAAAAGAACCATTAATAAAGAGAGGCACGCAACCTTGAGAACGTGACCTCGAAAACAAATCAAAAGGGAATCAAATTTAATTGCTACAGAAAAGAGCTCAGGTATACTCACTCGTATACAAATGATATGATGACAAAACCAGCCGAGGTAATCTACATACCCAGTATTGGATAAACACATACACAAAAAATAGAAATGACAAAAAATGCCAAACCAAATATTTAATTGGTGGAGTTGTTAGTTGAACGTTAAACACCAACCCTAACCCTAAGAGTTGACAACGTAACCTTCTAGACGGAGTTTATGGGGGGGGGGGTTGGGGGGGGGGGGGGGGAATATGTAGAAATATTTAAAAAATCTGTTTTTAACAAGTAGACTTGGTACAAACACTACGACTAAAAATCATTAAAAACAGGACCCAAATAATTATTTACGGAAATGAGATGCTTTGTCTAAAAGCAATAGTAATATCTAGTGGCGCGCGTTCATTTTTATGGTAACGAACTCTCATTTTTATGGTTGCACGTAACCATAAGATTCAACCTGAATACAGATAAAAATCATACGATTCTCATCGTCGTCATCATCGGCCCGTTGTTTCTCATACGAATCGAATTTTATGAGAGAGTTGGTGAGAAATACAATCGGACTTTTTAGATTTGGTACAATTTGTACATGAATGAGTCGGACTTGATGTACTTACAGCTATCTACTCTCATACGAATCGAATTTATTCGATCGAAAAAGACGCAAAGGAAAGATACGAACAATTCAATCGTAAACCCGAGGTGCGAAAAAGATCGGTACCGGTACGCTCGTAATTGGTGGAGTTGCTAGTTGAACGTTAAACACTAACCCTAAGAGTTGACAACGTAACCTTCTAGACTGGAGTTTATGAGGGGGTTTGGGGGGGGGGGGGGGGGGAATACGTAAAAATATTTAAAAAATCTGACTGAGTTATAGTTTGGGCTGGGACTGGCAAGACTTGCACTCTCTTCAAATCTGGTGGGTTTTTTGAATTGAGTTAATTTTAGGTTGAGGATGGGCACGATTTGCACTGTCTTCAAATCTGGTGGGTTTTGGGGTTGACAATTGAATTATATTTTGGTGAGGGACTGGAAAGATTTGCACTGTGTTCATATGTGGTGGGTTTTTGGGTTGATGACTGAGTTATATTTTGGTGGGGGAATGGGCAAGATTTGCACTGTGTTCAAATCTGGTGGGTTTTGGGGTTGATGACTGAGTTATATTTTGGTTGGGGACTGGCAGGATTTGCACTGTGTTCAAATCTGGTGGGTTTTTGGGTTGATGACTGAGTTATATTTTGGTTGAGGATTGGCAGGATTTGCACTGTGTTCAAATCTGGTGGGTTTTTGGGTTGATGACTGAGTTAATTTTAGGTTGGGGATTGGCAGGATTTGCACTGTCTTCAAATCTGGTAGGTTTTTGGGTTGACAATTGAAGTATATTTTGGTGAGGGACTGGAAAGATTTGCACTGTCTTCAAATCTGGTGGGTTTTTGGGTTGATGACTGAGTTATATTTTGGTCGGGGACTGGCAGGATTTGCACTGTGTTCAAATCTGGTGGGTTTTGGGGTTGATGACTGAGTTATATTTTGGTCGGGGACTGGCAGGATTTGCACTGTGCTCAAATCTTGTGGGTTTTTGGGTTGATGACTGAGTTATATTTTGGTCGGGGACCGGCAGGATTTGCACTGTGCTCAAATCTGGTGGGTTTTTGGGTTGATGACTGAGTTATATTTTGGTTGGGGACTGGAAAGATTTGCACTGTGTTCAAATCTGGTGGGTTTTTGGGTTGATGACTGAGTTATATTTTGGTTGGGGATCGGAAGGATTTGCACAGTGCTCAAATCTTGTGGGTTTTGGGGTTGAGGATTGAATTATATTTTAGGTGGGGACTGGAAAGATTTGCACTGTTTTCAAATCTGGTGGGTTTTAGGGTTGATGACTGAGTTATATTTTGGTTAGGGAATGGAAAGATTTGAACTATGTTCAAATCTGGTGGGTTTTTTGGTTGATGACTGAATTTTTATTTTGGTGGGGGACTTGGCAGGATTTGCACTGTGCTCAAATCTGTTGGGTTTTTGGGTTGATGATTGAGTTATATTTTAGTCAGGGATTGGCAGGATTTGCACTGTGCTAAAATCTGGTGGGTTTTGGGGTTGATGGCTGAATTATATTTGGGTTAGGGACTGGAAAGATTTGCACTGTCTTCAAATCTGGTGGGTTTTTGGGTTGATGACTGAGTTATATTTCGGTAGAAGACTGGAAAGATTTGCACTGTGTTCAAATCTGGTGGGTTTTGGGGTTGATGACTGAGTTATATTTTGGTTGGGGACTGGAAAGATTTGCACTGTGTTCAAATCTGGTGGGTTTTTGGGTTGATGACTGAGTTATATTTTGGTTGGGGATCGGAAGGATTTGCACAGTGCTCAAATCTTGTGGGTTTTGGGGTTGAGGATTGAATTATATTTTAGTAGGGGACTGGAAAGACTTTGCACTGTTTTCAAATCTTGTGGGTTTTGGGTTGATGACTGAGTTATATTTTGGTGGGGGATTGGCAGGATTTGCACAGTGTTCAAATATTGTGGGTTTTTGGGTTGATGACTGAGTTATATTTTGGTTAGGGATTGGCAGGATTTGCACTGTGCTCAAATCTGGTTGGTTTTCGGGTTGATGACTGAGCTATATTTTGGTTAGTGACTGCCAGGATTTGCACATTGATCAAATATGGTGGGTTTTGGGGTTGATGACTGAGTTATATTTTGGCCGGGGACTGGCAGGATTTGCACTGTGTTCAAATCTGGTGGGTTTTTTGGTTGACAATTGAATTATATTTTGGTTGGGTATTGGCAAGATTTGCACTGTGTTCAAATCTGGTAGGTTTTTGGGTTGATGATTGAATTATATTTTGGTTAGGGAATGGAAAGATTTGCACTGTGTTCAAATCTGGAGGGTCTTTGGGTTGATGATTGAGCTATATTTTGGTTGGGGACTGGCAGGATTTTATTAAATTCCTTTCGTGTCTAGGTTGGTAGAGGTACGAGATCGAAAATAATGAGACCTCGAAAATTACCGGGCTCATTCTTACGGTGGAGTTCGATACTCCACAGGAATTGAAGAATTGACGTCACTCCAATTTGATACTTAGTACTCAAAGAACGAACGCACACTAGAGGTTCGCACCTTAGTAATCGAAGAAGAACACACACTAGAGGTTCGCACATGCAATCTCTTGTTAAGTGTGCTGTTTTCAAGAAAAGACAGCAGAGGTTCGAAGCGCTGCTCACGAACTTGTTTGTCTGCTGTGTAAAATATGTGTTGTATTAGCGGCAACACGGTATTCCACCGTATAATTGTAACATCGTGCTGTATTAGCGGCAGTACGACCTTTAAAGCGCTATCTTGCTCCCCAGCAAGATAAAGCGCATACTTTTAGATTATTTGATTATTCAACCTTAAACCTTGCACCGGACGCCCCTTTTGCGTCCCATCGTAGTACTACAAGCATAAGATCTAACTGATTGCGTCGGTTACCGATAATCAGAATAGATCTGGTTGGATTAACATCCAATCGTAGTGGATATCAGAGAAATATTAGAACACAACAGACCAGCACCTCAACCGGCCTGCAGCTAAAGCTCCTGTTGTTCTTTTTTGCCTTTGGATTGAATCAGCTCAACAGCCAGTTTCAAAAGGAAATTAACAGATTAACAGTTGCAAGCTTGTTGAAGCTTGCAAAAGAAGAAGACGACGCAGAAGGAGCACTCTACGACGACGAAAACAATCCGCCAGCAGATCATCAATTGACTCGACTACGGACGACGATTGATAGTTCTCTGATCCGATTACAGCACAACAAAGACCATCAACGGACAAGCGGCAGTCTTTAATAGAAGCCCATTGCATTGGAAACGCCAATAGCAATATTTGCACTCAAGAATCTCCAGTACAAAAGATTCCACTTTCTGTCGCGTCGCGATCAATCCCCGGTGACTCCATCATTACCACGATACCAACGTCCATCATTTTGATGGTACTAAGCGCCATCAACCACCGACTACAGCTATTCCAACGATAGCTGTCTTACATCCTTTCGTTTACACAACAACGTCAATTGGACGCACAAGGCCAAGCAATTCAAACCCACCGACAGCAATTATCGATCGATAACTGCTTTATCCATCCGCGAGACGACGACGAAAAGACAACAACGAAACAAAGAGAAAACGTAACAGCACTACATGTCCGACATCCCCATCGCAGGTCGAACACGTAGCAGGTCCACAGGATTCCAAACACTCCAACCCGGAAGTGCTGCAACCACATCCCTTCTGCCCACAGCAGACATGGCACCTGATTAACAGAATAATCCAAGCCAAGAGGGTGAAGAGGACACATCTATCACTGACCTCTTTCCTTCATTCGACCAACCATTAGCCACCTTTCTGCATGAATCCTCCAATGTCCCAAAGGAGTCCCACAGCACCTTGTGTGAGGCGCTCGTCGCTGGGCAGTACAAGACATGGTTGGACTTCCTGTACATCGAGAATATTGGTGATCTTGCTTACCTCGAGAGAGGAACAAGAACTCCACTTTACTGACATGTACAGATGACTCTACAAAGAGTCATCGATTTTGGACAACATCTCACAGCACAAGGACTGGACTGGGAAGATAGAACCCACTATACCAAGGCCGCCTTTAAGAGCTACTGTCGCGGGATTATCAGAGCCAGAAGAGAATCTGGGACTGACATTGAAACAACGCCGCGCACTATCACCGGCACATCTCAACGACAACAGGAGAGATCCTCCAAACCCATCGAACAGCTCAGATATGAGTCATGGACCAAGAAATCACGGGATGAAACCACATTCCCAACCCTGAAGAATGATGCAACCTTTGAGCGTTGGCTTGTCAAATTCAAGGCAAAATTGGAAACATTCGACATAGATACGCACACATTTCTCGATCCAAGCTGGCCTGATATACCACTCATCGGGTACGAGAAGGCCCTTCATGACAAGCAATGTGCATTCTTCTGGACTCTTGTTCTACATGCCCTCCAGAGTGACCTCTCCTACTCCTGCGTGCTCAGCCATACCACTTCTAGAGACGGCAGACAGGCCTTCTTTGACTTTGTCGCATTGCATGATAGGTCCAAATCCAAAGTGTATGACACCTCCATTGTGATGCAACACCTATTGGACATTGACTTAAGAACATGGAAGGACACCAAAGTCAAGTTCATCACCCAATGGTTTGCTCAGCTAGAACATCTCAACACACTACGCGATCCGCAGAGGCCACTTGATTTTGATACCGTCAAAACACACCTTTGCAAGGCCTGCAGTAGCAGCTTCCAACTCAGTGAACAGTTCTGCAAAGTTGATGATCCCCCTGCAGCACAGGATTTGACCAAGTTTCGACAGCATGAAGCCGTTGCTATCAGTGAATTGAAAAATATCCTCCTCCTTGAAGCCACCAGACTGGACTCCCAGGCTTCCCTGTCCCAACCTCGAAGTCGGCTGTCTGTCAAAGCCAATACTCATGATTTGTCTTCTATGACACAGTCCACATATTCTGCTATCACTGATGACTTGGCCTCATATTTACCTCCTATTGATTTTGATGGTGACTGCCAGGACTACGCTGTTTACAAGGCTGGCAGAACACCAGACCCAACCACAAGACTACCATCTGCAGTTTGGAAAACTCTCTCTAAGCAGGGTATGAAGCACTGGCTTGGCTTCTCAGCTGACGACAAGAAGCGACTAGTTGCCTGCCTACGGTCTGAGCTCCTTGATGTTGCATTACCACCGGATCCCAATTCTAGCAAACCGATCACACGTCGGATCTATGAACACCATACTGACCAGCAGATCCCCCCAACTGATACTGAACAGGTCCTCTCACCTGCTGAGGAAAGCTCAGCCAGATCTGCGTTCCATGCATCCCTTGGTGTATACAAGGCATCTTCTCAATCCGATAACAGACCGCTCAAATCTTCTGTTTCTCCCGCGCACCCAGCTCGTTTCCTTGCCGATAACCCTGATATCCTTTACAAGAAAGAGGGGAATATTTATGTACCTGTTGAACAGACCTCACGGTCTGTGAAATCCCACCATTGGGCATCACCAAATTGTGAATCTCTTGTTACACCAGCAAACCCCGTCGCTACTTACCACTCTAGCAAAACTACTGTATCCACACCTGGTTATGCTATGGTTGACAGGGGTGCAAATGGATGTATCATAGGAAATGATGCATATCTTATCTCTAAGGACATCCCCCCTAGATTTGTCAATGTAACTGGTATCAACAATCACCAAATCCAAAACATCCCTATTGCAACGTGTGGCGCCTACTCTGTTTCCAACAGGGGCCCGGTCATTATCATCTTTCATGAATGTGCCTACACTGGACAACACCCATCTATCTTGTCTTCTCCTCAGATGGAAGCATACCACTCGCTCGTGGATGATACCTCTCTCAAAACAGGTGGAACCCAAGTCATCACCACGACTGATGGGCATGTCTTTCCACTCAGTATATGCCATGGCTTACCTTATCTTGCCATGCGCAAGTATACCCGTGCAGAATTTGCTCATCTTCCTCACGTCGTCATGACAAGTGATCAACATTGGGACCCATCTGTACTAGATACCACATATACCCCCCAGGATGATACCTTCATTCAGAAATACCCGCCCCTTGCCACATCCCTTCCATATTCAGATTATGATGAATTTGGCGCACTCAGGGATATCAACATTGGCACATCTTCTACGGTCACCTCATTCTTGTCCAACAGCACCACCTCATCCCTCCAGGCGTTGGATGCTTCTGATAATTCCTTTTGGCTCAGTCCTACTGATTATATCCATCAAGAAATCCTCAGTAGGTGCTCTAATCAGTCTCCTTCCACCTCCATCACTGCTGCAGCCCATGTTCAGTCACCCACTGATATCGATTACTTGTCGATGAAGCCTTTCTCTGGATGGATCTCCCTTGATCGTATCAAGGCCACCTTCACCAATTCCACACAATATGGCTCCCTCTCCATTAGTCCAGATGGTAACATCTTCAAACGATTCCAATCCCCCCAGCCTGCCATGAATGTCAGGCCTTTCAATGATGATGTCCTCTCTGATGTTGTATATTCTGATACCCCTGCTGTCAATGGTGGCTCCAAGATTGCTCAAGTTTTCTTTGGCCAGAAATCTCATATCATTCATGTTGAAAAAATGCGAACTACTGCTGATTTTCTCCCTTGTCTCCAAAATTTTGTTCGGCAATGGGGTCGCCCACTCAGACTGCTCTGCGATCATGGGTCCTACCAGTCCAGCAAGTCTGTCCTTGACTACCTCAAGATGATGTGGATTGGTTTATAGCAAAGTGAACCATACCATCAACACCAAAATCTCTTCGAACGCCGGTACCAGACCTTCAAGCGCATTGTCAATAGAATCATGGATCGCACAGGCACTCCACCACACCTATGGCTTTTATGTATGACATCCGTTGGTCTTCTCATGAATCATTTGTCTGATCCTACTCTCTCTGACAAACAGCCTTTCTATATTGCCACCGGTATCATTGGTGACATCAGCCCATACCTCAGTTTCTTTTGGTTTGAGCCTGTATACTACAAGACTCCTGACACACAGTTTGGCTCTCAGACCACTGAATGCCTTGGCCACTTTGTTGGCATTGCTGAACATGTTGGCAATAGCTTATGTTTCACCATCTGGGATCCCATCACCAATAAGCTCCTTGACCGCTCTGGTGTACGCACTGCTTTAACTCCCGAGCATCGCAACAAGCGTGCTGGCTTGTTCACTGATGATGGCTTTCTTGCATGGCGCAAGGCCAAGGATGCTTCCCTCACTCCTAAATCTTCTGGTGATAGTCCCTCCTTTCGACATTCTACACCACCCAGTTCAGTCACAGCATCACCTCCTCTGCGCATCACAAAGCCATCCCTGCCTACCTTTCTTTATTCCAAGGTTCCTAATACCCGAAGCTTTGTCCCTTCCCCAATCCCTAACAACTATGGGGAGATTCTTGATGGCCCTCCAACCCCTCACATCTTCAGCAAAACCCCTGACAGCGTCCCTGTTACTGAAGATGACTTTGGTCCCCCTGAGCTAGCATATTTTGATGTTAGTGAAGCCACACCTCCACCCATCAATCCTGCTACCCCATCTGTTGGCCCATCTGAAGTAGTTGTTACTGATGAAGAAGGCAATGCCCAATTTGACGATGATGGCACACCCATCACCATCCCTGCTATCCCTGTTGCTGAATTGCAAGGTCGGTCTTTTCTCATGGCCCTCCCTGATGGCACACAGAAAAGAATGACAGTTGTTGACATTGAAAACAGTCTTGAGCAAAACAAAGACTTCATCACGTTCAAATGCAAGCATACAGATGATGAACTTGAAGATATCATAGCCTACAATGACGTCATGAATTACATCCACAGGGATGTAACTCAAGAAGATGGCAAACTTTGGTCTTTCCGACGCATACTTGGTCATCAAGGTCCCCTTGACAACAAGCACCCACAATACAAAGGTTCCAAATACAACCTATGGATTGAATGGGAGAATATGGAAAGGACATACGAACCCCTATCCAACGTAGCTACCGATGACCCGGTCACTGTAGCCAAATATGCAAAAGACAACAACATGCTTGATAAACCTGGCTGGAAACATCTCAACCGCATTGTTTCACTCGCTCGAAGAACCAAGAAACTAGACAGACTAATCCACCAAGCCAAGCTTCGCTCCTTCCGCACTGCTCCTCAGTATCAATATGGATTCAAGGTACCTCGAAATCATGAAGAAGCCATCCAGTTTGATACAGCAAATGGCAACACCAAATGGCAGGATGCCATAGCGCTGGAAATGTCCCAGCTTCAAGAGTATGACACTTTTATTGACAAAGGTATCTACAAGGCTAGCAATATACCCATTGGTTTTCAACAGATCAAAGTTCACATGATTTATGCCGTCAAGCATGATGGTCGACACAAAGCCCGGCTAGTTGCAAATGGCAATCTCACTGAAGCTCCCATTCACAGTGTATATGCAGGAGTGATTTCTCTTCGTGGCTTGCGCATGTGCCTATTCCTTGCTGAACTGAATAGCTTAGAAGCATGGGGAACCGACATTGGGAATGCATACCTCGAAGCTGTTACCTGTGAGAAAGTATGCATCAAGGCTGGTGCTGAATTTGGACCACTAGAAGGCCACCTACTAGTGATCTACAAGGCTCTATATGGACTTCAATCATCTGGCAAGTGCTTTGGTGATCTGCTCGCTGCCTGCCTCATTGAACTAGGTTTTGAAAGATCCAAGGCAGAGCCTGAAATCTTTATCAAACCTGGCAACAACAAGAATGGGGAGCCAGTATATGAGCTCATATGCACATATGTTGACGACCTTTGCTTATGTATGGCCAATCCTGAAACCTTTCTGGTAATCCTGCAGTCTGAACCTTACAATTTCAAATTAAAGGGCTCTGGTCCAATGAACTTTCATTTGGGCTGTGGTTTCGAAAGAGATGAACATGGTGTGCTCTGCATGAACCCCATCAAGTTCATTGAGAAAATGGAGGCCTCATATGAACAAATGTTTAGCTGTAAACCTACCACCAGATTCCATTCACCCCTTGCTGAGAATGACCACCCAGAGCTAGACTCATCATCATTCCTAAGTGATACTGATATCCAAAAGTATCAAAGCATGGTGGGCTCACTCCAGTGGGTCATTGCCATTGGACGTTTTGATGTGCAGACTGCTGTCATGACCTTATCAAGCTTTCGCGTGCAACCGAGGGAAGGCCATCTCAACAGAGCCAAACGAATCTATGGATATATTTCCAAGTTTCGTCATTTCAAAATCAGATTCAGAGTGGGCATACCAGATTTTGTACTCACTGAAGGCACCAGTACAGACTGGTCCAATACCGTATATGGGGAGCACTCTGAAGACCTACCAAGCGATGCCCCTAAACCCCTAGGGAAGGTAGTTGTATTGTCTCATTTCTATGATGCAAACTTAATGCATGACATCCTAAGTGGTAAAGCTGTCACTGGTATCCTGCACTTTGCAAACAAGACCCCCATCATGTGGTTCTCCAAGAAGCAAGCAACATCTGAAACAGCCACCTTTGGCGCTGAGTTTGTATCTGCTAGAACCTGCATTGAGCAAATCGTTGAAATTCGACAGTCATTCAGGTATCTTGGTACTAGAGTACACGACACATCCTACACATGGGGAGACAATGAAAAGATGATCCAAACCTCTACATTTCCATATGCGAGGCTCCACAAGAGGCATCACATTCTATCATATCACTATGTTAGAAGCATGATCGCAAGAGGTTTCATCCTCATGCAACATCTTGCAGGTAAGGATAACTGTGCTGACATCCTCACCAAGCATTGGGGACACTCGGTAGTGTATCCTTTACTCAAGCCCATCTTTCACTACTGTGGAAACACCGGTGATCTGTTGCAGGATGACTGCACCAGATACTAGAGGATGCTTTCATGTGGACACATGGGGAGTATTAAATTCCTTTCGTGTCTAGGTTGGTAGAGGTACGAGATCGAAAATAATGAGACCTCGAAAATTACCGGGCTCATTCTTATGGTCAAGTTCGATACTCCACAGGAATTGAAGAATCGACGTCACTCCAATTTGATACTTAGTACTCAAAGAACGAACGCACACTAGAGGTTTGCACATGCAATCTCTTGTTAAGTGTGCTGTTTTCACGAAAAGACAGCAGAGGTTCGAAGCGCTGCTCACGAACTTGTTTGTCTGCTGTGTAAAATACGTGTTGTATTAGCGGCAACACGGTATTCCACCGTATAATTGTAACATCGTGCTGTATTAGCGGCAGTACGACCTTTAAAGCGCTATCTTGCTCCCCAGCAAGATAAAGCGCATACTTTTAGATTATTTGATTATTCAACCTTAAACCTTGCACCGGACGCCCCTTTTGCGTCCCATCGTAGTACTACAAGCATAAGATCTAACTGATTGCGTCGGTTACCGATAATCAGAATAGATCTGGTTGGATTAACATCCAATTGTAGTGGATATCAGAGAAATATTAGAACACAACAGACCGGCACCTCAACCGGCCTGCAGCTAAAGCTCCTGTTGCTCTTCTTTGCCTTTGGATTGAATCAGCTCAACAGCCAGTTTCAAAAGGAAATTAACAGATTTGCACTGTGCTCAAATCTGGTGGGTTTTGGGGTTGATGACTGAGTTATATTTTGGTGGGGGATCGGCAGGATTTGCACTGTGTTCAATTCTGGTGGGTTTTGGGGTTGATGACTGAGTTATATTTTGGTTGGGGACTGGAAATATTTGCACTGTGTTCAAATCTGGTGGGGTTTTGGGTTGACGATTGAATTATCTTTTACTAGTAGAAATTGTACGCGTTATTGTATGAGTACTCCTTACCCTAACTTTACTGACACATACTTCCAATACATACAATAACTACGTACTCAACAACTCCACAGGGCCCCTGCAAAGCACTAATAAGAGACAAACAAATCTTTTATACCGCTTTCGATAAAAGGGAAACAACAATTGAGCTTAAGTATTTGGAAACTGAAAAATTAGAGTTCGGATAGGAATCATTCCTCATACCGTGGAAATGAACCTGTTTACTAGCAAAAGCGCGTGGAAAAGAAAATACTCCACAAGTTGCTTCGGAACTCAGAAAATCACAATTACAGCTTCCTCACCAAAGCAAAAACTAACAACCTCCTTATTACAAGCCTAAGAATTCCTACAACATACTCCGAAAACAACACCATGGCGCCACCAACTAGAGCTCAACTGGCCTCAACCGCGGCAGCGGCAGAAGCCGAAGCAGCGGACGCGGCGGCAAGGGAGGCAGCGGGTAACCTGGTGGGCCTACTACCTCCATCGGTAACAACAAGGTTGGACCCGGAACAGCTTGAGCAATTTACAGTAACTTTGGTCGCAAGGCTATCAAGCAGGAACTTATCTCTATCATCCACAGCAAGAGAAGCCAAGGAAAGAGCAGACGCCAATCTTGGCATCCCTGGCTACGCAGGGGAAAGGGCGCTAACAGCAGCTGAAGTCTGTTTCAGGAAAATCCTCAAGTCCTTCAGAGTCAACAGGCCTACAGCCAATGAGATATTCAGACATGGATACTCCAACACCAAGGCTGTTGCAGATCTCGATTCAGAAGGGATCAAGTCTTTCCTAGGGTTGCTAAGCAAGGCAAAACACCATCTATGTCGGGATCCACAAGAGGTCTTTATTGGTAGAGCGTTTGGCGATCGACTGAAGCTATTTGTGGCTTGGATTAGGTTCCAGCCTATAATAGGCGCAATGGCCACCAAAGTGGACTGGATAAAGGACCCAACGGCCGAGATGATAGATACACGAGAACGCTTGAGATCTACAAAGGAGGACAATGAAAATACAGCAGTAAAAGATCTGACACTACCCGACAAACTGACTACAATGTCAAAGTTCAGGGAATTTGATGAGAACTTACGCGAATACCCCCGGCATAAGAGGGGTGTCACCAAAACATCCCTACTCTACACAATAAGACAACAATCTACAGTCGGAGAAACCAACAGGTGTGGAACTGTCGGTCCGGGCCCAGACAACGCATACTCCGACTGGACTGAGTATGCAATAAGGTGCACGATCCATGCCAACTCTCATTGGTCCAAAGACAACAATACTCTTTGGGGGATATTATTTAAGTTGGTAGGGTCCGGACCTGGTTGGTCCTATATACAAAGCTTTGGGACCAAAAACGGGGTAGAAGGCGATGGACGTAAGGCGTATTTTGCCCTCTACTCTCAGGCATATGAGGAGACCAACATAAAGCTGATTGTTGAAACCAAACGACAATTTATCTGGGAATCAGTATACACAGGAGATTCCAAACACTACAATTTTGACAGGCACAAGAGGCTATGGCACGATGCAAAGCAAACCTTGATAAGATACAAGGCATTCCCACCTGAGGATCAGTTTGTGTATGACTTCATACGATCCCTACAGGATGTACGACTCAAGCAGTCCATCCCAATCATAATTACAGAAGGATCTGACTATTATGCAAATTTTGAGAAAGCTTTGGCGTATCTTACCCAGGCACTTGGAGTAAAGAAACTCCAGAATCAACCAAACAAGAGGGGTAGGAACGTAGAACCTCGGGTAGGCCGGCCAATAGTCCATCTCAAAGAGATGACCCAGTCATCCAGTGTTAAGCCAGGACGGTGCGAACTGGATAGCCACGCAGACATGACTGCAGCAGGATCTAATATGGTATTACTCGATCCACTGGATTCTATAATGACATTTGCTGATGTTTCTCCATTTTCTGACGTGTACTCACCAATGAAAGATGTTCCTATTGCCCGTTGTGCTACTGCTTGGACAGATCCAACGGACGGTATCACATACATATTGGTATTCGGACAGGCCCTCTATTTCGGAGAATCACTGCAGCACAGTCTGATATGCCCAAATCAAATCAGAGAATGCAATTTGAATGTGGTTGAAGACACACCAAGAAGATACTGCAATTCTTCCAGTCACAGCCTCATCTTTTGGTCTGAGGGTTTTGAATTGACAATACCATTGCGAGTCGATGGCGTTCTGTCATACTTTGACACTCGCAAGCCGACACGCCGTGAACTTGATACATGTGACCACGTCCTTGCAACCGATACACATACCTGGGATCCATACGCCCCCCACTTCAAAGAAGATGAAGAAGCAGCCAACGCATCTTTCCCACAAGTGGTGGCAGCCCTCTCAGAAGGAGGACCGACTGGCACAGTCAAGTCTTGGATAGGATCCACAGACAACCCTATACACATCAATGTAAAACACCAAGAGTATTGACTCAGATACCTACAGAAGATCTGTACCACCCGCACTCAACAATTGGGGTATACTCAACAAGAGATTGGCGACCGGTTACACTCAGCTTTTGTTAAGAGTACCGGGGATGGAGAAAGCTCAGAGATACTCCAAATTTCAGCTACTTCAACCAAAACTTCGATTTCACTGACAGAGGAAGAGCTTGCCATCCAAAAGGAAGCAAAAGCTTGGACATTTTGGAATACTAAATCAAGCGTGAATTTACGTACGCGCAAAATCGTCTTAACGTACGTTATACATGATACGTAACATACAATTTACCTATACGTGAAACGTATCGTACGATTCCAAGATGAGCGCGATAAGTAAAAGTGAGACGCGACCAATGTGATGAGTACCATAAGTATATTATACATAAGCGCTGGTGAGTATCAAGCCATACTTAAAGCACTGAACAGAGGTACACAATATGGGAATCGAACGCTTGATACGATACGCGTATCTCCACACAAAGAAACAACAAATTAGTAAATGGGAGATCAATATGGTCCAGAAACAACCTGATCATAATCTTATCAATAACTCTTTCCAACATTGTAACAGTAACCGATAACAGATAAATTAACAAATAACAACGACATAATGATCTTTGGTTCTATTAGTTATTGATAAGATTAAACAGCAATTAACACAGCCAATGCCAGAAGGGAACAATACAGAACACAACGATACCCCAGCCTACAGAGGAGTCACCCCAGACACCAGCATCGACACTGAACACGAACTCTGATACCTACGAGGCCGCCTAGAGGATCTGACAGACAATAACTACGACCTGAGAGAGTATACACTCAGCCAGACAAACCAACTACAAACCCAGAATCAATTATTGGCCGAGTACGGGGAAGAGAGCGACAGCGACGACAGTGAAGACACCATGTCCAAGAAGAGAGGAGACTACTACGACCCACTGAAGGAGCTGATGGAGCCCGCGCACCTGAAACCGATTCAAGTCCCAACCAGCATCGACGTATACGAGTTCAAGAAAGCCCTTACAAACGCGCTGGCTGAGGTGACCTCCACAAAGTACATACAGGGGGGAGGATACGCGTTTCTCTTAGAGACAGAGGCGCAGTATCGGGTGCAGGAGAGGAATCCCGCTGCAGTGTATCCCACGGCCCCCATCAAACCGACTGAGCTTGATAGCAACGTGGAGCTCACCTCCGATACATACAAGCTGTGGAAACGACGCCGGACACTTTTTGGAACTATACAGTAGCTACTATGCCACCACCGGGTCAGCCAACAAGGTGGAAATCCAGAATGGCCAACGTCTAGCTATTATTGAGGACAACCAACGGGCCCTCGTTAGTGTCTGCCAGGATCTCAAGTCCCAAGCAGAGTCGGCAACCGCCGCCTCCACGCTCACCATGTCGACCCACCAGTTGGAGTCCGCGCTGTCCACACTCACGCGCCAAATGGGACTGTTAATGGCCAGTCAGCAAGCCCAGGCGGGGCCACCTCCACAGGTCCAACAACCCCCGCAACAACCACCCGGGAGATGCCGCCAGCAACAAGCTACCAACAAGCCGCCGTCCCAGTGGAAACAATACAAACACTACTGTCACTCGTGCGGAGTCAATCTCTCACACGATGGGGGAGATTGCTTCCGGTTCAAGCCCAATCACCAAGTGGGAGCCACATTTGCCAACAAAATGGGCGGTTCGACCCAACGCGGGGACAGATGGATGAAGTGGAGTCACCCAGTCACCCGGGAAACCCACGACACACCCGCCTGATGGCGTGGGGAGGAGCAGCATAACATACTACATAATCATAGTAATAACCACCAGTCAAAGTCGTTACTAAGTATCTTACGTTCCCCTCCGAGCAACTACAATCACCGGACCAACAATAAAGCCAAGCGCGTTTCCTTCGCATTGCTGACCGAAGCCACGCCGGCCCCAGGATACGGAGCCCTCGATTCCGGCGCTACCAATCACTTCATGCCCACATCATATCAAGGTGGAGCACATCAAGATACCCCAGGAGCCCTCATCGTGGGCTGCGCTAACGGGAGCACGATGCACTCCACGGCCACTGATACCCTTGATCTGCCATCGATCCCACGCGCGGCGCGGGGCTGCCATAAATTTGACGAGGTCAAACTTCCACTAGTCTCGGTACCAAAATTACGCAACAATGGCTGCCAGGTCACCTTCACCAAACAAGAGGTGACAGTCACCGGGCCCACCAACCAGACAGTCTTAACGGGCACACGCGACCCCCTCCGAGACCTCTACATGGTCCCACTACATCATTTCAACACAGATACAGCAGCAAACACGGCCACGCACACTCCCACAGACGCAGATACAGCAAAATCTCCAAGGGTGCAGGCAAAATCTCCAAGGGTGGTCGAACTCCCCCCACCAATTTCAGACAAACAGACACACACCGGGGCGGGAGCATATCAGATTCAAGCCGTCCCCAAGCTCATAGCATTCTACCACGCAGCAGCGGGATATCCCACCAAGGAAACATGGATACGCGCCATTGAACGAGGTTCGTTTGCCACTTGGCCGGGGCTAACCGCCCAAGGAGTCAATCAATTCCTACAGGCATCAGAGGAGACCACAATGGGCCACCTCCAGATGGTCCGACAGGGGATACAAAGCACACGCAAACCAAAGAAGAAATCACCAAAAACAGACCACGAGGCGAACACCGCTACAGTATCCCTATCCCAACCGAGGAAAACACATAACGTCTGCGTAGACATAGTATCCAGGAATGAAATGCAACCAACCAACCACGCAGGGCCACGTACCAAAGACATACCAAAGGAACTCATCGCGTGGGACCTACCGCGGAGATACCCAGTCACATCACGCCGTGGGCACCAGTACGTATTCCTCATGTACGACTACGATTCCAATTACATTGACGTGGAACCCATCCAATCACGCAAGAGCGAGGACCTCCTACAAGGGTTCACGGCGTGTTACACGCGGATGAAAGAGGATAAACTGAGTGCTAAAATAGTACGTATGGACAACGAAACCTCCAAGAAGCTAATTGCGTACATTACGAAGAACAACCTCGATTATCAACTAGCATCACCCGGGGACCATCGGCTCAACCATGCAGAAAGGGCCATACAGACCTTCAAGAACCATTTCATAGCGGGGTTGAATGGGGTAGACGACAAGTTCCCGGTGGATGATTGGGACCTACTGATCCCACAGGCTCTCATTACACTCAACTTGCTACGGGCATCACGTACTCAGCCAAAACTATTAGCCTATGAGCTCAGATGTGGAATCTATGACTACAACAAACACCCACTGGCCCCTATGGGCTGTCGAGTGATTATTCACGACAGAGCGCAAGAACGAGGCGCATGGCAGGACCACGGGACAAGGGGTTTCTATGTTGGACCGGCCTTAAAGCACTACAGAAATCATACGTGCATCGGGGAGGCCAGTCGCCCTAACAGAATCAGCAACAAAGTGGCTTTCTTTCCCAAGACTGATATGCCCCGTACCTCTTCTACGGACTGACTGGTCATGATACTCCAAGACCTAAAGGAAGTTACCAGTAAGCCCCATCCACCAATGCCTTATGTGGAACAGGGAACCTAAGTGAATGAGGCCCTTTGGAGTATACAAGATCTTTTACGGAATAGGGACATATACTATGCCGTTCGCTCAACGAAAACGGGATGGGCCCAACGTCCCACCTAGTGATGCACCCGCAGACTCGCACGAACCTCCAAGGGTGTCAAATGGGCCCAATACGTCCAGAAATGAACGCGAACCTCCAACGCAGCGCCCGACGGGGACACCCCTGGGCTGTGGGCACAATCATTAGAAAAAAGTTCGGCTCCGGGTGGTATGAAGGTGAAGTCATCAACTATGACCAGTCCAATCAATACTACAAAGTTAGATTCACAGATGGGGATATTGCCGACTACACACAGTGAAGTATCCCGATACTACAAGTCTGACCAATACTACTCAAAATCCAAGCTTAAACCTAAGGCACTAATGGGAGGATACCCGCGCGACCCGGTCCATTTCCCCGTACCAAAACAGGCCCTGCGCACAAGCAAATCAACATATCGGCCCCAGCTTGCGTGCGGGGGATCCATATGGGATGATGACTTGAACAATGTGGGGGGCATACCGAGATCTAATCAAGCACCCCAAAGCCGCAATACAGGAATTATGGCTCAAATCAGGTGAAGATGAGTTCGGCCGGCTGTTCCAAGGCTTCCAACAAAATACATAGAGGGGATGGACGTATTGGATTGGATCAATAGACACGAAGTGCCCATACACAAGAAGGTCACGTAACCCCGGTACACCGTCGCTATACGCCCCGAGAAGGCCGACCCCTACCGGACAAGGATCACCGCGGGGGGAGACCAACTGGAGTACCACGGCGAAGTGTCCACCCGGACAGCAAGCATGGAAACCATAAAAACCCATTGGAACAGTGTGGTATCCACCCCAGGGGCTAAGTACTGTACCGGCGACATATCCAACATGTACTTATGCTCCACACTGGATGAACCCAAATTTGTGAAGTTCAGGTGGGACATGATTCCCCCCGTATCAGGACAGCATATAAGCTGGAGGGGCTCAAACAAGGGGATTATATTTATGCTCGCATTAAAAAGGCATGGTATGGGCTAAAGCAGAGCGGGAAGATAGCCCACGACGACCTAGTTAAACACCTCCAGCAATACGGATACCGGAAGGCGCCCCACACTGAGGGACTATTCCTACATGATGAGAGGGACATCAGTTTTACACTAGTGGTGGACGACTTTGGGATCAAATACACCCGTCAGGAAGATGTGGATCACCTAGTTGAGGCCGTCGGGGCAAAGTACACCTTCAAGGTGGACTGGACGGGAAGGCAGTACGTCGGCGTCCATCTGCAGTGGGATTACGACAAACCTGAAGTACGCTTGTCCATGGGTGGCTATGTGGAGCAAGCGTTAAAGGAATTTGAACACGTGAAGCCCAAGTGCACGTACGCGGGTCCTTCACGTGCAGACGTCCCCGCCTACGGCGAAAAAATACAGTACGCAAAACTTGAGGACACAACCACGCTATCAGACGAGGAAATAAAGTTCATCCAACAGGTCACAGGAAAATTCCTATTCTATGCACGAGCAGTCGATAACACCATGCTACATGCACTCAATGATATTACCTCCGTCAAGAACAACAACACGACATTAGCAGCTACAAAATATTTTCTCAACTATGCTGCGTGTAACCCCGACGCGTCCATAATCTACAGGGCAAGTGATATGATACTCCGGGTAGATAGCGATGCTGCCTACCTAGTATGCCCAGAGGCCAAGAGCCGAGCTGGGGGTTATCATTACCTAGGAGATACATCCAATCACACATTCAACGGCGCTATACTAGTATTGGCAAAGATAATCAAGAATGTTATGGCGTCCGCAGCCGAGGCCGAAGTTGCATCATTATTCCTGAATGCACGGGAAGCGTTACCCATCCGACAATGTCGGATTGAACTTGGCCACCCACAACCGGCCACTCCACTGAAAACCAACAATAGTACAGCAGAGGGCATACTCAACGGCACAATCAAACAAAAGAGGTCCAAAGCCATTGATATGCGATTCTATTGGTTAAAAGACAGGGCTAAACAAGGGCAATTCAATATTTTCTGGGAACCGGGAAAACATAATCTGGCTGATTACCCCACCAAGCACCATCCAGGAAGCCACCATAAAAAGGTAAGACCGATATATATATATATATATATATATATATATGAGCCAGATAGTCCAAGGACCATCCAAGGGTGTATTGGAATACTAAATCAAGCGTGAATTTACGTACGCGCAAAATCGTCTTAACGTACGCTGTACGTGATACGTAACATACAATTTACCTATACGTGAAACGTAACGTACGATTCCAAGATGAGCGCAATAAGTAAAAGTGAGACGCGACCAATGTGATGAGTACCATAAGTATATTATACATAAGCGCTGGTGAGTATCAAGCCATACTTAAAGCACTGAACAGAGGTACACAATATGGGAATCGAACGCTCGATACGATACGCGTATCTCCACACAAAGAAACAACAAATTAGTAAATGGGATATCAATATGGTCCAGAAACAACCTGATCATAATCTTATCAATAACTCTTTCCAACATTGTAACAGTAACCGATAACAGATAAATATGATTCAGAAGCCATTGCAAAGATGTGGAACATCAGTGTTAAGAGGGCCAAAGAAACGATTAAGGTCACTACCCAGGAAGGCATAAGAAACCTTACGCAACCAATCACCCGCAGGCTAAAGACCCAAAAGTGGAGAAACAGAAAGTACTTAAGGGTCGGTGGTTTGCTGATACCATGAAGTTCAAAGTACCGAGTATCATTCGGAATGATACCGACCCACAGATCTTTACCAATGGGAAAGGATATGTGGCGTTCTATCCAGTAAGAGGGGAGAAACGATGCCACGACGGACTATCTTGCTTCATAAATGAGGTAGGAACACCGGAACATCTTGTCACTGATGGGGCAAAGGCCCAAGGAAATCATGAGACACACAGCACTGGATGGACTAGGCTTTAATCGGAGTATTGCATCCTCCAAACCTATATACAGCCCCATTGTTGGTGGCAGAATACGGCAGAACACAGTGCAGGGGACCTGAGGAGATCAATCCGATTGATGGCTTCTAGAGAAAGGAAGCCCTAGGAGGTGCTGGGCTTTTTGTGGAATGTTGGCAGCCGGAAGGTTAAGTAACACTGCATCTGGGGATCCATCTGCTATGGGAAGGACAGGATTTGAGTTTGTCCATGGATACACTCTGGACATAACCCCATACATGATACAAGATTGGTATGATTTCATCCAGTGGTACGACCTACAGGATAAGTCGGAGAAATGCGGACGATGGCTGGGCCCATGTGGGGATACTTATGGAGGTGGCGATTGTCATTACGTATTGTATAAGACTGGAAAAGTACACATAACAAACGGCATGTGGCCTATATCTGAAGTGGAGTGGAAGCACCCAGACACTATCCTGCAGTTGGAGGAACACAACAAACTACTTAATGAAAGGATTGGTGATGAGGCGAAGCCCTTGGATACTTACCTGGAAAACGAGTCAGGGGAACCACCCTTGGGCCTATTTGATGGCAAATATGAGGGTGAGGACGAGGTACTTATGGCTGAGCCAGAGGCGTCTTCCCTGGACATTGATGATTTAACCAACAATCTTGACAAGTACCTTGGAAGCCAAGTGTTACTGCAGATAGGGGACCTGCGGACTCGCGGTACGGTTAATACCCGGTACAGGGACGCAAGTGGGATCTTACTTGGAGAAAAGAATAACAATCCACTCCTAGACACAAGATCCTACGAGGTTTCTATGCCAGATGGATCCATTGAGATCTACACGGCAAATGTGCTTGCGGAGAATCTCTATTCCTCCGTGGATGACGAGGGGCGCATGTACTGTCTCCTGAATGAGCTACTTGACTATGAAAAGGGTAAGGAGGCTCTGGCGATACAGCAGGCAACTATCACTACTAAGTCTGGACAAACACAGACTAAGCCAACAACCAAAGGGTGGAGAATCCTGGTCAGTTGGAAAGATGGAACTTCTTCTTGGGCAAAGTTAAGTGACATGAAGGAAAGTTTCCCCGTCGAAACGGCTCTGTTTGCCAAGGATCAAGGCATAATAGATGAGCCAGCTTTCAAGTGGTGGGCCTATTGGGTAATTCGAAAGAAAGATCCGATTATCTCCAGCATCAAGACCAAATATTGGACCAAATCCCATAAGTATGGGGTTAAACTACCAAAAACAATTGCTGAAGCAAGAAGGATAGATGAAGAATCCGGCAGTGACTATTGGGCCCGGGCTATTGCAAAAGAAATGAAGAACAATTTCATAGCCTTTGAGTTCAACAACAAGGACAAAGTACCGGTTGCACATACAAAAATCACCATGCACATGGTATTTGATGTGAAGATAGATCTAACCCGGAAGGCCCGGCTTGTTGGGGACGGGCATAAAGTGCCCGAAATATCACAGGAGTATACTTACTCAAGCGTGCCAAGCAGGGATTTGGTCCGGATGTTCTTCCTAGTCGCTGCACTTAATGACCTTGAGGTCTTAAGTGCCAACATCCAAAACGCATACTTAACCGCACCAATTAAGGAAAAGTACTACACAGTGGCTACACTGGAACAAGGATTTACACCGGAGTTATGTGGAAGGCCCTGCAAAATTGTAAGAGCTCTATATGGTTTACCAGTCGCGGGCGCATCATTTCGATCTCATCTGTCCGAGCACTTAAGGGGACTTGGATATAAGTCTTGCAAAGCGGATCCGGACGTATATATGCGGCCGGCTATAAAGAAAGATGGCTCGGCATATTACGAATACTGTGTGGCATATTTGGATGACATCCTTGTATGTGGGATGGATCCAAAGTTCCAAATGGATGCAATCAAAAGGCAATTCAAACTGAAGGATGGGACCGTTGAACCACCCACTTTCTATCTAGGGGCAGACATTGGCAACACGTCTGTTGATGGGACTGAGTACTGGTCCATGTCTTCAACTAAGTATACGTCCAAAGCTGTTAAATCTGTTGAAGAGGAATTGAGTAAAGGGCAATATGCCTTCAAGATACTCCCAAAATCTGCAAAATCACCATTGGTAACTGGATATAGGCCAGAAATTGACGCCTCACCGGAACTTGGTCCGGAGAAACAAAACTATTACCAGGGTTTAATAGGCATACTCCGTTGGATATGTGAACTTGGAAGGCTAGATATTGTAATGCCTGTTTCACTTATGTCCCGGTATCTTGCACAGGCCCGAGAAGGACATCTAAACCAATTGTTTCATTTGTTTGCATACTTAAAGAATTACAGCAAATCAAAGTTGGTGTTTGACTGTTCCATCCCAGAACTTGATGAATCAGTATTCCATGAATGTGACTGGGTTGAATTTTATCCAGAAGCGGGGGAACTAATTCCTCCAGATATGCCCGAGCAACGAGGAAAGGCTGTAACTACCACATGCTTTGTGGACGCCGACCACGCCGGCTGCAAGGCTACTAGGAGATCTCACACAGGAATCATCATCTTTGTTAACAGGGCACCAATCCTATGGTTCTCTAAGAGGCAAACAACCGTTGAAACATCCATGTTTGGCTCAGAAATTGTGGCACTTAAGATTGCAATTGAAATGGTAGAAGGTCTACGGTATATGCTCAGAATGATGGGCATACCTATAGAAGGACCGACCAACATGTATTGTGACAATGACTTGGTTGTTAAGAATGTAACACACCTGGAAAGCCCTTGTAAGAAGAAGCACAACAGTATTGCTTACCACAAAGCGCGCGAATGCATTGCGGAAAAGATTATCTGGATTGGCAAGGAACCCGGTGAAACCAATATTGCAGATCTACTCACTAAGCTTATGGGTGGAGTAAAGCTATTTTCCTTATGTAGGAGATGCATGTGGAGGTGCAAATAAAAGGACCGACCCTTAAGGTATCTTCTACAAGTACTTAACACTACAAGTACGAAGACACGGGGACTCTAGAAAAGCGCCGGTAGCAAATGTACAAACGTACAGACGTACGGACATTCGGAGATATACACGAATGAGATACACCAACACACGTACGACTTACAAGCAAATAAGCGAACAGTACTAAAGGTGCGCTAATAGTGCATCAATAGAGGTTCGATCCAAGAAATCATCTTATATGAAAAACACTCACAAATCTAAATACTAATACTTGAAATCACTGAATACTACTAGAATTACCTAGTAGACTACACGTGTAAACGTGTTAGTGAAGTAGTAAGCTCACGAGAGCAAAAATAGATGTATTGCCATCTTTCTTGTAGCGGATGTCAGGGTTCTCAGAGAGAAATCTGGCAGGATGCGCTGGTGAGACAGATGACTTGAGGGGTCGTTGATCCTTGACAGACAATGTCTGAGACTTGTATACGCCAAGTGATGTGTGGAACACCTCACAACGATCATTTCCCCCTGCAGGATGTAGATCCTCCGATGTTGCATTGGGATCATCTATCTTTGAAGTTTCATCATCAAGGAAGGTGACGGAATTGTCGTGCGTATAGGCTTTTCTGGTAATAGGCTTGGTAGCATTGGGATCAGGTTGACAATCAGGAAGTAATTCAGGCCATAGACATGCAACTAACTTTTGCTTGTCATCACCAGGAATATTTAACCATCTTTTCATGCCTTGTCTGGAGAGGGTCTTCCAGATGGCAGTCAGCAACCTTGTAGTAGGATCGGGCGTACGTCCTACCTTGAACACTGCGTAGTCTTGGAAGTCACCTTCAAACTCTATGGGAAGGGCATACTCGTTTTGATCATGTTTGTGTTTAGAAGAGAAACTGTGAACATGTGCTTGGACTGTAGACTTCGGAGCAGACAGTGTTGCTTGAGAGTTGAGACGCGTTGCTTTAAGTAGTAGAGTGATTTTGAGCTGGTAATCGCCGTGCCTTCTGCTTGAATGTATGTGCTAACGTTATTTGAGTCAGCTGGGTTGGTGATCTTGGCAAACTGTTTGCTTAGCTCGAGTCTAGAGTAACAGGCTTGACAAAGAGCTGACTTGATGGTATGGTACTCAAGAGGTCTCGTGGGAGGGCAAAGCTTGTTGAGATAGTTTAATTCTTCAAACCAATTTGTGATGAATTTGACCTTGGATTCTTTCCACTTGTTGAGGTTCAAATTCAGTAAGGTCTGAAGTTGGGTCAAAGTGTCGTATACTTTAGCCTTTGACTTGCTATGTAGACTGACAAAATCGAAGTATGCCTGTCAACCATCTTGTGTGCTAGAATGGCTGTGTGCACATGATGACAAAAGATCACTCTTGAAGACTTCTAGCATGAGGACCCAGAAGAAGGCACATTGCTTGAAGAAGAGGTCACAGGTGTATCCCTGTAGTTCGGCGGGTGGCCAGTTTTCATTGAGGAACATAGAGGTATTGATGTCGTAAGCCTCAAGTTTGGCTTTGAATTCTACAAGCCAATGTTCGAACCTTGAATCGTTTGTGAGGGACGTTTCATCACAGGATTTTCTACACCAAGATTTGTAACGTAATTGCTGCGGTGTCTTGGTCTTGTTTGTCCCAGGTGGAGGAGGTGGAGAATTCAAAATGGATTCATGCTGTAGACGCATAGCTTGATCCATTTGGAAGACGCTGAAGTCATTGTATGCGTATGACTCAATTTTTCCAATCATTTTCATTCTTGCGTAGGTCTTTAGAGAAGTCTGCAACTGCTTCTATAGTACGTTGGATAGATCGAGGAAGAGATGCCTGTAGGCTGCTATTCCCGTCCAGGTAGGTAAGTTCTTGTGCGAAGTCATGTTCAAGTATTGCATCAAGAAATTGTGGCCGTTCATCTAGTCTTCCTTGGATGAGTGACTTGCATATCATGTCATTCTTTTCTTTCGTGACACGGAATATAGACACAAGAAGTATCTGTTTCATGTAGTCATCGAAGGTAGGTAGGCGAATCTTATCTCCTTCTTTGTCAGTATTTCCGTCGTTCTCATTGTCTCTGGGAGCTACTGGTGGCACCGGCATGTCTGATGGCTCTGATATCTCCGAATGGCTGGAGTAGGAAGAGAATCTGTTTGACTGATTGGAAGAGGAGGAAGACTTGTGTCTGTTTCGTGATGAGAGAGAATTGCTTCTTGTACGGTCTGCAATTGCCATATACCAAAGTACGGTGGTATTCTCTTTTGGCTTGTTCTTCTTATACAAGCTGCCTTAGAGCTTGCAACTGTTAATCTATTATTTTCCTTCTGAATCCAGTCTGTTCAGAGTCTGATTCAAAGGCTTCTGAATAACATTGTTGCTGCATTGGTGTGTTAGTAGACAAACGATTGTACTTTACGCGTGACAAATGTGTTTCAATACTTTGGTAACAGACAATCTTGATACAAGGCAAGACTATGGAAACGCCGGATCTCTTCTTACTACCAACTTTGTCAGCACAGTAAGACTGATCTTATGTATTGTAGATAACAACTAGTTGATAACAACTAGTGTGGAATTTTGGAGATATAATCAGTTGAATGTTAAAAGTATGAGATAAAGTGAAATCTTGCCAAAATGTAAGATATCTCTTTTATTGTGGTGAAAGACGTTGCGACCGCTAATGCTTCGCAATGGAATTACTCGCTGATTAATTCCGTACATGTATTGATTATATATATATATATATATATATGTATTGTGTGAGAAGCTTCTGACAACGGTTTTCTTCTCCTGTGGATCTAGGAAGATTCCATGCAATGTTTATCAATGAAGTCAGGGATTGCTCACCGTATGTTGTATGATATTTATCATTGAAACCAAAGATTGCTCACCATAGAATTGGTGCAATATTAGAAACCGGGGATTGCTCACCATCAATACGTGATGGGGATTGATACGCCAAGGGGAATCGATATGCCGTGGGAATGGATCTCTTGACTTAATCAAACTCATCGGCTCTTTCGAATAGAACAAAGGAAGTTAAAAGTATATATACAAAATTACACGATATATTGTGTTGTATTGAGTGATTCCCTTCTCCCAAGGAAAACGAATATAATTAATTAAAAAACACATAAAAGTGTGTTTTGTATATAGATGTATTCACTTCTTAATAAAATTTGTCAGCCGAGGGGCTCTTGACTGACAGTTTTTATTCACTTAACTAACACTGAATAGATTTCAACAGAATCGTAAAAGCAAACATTTCAGTCTGAGTCAATCGTGTGCACCTCTTGCACCTCCTTTGCCCAGCATGCTTTTTTGGGTGATCATCGCTAATTTTGCTGAGCTCAAAAATTTTGAACGAAAAAAATCCAGAAAGAAAAGAAAGTTCGGAAAGAAACAGCAACAACAGTAACACTTGTCTCTCCAGCAAGAAACCAGAAATTCAACTTCAAGGATTGCGACACGGATCGCAACACGACGACACGGCAACACCGCAACACGACAACAAGTTTGTTTCTTTCAAGCTGACTCAGCAGGGCAATGTCCTTCTACCCCTTCACTACAATCGCTCTTGTTGCCTTTGCTAGTTTATTAGACGATTTGTTGGAAGATGAAAAATCGATTCGATCCGAATCAAATCAATCGGTCCCCTCACAAAAAGAAATACCATCCATCATAACAATCAACATGACACCGACTGCTGCACCAACTGGCAGCGCAGGAATGAAAGCCGGCATTGGCAACTACACAAAGCCTGAGTTGGAGAACTTGTTCCCATGCATGAGAAGTATTCTACCAACCGGACCAGAAGAGTGGGACGCTGTTGCAAGCCTACACGCTGAAAAATATCCTGGTAGGGACACTGATTCAATCAGGAACAAATACATTAGGTTGTACTGGACTAAGATGCCAACTGATGATCCAATTTAGAATGGGATGTTAAACAAGCCAAGGAAATCAAGTATCTGATTGGTGATAGAGCCTCTGTTCTGAATGGAGAAGAAATGTTCGATCTTGAAACAGGGGAGTTTGTCCCTGCTGATGAGGAATCATCCGATCCTCCACTCTGTCAACCAGCTCAACCAACTCAACGGACTCAAGCAACAACTCAATTGACTCAAGGAACCCCACCGGCACTTCTACTTGGTCAACCAACTCAACCAACACAAATCGATGAAGTAACTGAGCTCATGACTCCTACCAGTACCATTAGTGGTGGTGTTAGCACTAGTAACAAGAAGAGAGCTTACAATCGCAAAGCAGAGAAGGACACACACTTAATGAATGTGATTGCTGCAGCATTGAAAGAGGGACAAGAGGATCGAAAGCTTCACCAGCAGGCATTGTAACTCCAGCAACCACAACAGGAAGAGGATCGAAAGCTTCACCAGCGGGCATTGGAACTCCAGCAACGATGGTAGGACAAGGCTGATGAAGAGAGGAATGTGTTGTTGCAGGCACTGATTGGTCAACTTGGTACTTTTGGTGGTCCTTCTACTGCTGAGGGGAAGGCCCTCAAAAGAAAACTTAAAGTTCTTCAACTCTCGTTGGCTGATGACTGTCCACTCCCCCTGGTTGCTGATGACAGCAGCAGCAGCAGCAGCAGTAGCCGCGACGAAAGCGATTTCGAATGAGTAACCGAAGCGATCAATCCATTAGTTAGTTAGTTGTTAGTTAGTTAGTTAGTTAGTTAGTTAGTAAAAATAATAAAAATAAACGAATCGATTAGGATTATTAGTTAAACTCAACAACAGTACCAATGTTGCTCCAGACAGAAACTTAGAATACGAAGGCTACGAAGACAATAGAAAAACTGCAACCCCTTACAAGAGGGATCCAAAACCACTAGAGGTGCGTTGGAGCAAAATTATTCGAACGTGTTGTCGACTGCTCGATCGGACGTGATACGAGTAATCGATTGATCAAATTGATCGACTAATCGTTGTCGACTGCTCTAAATACGATTAATCTTAATCGATCGATCGGACGTGTTGTAATGCTAATTCGTAACTACTATCGATTATCTAATTTATCTCATTTGGTAACATAATCGATCGACTAATCAATGGACAAATTGATCGAATCGAATACATCATTTGCAGTTTCTGTTGGTACCAATTCATAGGAGAAGAAACCTTCAGTCTTACTCATGTACGTGTTGAGTATGGTGTTGATTCCAACTCGAGCTGTCTGGAAATTGTAGAGACAAACAAGGAGCTTGAGAATAATCTTCCTGTCTCCTGTTTCTTCCAGGAGCATGCTGTCCTTCATTTGGGGAAATCCCCCTTGGATTTGTCGCATTTCCCATTCAGAGAGCTGTCGAACGCTGGTTGTAGCGCAATTCACTGTAAGATCTGCTGCATTGAAGGGATCACCCTGGCTACTCCGCATGAGGTATGGCTTTCTAGACAGTTTGAAAGCTGAATTGACAATAAGTTTTGCTAGGTATTTATCATAAATGAGCTCCATCTTTTCATAGAGCCCATAGTCAGCTTGAGTACTATCGTGCCAACAGCCTGTAGCATTCAAGATGCAAGCCCAGATCTTGCTGTCCGGAGCAAAGATGAAAACACTGTTGACATATGTCCCACAAGTCCAACCATTGTAGTATTGGTTTTGTTTCATCCAGTTACCAGACTGTTGGAGATGCACTTTAAGGCCATCACAGGCACCTCACACTCTGTGAGGTGCTAACACTGGATACTTTGCAGCAATAGCATTAATGTATTATTGAGTCTCTTCTTCGTTTGGCAAGCAAATCTTGGCAGCAGGATGTTCTTGTAATGCAAAAAGAAGGAGCTTTCATCCAAATTTCAGCCATCTGTACATAGGAGAAGCTGTTAATCCAAACGCTAGAGCAACTGCTCTTGCTGCTGATCCTCTGGTTCGGAACCAGAATAGGACAAGAGCAAGGCATCCAGTCGCATCGAATCGATTGGCCGACCGATTGCTGGGCGTCCGGCGGGTCTTCTGTCTAATAACTCCAGGACCCCTCCGAATCAGCTTTTTCACTACTTTTTTACCACACGTGCCCCAACTGCTGGTAAACACCCAGTACTAGACTAACAGACAATCACACTGTTGTTAGAAAACACGACTAAAGCCAATGCTGGATTATCAACTATACTTATCTCCATTACTCAATATATGTATATGTGTGTTGCGACCACCTTGTGACTGTTGAGTACCAAATAATCGTGCTTCCGGTTTTTCGTTGACCCTGTTCTTACCAACTTACGATCAACTTACCAACAATTATGGTAAGTTGTTGGTAAGTTGTTGGTAAGTTGTCGGTAAGTTGATGGTAAGTTGTTGGTAAGTTGTCGGTAAGTTGATGGTAAGGATTACTAGGTATTATTTGCATTTGCACCTGAATCTGCATTTGAATCTGCAGTTGCCGCCTCGTAGCGGAGCAATTGGCCGAGCGCGGCGTCCGGCGGGTCTTCTTCTGTTGTATAACTCCAGTGTTCTTATCAACAGTGTAAGAAGTATATAGTGGCTCAAATATATCTAGTAGGAGCTCCCTGAACACTACATGATGATCAACTCCACAGCAGTTTAGGAGTGCTTGATCATTGCCGGATTGGTAGAGATAAATGAAAGGAGATTGGTTGTAACACTTAATGGCCATCCTAGGAGTTCTACTACGATCCCTTCTTCTCTTATCTTCCTTGCCAAGCAATGGACTATTGTAATTGGGGGTAAAGTTATCATAGTAGTATCCAAGCACTGCTAACTCAAGGGCCATGGTGATTGTTGATTGTGTTTCGCGAAAGAGTGTTTTGCAAAAGAGTGTTTGTTTTTGCTTGCTGGAGAGCAAATTAAGTGTTTTAGTGAGGATAGCAAATATTTTATTACGCGGTGTTTTAGCGAGGATAGCTGCTAGTAGTTCATATCAGCAAGAAAGCCAATCGATACGGTACATAGAAAATTCTGAAAATTTCAACTGCTGGCTGTCCTTGAATACTTAACAGGCTTGCTTGCCAAAATAGGCCGGTAGGTGGCGCGGGTAGTGATTAAACAGACAGTTACTGTTGCTTCTTTAGGGATTCTGAATTCCAAATTTGGTAGTTAATAAAAGTATTTGTCTGTTGGGTGTGATAAAAAAGTAAAGAAACTGCGTCGTGACAGTAATAAATCAAATAGAAAGATCGTAAGAATAATCAAGTACGAGATCAATCAAAGGATCGATTACTCTCATCATCAACGTATCGATTATCGGCATATTACTCATTCATGTGAATCATTTATTGGCATATTACCGTGTAATTTGCCACAATAATGTTCGTAGTAATCATAAGACACAAAACGCACGTAAACCGGCCATCTTCGGTCGGTTGGCCATCTTCGGTCGGTCTTTTACCGTATAATTCGCCGTGATATTCTTATCGGAATATCACATGTAATCGTATCTTATTGTGTAGAATTAGTACTAGAATGTACATGAGTTTTTAGGGCATGATAGTGTTTTAGAGTTGTTAATTTTTCGAAGTGTGAGCTGATGGGAAAATCCGGTGAACCGGTAAAGAGACAATCCACATAAAAGCGCCGACGATTATTCACTCAGGTTTAACCTTACAAATAAGGTTATTTTGCCCTTATGATTTTTTGTATGATATGCCCGTGATTAGTATGTACAAATACATGTTTACACAGTGAATTCTTTTCAGTCCCCTTCAGTCGTAAATCCTCCAACCGTTAAGCGGCTGGATTCATCGTGAGTCATTGTCTTGTGTTGAATACCAAACTGTATCCAGTCTACCATCAGAGGCCCTATCAAAAAAAAATGGGGAGGCATTTTGCCATTCAAACTGGCTTGTACCATGGTATTTTGCCCTGAACCTTGCCGGTTTGATATATTGTATCCATGGATCAAATTATCCATTTTGGAAATGCTCATTGCAGAACAATTTTAATTCCATGATCGAACTTAGGAAAATCAGCTTATTGCTTTGATCAAACAATCAATTGAACATTCCATCAAATGATTGATATAAATTTACTTTCTTACTTACCACATGCACCGAGAACAATGCTCCCGAAAAACAGCTCCACTCATAAGCTTTGTAAACAGATCAGCAATATTTGTTGAATCTGGTTCTTTTGCAACTCTGATGATTCCTGCTGCAATAGATTCTCGGGCCTTGTGGTATGCTATGCTGTTGTGTTTCTTCTTGCATGGGCTTTCTGGCCATGTAACATTTGTGACAGCTGAATCATTATCACAATACACATTGGTGCTCCCGTCAATTGGAACACCCATCATTCTCAACTCGTATCTTAGACCTTCAACCAATTTGATTGCAATTTTCAATGCAATGATTTCAGATCAAAAAGTTGATCTTTCAACTGTTGTTTGTCTTTTGGAAAACCAGATAATTGGCACATTATTAATGAAGATAATAATGCCAGTATGAGATCTTCTTGTTGCCTTGCATCCAGCATGGTTGGCGTCAACAAAACAACTCATTGTTACATGTTTTCCCAAAGCTTCAGGCATATCTGCTGGTATGACTTCAGCAACACCAGGATAAAATTCAGACCAGTCACATTTTTGAAATTTACTCTCATCAACGCTTGGTACCGAATCATCAAAAACCAATTTTTGACCTGTTATATTTCTTCAAATATGCAAATATGTGAAATAACTGGTTCAAATGTCCCTTTCTTGCTTGAGCCAAGTATCTTGACATGAGAGAAACTGGCATTACAATGTCAAGCCGTCCGAGTTCACAAATCTATCTGAGAACTCCAATCAAACCCTGATAGTAATTTTGCAATTCAGGATTCAGTTCCTCTGATATATCATAATAATAATATACGTATTTAAGTAACTTTAACCACCAAAGGTGGATTGAAACTACTCAGTCTGTATCCAGACTTTAACGTCGCCTCAATCAAAGAGAGTTTAAGCCCCAAGTTGTAGAACGACAAATTTGTCAAACGAATCCTGAAAGCGAGCGGGGAAGGGACAAAGAACAAACTGATAACGATGCCCTAAGCAAAAGCGTAGCATGGCAATCATACAGTAGGGAGGGTACGAGGAGCGGCCCGGAGTACAGCAATGGGAAAAACACAAAGAGCAACACTGGGGGCGGAGCTCGGGTATAGACGTGGGGTAGGACTTGGAGTTGCACTGGAAGCAGCACTGGAATCAGAGCCAAGTGATACACGGGGAACTGAACTTGGTGCAGCACTGCAAGAGGCAGAGGATGTGTCGTGGTGAAACACTAGGGAAAATAGGGGGTGCAGCGCATGGAGCGGCACTGGGTGCAGCACTGGGTGCAAGAGCCACATGTGGTGCGGCGCTAGGATGGGCACTGAGTGTATCACTGGGCAAAACACTTGGAGCCAGGTGGTAGCACCCAGTCCCTGACCCAAATCTACAGGAAGATCCAGGTCAACCACACCGAGAACAGAAGCAGTTTCATGGGTCTGGATGAATTTGGTTTGTCGGTGCTTAGCTTGATGAAGGGTCTTCAGCTTGGAAGGGGAAAGGCATCGGTCAGAGGGATTGGTAGCAGTCTCAATGAACTTGTAGAATTTACCATCAGGAAGGGAGGCTATATCAGACGCAGAGCAGCGATTGAACTGAGCCTTCAATAGCTTGACAGTCTGAGAACGCTTGGTAGAATCACACAAGATGTGAGCGGCTGGGACAGGAGAGGGGTCAGGGGTTCGGGAATTGTCAAGCCGAATGTTCTTCCGGATGACAGCGATAGGGAAGGCTTGAAACCGAGGATGGGTCTGGAGCAGTGCATTGTAATGATTAAGATCAAAACTCTGCATATAGGAACCGAGCAGGAAACCACAGGTGACAGTAGTGGAGGCTTGAATATGATCGTACTTGAAGTCCATTTCACGGTCCTGGAGGCGCTGAAGGAGAGTGTCAGACAAGAGAGCATCCACCGGGACACTGTGTCCAATATAGAACAGAAGGTGGGGTGCTGCGCGAACCCGAAGCCAGAGGGAAGCAACGTAGAGCTCAAGAGTGCGCCTGTCAGGCAGGGTAGACCAGAGTTTGGGAACGGGCTTAGCCTTGGGGTTAATGCTGGCGCGGGAAGGGAAGACATAGAGGACCAGCTTCCGATCCGCCGACCAGAGCAAACTAAGTGCATCAGTCAGGGACTCCAGCATTTCGTCGTACAAATCACTAGGGCGGGGTGACATCAACCGAGGGAGAGACAGAGTGAAGTAGGAGCTGTAGGAGCACTTGGTACCTTCAGTGACATCAACCGGAGCCCTGGAATCACTGGAGCAAACCCCACGCCGTTGAAGAAAGTGGCCGACAGAAGAAGAAAGGACAGAAGCAGCGCCAACAGAAGGAAAAAAGGAGACAGACCGAGAACCCAGCGCCGGGCTGGAAGATGCAGAGGCAGCTGACGGAGCAGGGGCAGGGGGCTTAGTCTTGAAAACCAATGAGAGCCGAGAACCCGGTTGGCAGACAGCCACACCAGCCCTTCAGTGCTAGGCAGAAGGTTGCCTTCACAGTACAGGGCATCAAAGCATTCGGGAGACATTTTAGCAAGACCGATGAGGCATTACCGAAGGGCTTGGCCGGGAGGGGATTTGGTCCACGCAGCAGAGCCTTGGAAGCAAGCCGAAGCCAGGGAGACCAGAGACTCCACAGTAGCAGTCCTCCAATCGGAATCAGCGGGATTGACCAGGGCATACACCGGGGCAACTGATAGACGGCACACATCATGAATGGATTTCTTGTCACGGCCATCCTTCTTGCTGAAGAAGTGGGTAGGACTGGGCGAGGCATTCCAAACCCGGGTCTGCGCTGGAGACTTCCGGAGGTGGTGGATGAAAGATGGGGTAGGGAAACGGCCATCACCATAGAAACGCCACAGGAAGGAAGCAGAGTTGGCCTGATTGGCAGCGGCCAGAGCCTGTTGACGAAGTGCTTGACGATCCAAGCTGGGGGAGGGAGTCAAGGAGGGGGACGGCTGGAGGAGAGACTGTTTAAGAGCTGTAGCAGGGGCGGGACGCGCGGCAGATGGTGCTGGCTGCTGAAGGGCTGGGGGAGTAAGGACAAGCTGCTTGAGAGCGGGAGGCTGCAGGGGGGGGGGACTTAAGGGCTGGCTTCTTAGAATCCTGACGAGAAGCAGGCTTCTTAGAAGACTGAGTAGAGGAGGCCACAGAGGAATCAGAGGAAGAGACAGACATGGAGGTAACAGAGGATTGGCTGGCCGAGGAAGAGGAACCAGCAGACATAGATGCGTCCTTCCGGGGGCGAAGAGAGGAAGGAGAAGGAGTGGCATGGGTAGGAGCTGGGGTAGGGGTGGAGGACTTCTTCAGAAGGGCGCGCTTGGGGTAGCGAGAGCCAGATGCAGAGGAGCGGGCAGAGGAAGAAGATAGAGAGGGCGTGGACTGAAGTCTTTTCTTGGGGGAAGAGGCAGAGGAGCGGCCCTCACGAGGCGGAGTAGGAGTAGTGGGAGTAGGCATGCTGGGAATCGGAATAGGGATGGATCGATTGGAGCGCTGGCGTTGGGTGGTAAGCCGACGGGAGAAAATAGAATGGCAGCGTCGTCGGCGCTTGGCTGTCTGTATTACGGAGTCAAGGATTGTGAATCCAAGGGATCACCGTAACGCTGTCGTCGGATGGTTCGAGCGAGGGAGACGACAGTGCAATTAGTCGTGTCGGAAGATGAGATTGGCGGCGTGTCGAGCGATTCCAATCGCGTCGTGGCGTCGTGTGGAGGATGGAGGAGGAGCCGTCGTCGTGTGGAGGATGGAGGAGGAGCCGGTTACGCTACGTAGAAACTGTACTGGGGCCAGCGTAGAAAATTATGTGTTGTCGTCGTCCGTCCGATCGGCCGACAAAGGAAGTGGAGCCAACAAAGCAACCAAGGGAGACAACCAGCAACCAAACTAATAGCGAAAACAGAAGGAGCAAGTCTTAGAAGGTAAGGGTGGGGCCTGGTGTTGGTAGAAACAGAGCAGAAGGGGAGGTGATATGAGAAAGGAAGGCTGTGTAGAATCCTACGTGTTGTGAGTACTGGAAATTCGGAACGTCGGACAACGTTGCGAGACGTGAAGTTGTAGTTCCTCTGATATATCAATCTCCAGCCTGTAATCGTGCGACAGCGGACTGGATGCAGACTTTGGTAAATATTTGTAACCATACTTCTCAGTTCCAAGCTCTTGCTCAACAGCTGCAACTGCTTTTGCTGTGTACTTGGTGCTTGATAATGACCACCTTGGTTTCAAATCACCTTCAAAGTAAAACTTTCCAATATCAGCTCCCAAATACAGAGTTGGTTCTTCAATGGTATCATCCTTCAACTTGAACTTTTGTTCAATGTTTTCCAGCTGGAACTTTGGATCTTCACCAGAACATAAGATATCATCAACATAAGCAATTAACATTGCCCAATATCTTGATCCATCTTTCCTGGTTTCAATTCGTAAGTGCACATCCGGATCTGCTTTACAAGGGGAATAGCCAAGATCCCTCAAGTGTTCCGTGAGATATGACGTGAATGATGCACCTGCAACTGGTAATCCATATAGTGCTCGGACTATTTTGCAAGGCCAACCTGCAAGGTGTGGAGGGAAGCCATCTTCAGCTCTTGTCCGCAGAAAATATTTCTCCTTTATTGGGGCTGTCAAGTATGCATTTTGAATGTCTGCTGAGAGAACCTTCAAATCATTCAGCGCTGCCAGCAGGAAGAATATTCTCACTGAATCTCGACTGGGAACAGACGAGTAAGTATTTTCCTTTGCCACTGCAGGAACTTTGTGCCCATCCCCCACTAACCAAGCCTTCCTTGTTAGGGATCCAAGCTTGATATCAAATATCATGTGTGTTGTAATTTCCTCATGACCAACTGGTATGACATCATCATCAGAAAATTCAAAAGCTTCCATGTTGTTTGTCATTTCCTTATGAATCGCGCGTTCGAAGTGGTCTGTACCTGTTTTCTCATGAATTGCCAGTGCTTGTGTTATTGAATGCGGTAATTCAACACCATATTTGTGACTTTTCAACCAGTACTTAGCTGTTTTTGCAGCCTTAAGAATGTGTTCCTTTCTTCTCAAAATTTTTATGCACCCACCATCTGAATGCTGGTAATTTATCAAGTTTGTTGTTGACTGCATACTTGGCTAGTTGCACTGGGAATGATTCTTTGACATCACTAAGCTTGCACCAAGATTCGGTTCCATCTTTCCAACTGGCCAAAATTCTCCAGCACCTGGTTGTCGGCTTATGGCTTTTCCTACCATTTTTGGCTATGGTTGTGGCCTCCTCATCACTTAAAGCAGTGTTGTTGCATTCATGATCAATTAGCTCATCCAGCAGTGTGAACATCCGTCCATCATCATCGACAGAACTGTAGAGACTTTCTGCAACAATGTTTGCTGTGTATTCTTCAATTCATGATCAATCAGTTCATCTAGTAGAGTGAATATCCTTCCATCGTCATCAACAGAACTGTAGAGACTTTCTGCAACAATGTTTGCTGTGTATTCCTCTATGGTGCCATCAGGTAGTTGCAATTTGTATAACCTCGTGTCCAGTATTGGATTCTCATTTCTTACTCCAATTGGCCGGTTTTGCAGATCGTGGACCCTATCCTTGACAATGCACCTGAGCCTTTCATCATTTCTTTCAATGATCACTTCATTTCCCAGATACTCATCTGGTTCATCAATATCTTCAACTGATGCCTCTGGCTCAGCCATTTCAAGTTTCAGATCAGGTGATCTCATTGGTTGTTCTTCAAACAGCTCTTCTGGAGGTTCTGGATAATTTTCCTGGAAGAATGATGCACTGTCTTTGACTTCATCACCAATCTTGGATTCGATTGATTTATCAATTGCTTCCATTCTTCTCAGGACATCCCGATCCCCCCATTCAAATTCCTTTACTGGCCTTATTGAATTTGTAGAGATTGGTATTGCTGATTTGGTCAAGATCCAAAAACAATCACCACCACCCACCTTGTTCCCACAAGGTCCAAGCCATTGTCCCAGTCATTCAACTCCACGAGATAAAGAATCACCTTTATCAAAATAAAATATAAAGTCATACCATTCTGATGATGTGTATCGTGTTATATCAGGCCTATAGCCATGCACAAATTCAAATGGAGTTCTTCCCATTGAACCCATTGAAGATGGGTTGCTTGATGCAGTCCTCTGCCTGATATTTGCACATAGCTCGCCACAAAATGACCATAGCCTTCTTGGTGACTTCTTCTTTGCTGTCTTGGTTATGATTGCATTACCAAGATGGCCTATTGCCTGCTCTGCTCGATTCTGAAAGGGGCAATTTGGTTGGATGAACATCTGATGTATATGGTTGCATTTTACAATTGAATTCCAGTGGGTCTTGTATGTCCTTGGTGAGCCTTGTTCTGGAGCACCATCAGAAATCAAGTGTTCAGGAATTCCAACTTCGTGAATGAATATTTTCAATCCTTGATGAGCTTGCCACTTGTTTTGTATGGCTATAAATACTTCAAGCCCATTCCCATTTGTAAAGACCTGTGCACATTTTTCTTGCCTCATAATACTTGTGGTTTTGGTATGCCAAGTATCAGTATACCAGGCTCCCTGAGCAATTCTTTTGTTTCTAAAGCGCTGTGTTGGCAGACGCTTCGTTAAAGGTAATTGCAAATTTTGTAGGGCTTTCTGAGTTGTGACCTTCAGTGTCTGTTCTGCCTTTTTGAAGCTGATATTCCAAGTCTTGGATAGACGTTCACAGTCTACTTTGTTTGGACCTTCAAAAGTTGTCACTGATGGTCCCCATTGATTTCTTCTATCAAGTGATCTCCTTTCAAGTGTATTGTCAATTTCTTGCGAGCTGGGAGCTTATTTTGATTCATTGTCAGGGGCTTCTGTGAAGGCAAATTCTGTGTCATCAAATAAAAACTGGTCTTTCCTTTGCGCGCTTGAAATATTTGCTTCTTGAAACCTTGTTGTCACTGAAGAAATCTGATGAGAAATATTACCATCTGTTGCTATATGGCATTCAGTCAGCATTTTTCTGGCTGATATCCCACTGAAGTCACATCTTCAGTTGACATAGCTTGAACGCTGAATTGGTCCCCTGAAATTGGATCACCATTGTCAATTGCTAATTCAGCCATCCTAAACTTCAGTGAGTGAGGATCCCATGCGGTGTCATTTGTCGCAATCAGATGTTTGCATTTGTCAAGCTCTAATCTTGTTGGCTTCCTTGTGGGAAAATATGAAATCATGTTTCTCATACTCAGTTTTATGAAGACTTTCTTGGGATCATCATCCTCCATTGGGGTTTGGATTGTAATCCCATGCTTGGACCTTGGGTCAAATTGATGAGGAGTTTCTTCAACAGAGTTGAAATTGCAATCCCTCACTTGATTTGGGCATATCAAGCTGTTCTTCAATTTACTTCCAAAGTACAGCGCTTGGTGAAATACAATAATGTAGACTTGACCTGACGTGGGACTTGTCCAGGCGGTTGCACAACTTCCAATTGAGATTTTCTTGATGGGCTTGTACTCTTCAGAAAAAGGGGCAACATCAACATGTGTTGTGATCTGATCAGGATTAAGCAATACCATGTTGCTTCCAACTGCCATGGTGTCTGCATGCAAATCTAACTTGCAGTATCCAGCTTCATTTTCTCCATCATCAAAATCTAGTGGAATATTCATCTTATACAATAACCGGCTCACCATTCTTAAACGTTTGTTTTCTAGTGTCTGGTTATGATGTCATTTTTTAGATTTTGAACCAAAGCTATCACCAGTGCCTTCCTTCTCAGCTTCCTTTTCCTTCTTGGTCTCAGCAGCTTTAAGAGCCCTCTTTTTCTTACTTGCTTGTCTCATCTGATATAGTTCCTGACGCTGTTCCTTTGACATTGTTTTATAAACACTTGTTGGATAAGTCTTGTTCTCAAGTTTTCCTGTGAACGTTCCAGTTGTTTTCTGCTTTTTATTGCTTGATGTGCCTACTGAATATGCACTTCATGAGCCTCTTTTGTGCTTTCCATTTGCAAGCTTCTTCAATCCAAGCTAATTGGTGAATAAAATCAAGCATTCATTGAAATTGTCTAGGTAATCTTTGCTCTCATCAATTGCATCAGCTTTGGGATCATCAAGCCGCTCATCGCTGATTGAATTAATGAAGTCCCAGACAAATATTCTTCCATTGTGATTCTTTTCAAATCTCATAATTGTTCCATGAAATGCAGTCCAATTCCTTTTGTGCTTGTTCCAATCATAGTTCTTAGCGTCGCCAGTGTAGTGTGATTCTTTCATTTCCTGGTAGGTTTTATTCAGAACCATGGTGATATTGGTATCAGTATAAGCATGCTGCATCAATGAAATGAATGCATTTCTTGCATGCCCTGAGTTCAATTCAGTATTTTGGAAATGTGCCACATATTCCCAACCCGGCCCTTTTCTTGTTGCGTCACACAACAACCTCCATGCAACATTGTTGTCTTCATCATATTGATGGCCCGACAAAATGCCACAGCGTTCCTTATAGTCACTCCAAGTTGGATAGGCATCTGTTGGATTTTGTCCAACTGTGCCAGACATGGCTTCATCATCAACATCTTCCTTTTCTTGTGGTCTTATGACATACAAGATTGGGAATCCTTCAGAGTTGAATCTGTATCTCAAGCTTTAACAAAATTGTTCCTCCCATTCTCTGAACTTTGTAAGTTTCTTTAACTCAGGTGGGGTTGCTTTTTCCTGTGATTTCACACTTGATTCCATCATCTTGATCCTGAATTGTTGCAGTTCTAGGTTGTTTGGGTTCGCATTCCAGTCAATGACTCTTGGTTTGACTCCATTCAATGGTTGATAGCGAGCCCAATTTGCCCATGTGAGAAGTCTTGATGATAGCCTGTTACCGTAATGGATGCTTTTTGGATTAGGACAGTCTGGACTGACTGATTTCAATCCATGCATGAATGATTTGATGCTTTCCTTGTTGAGGTCTGTAATTTCACGAATATTAGACATTCCTCCCCTCATAATTTCTTCAGCTGATTCGTAGTTGATACCAAAATCCATCAAGCTGCTTCTGAAAGTAAGCTGTTCTGGGTTCAGTAATTTTCCATTTAGAGTTGAATCCCCTGATTGTTATTTTGAGTTGGGATGACCTCCTGTCGTATCGTTTAGACCTTGAACTGTCATCTTGTTGGTTTTCACTATCATCGCTGCTGTCATCACTGCTATTAACATTATCTGGATTTCAACCCCTATCCGCAGCGTCTTGTAATGCTCTGATCCGTTTCTTTACTTCTTGGTCAATGACTCTCTTACAAGTTGAGTTCATTTCTGGATCAGTCATAGCCTTTTCCATTGCATGCATGATTCTTTTCTCATTCAATATGTCCTCCTCTTTTTCTAATTCCATACCCTCTTCATCACTCAAATCGTCGCGATCAGGTTCTGGTATGTTCTGTTCCACATCCATTTTTGTTTCCTCATTGGAGTCATAGTCATCATCATCTTTTGGCTTTGCTTTTGTTCTTGTTTTTCTTTTTGTTGGAGCCATGATGGTGACGAGATTTCGAATATTTTATTGAAGTAATCAAATGATCGTTTCGGAGGGAGTTTCGATGGAAGTTTCGTTCGAAAGATTCGATCAAAGGTGGTATGTGGGGGGAGAGTGTAATCGAATCAAAGGATTGGATGTGAGATGGTTGGTTGAATGCTGGGTGACTGTTGTATGAGATTCGCTTATCTGTTTGTGTATATATATGTATATTCGGATCGAGTTTTCGTTCCGGTTATTTTGTTCGTGTATTTGAGTGAGCTTTTGCTTTTGTTGCAACTTAAGATTGTGAGCGTTTCTATCCAGTCTCAGGATTTGCTCATTCTGTATTTCTGTGGTGAAGGCTGATGGATATCTCATTGTCTTGTTTTCTGAGAATTTAGTGTTCTCTGTTCTTTAGATCTTTCGATTTCCAAGTGTGTTTGAGATTTAGTGTTCTCATTTATATCTTTGGATTTTTCTTTGCGCGCAGATGCTTGCAATCTGTTCCGTCCAATCTGTTTCACCATAGAATACTTGAGGCTCAATCTTCTGGCTCACGTCATTCTTGTTTTCAGTGAAAGATCAGTGTTCTTGGATTGATTCCTTTCAGCTGATGCCAACCTGGGCGATTTTTGAATAAATCGTCCAGTCCTTTTCCCTTGCTTGTTTTGTTGTTGGATCTTGAGACCCGGTGGAGCCACCACCTTGATCCGTGTCTTTGGCCTCTTCTTTCAAGGGAGGCCGCCCTGGTGTTGGTCTGTTCCAGGGCTCCACAAGCAACTGCCTCTTTTACATCCTTGAGGGTTGATGTCGGTTGCTGATCAGGCTAGTCCCGATTCTTTTGGGTCTTCGAGCTCAACTGCGTTTCTCTCGGAAATGCCGTCCTCAGCATTGTAGGATGCTGGGTCTGATAAACTAAAGAAACTGCGTCGTGACAGTAATAAATCAAATAGAAAGATCGTAAGAATGATCAAGTACGAGATCAATCGAAGGATTGATTACTCTCATCATCAAGGTATCAATTATCAGCATATTACTCATTCATGTGAATCATTTATTGGCATATTACCGTGTAATTTGCCACAATAATATTCGTAGTAATCATAAGACACAAAACACACGTCAACCGCCCATCTTTGGCCGGTTGGCCATCTTCGGTCGGTCTTTTACCGTATAATTCGCCGTGATATTCTTATCGGAATATCACATGTAATCATATCTTATCGTGTAGAATAAGTACTAGAATGTACATGAATTTTTAGGGCATATCTAGAAAAGCGCCGGTAGCAAACGTACAGACGTACGGACATTCGGAGAAACACACGAATGAGATAACACACGTACGACTAACAGGCAAATAAGCGAGCCGACTCGCTGAATCGCTAACAGTAATAGAGCACCGATAGAGGTTCGATCCCAGAAGTCATCTTACATGTAAATGCTCACAAATCTAAATACTAATACTTGAAATCACTGAATACCACTAGTAAGAATATATAGCGGACTACACGTGTAAACGTGTTAGTGACAAGAGAAAAAATAGAGTTTATCAGACCCAAATGAACTCATAGAGTCTGGGTAACAAAATGAAAGCTGATTGCCGACTGATCACCGGTTAACCGCCGTCTGAAGCCAAAAGGCTGGACGTTAAAGACCCTCCCCAACAGAAGAGACTCAGGCGCTTAGAAGATTAACAACACTAGCACATCAGAGCACACCAGGCTAATACCCGTGGCTTCTACTGGGGTTTGTAGGGGAGAGAAATGAACACCAAAAGCTTGTTATCCACCAAAATAGACACTTGCAAGAGGTCCCCGACGATGGAATCCCCAACGATGGGAACAGCAAAAGATGTGTCGAAAATACAACGGCAAAATAACGGCCGGAATAACACAATGTACGTGTGTTCAGTACTACGAATCGCATAACGGCTACAGAAGAACCGTTAATAAAGAGAGGCACGCGACCTCGGGAATGTGACCTCGAAAACAAAACAAATGGGAATAAAATTCAATTCCTACAGAAAAGAGCCCAAGTATACTCACTCGTATACAAATGATATGATAACAAAACCAGCCGAGGTAATATACATACCCAGTATTGGATAAACACATACACAAAAAATAGAAATGACGAAAAAATGCTGAACCAAATATTTAATAAGAAACGAACGAATATTCGATACCGTTTCGGAAAAAGGGAAACAACTGTTGAGCTTAAGTATAGAGGAACTGAAAAAATTGGGGTTCAGATAGGAATCAATCCTCATACCGTGGATATGAACCTGTTTACTAGCAAAAGCACGTGGAAAGAAAAATACTCCACAAGTTGCTTCAGAACTCAGAAAATCACAATCACAGCTTCCTCATGAAAGCAAAAGCTAACAAACACCTTATTACAAGACTAATTCCTACAACATACTCCGAAACAACACACCATGGCGCCACCAACCAGAGCTCAACTAGCCGCAACCGTGGCAGCAGCAGTAGCACAAGCAGAAGCAGCGGACACGGCGGCAACAGAGGCGGCGGGCAACTTGATGGGCCTACTACCTCCATCGGTAACAACAAGGTTGGACCCAGAACAGCTTGAGCAACTCACGGTGACTTTGGTTGCAAGACTATCAAGCAGGGACATATCTCTATCAACGACAGCAAGAAAAGCCAAAGAAAGGGCAGAGGCCAACCACGGCATCCCTGACTACGAAGGAGAAAGGGCGCTGACCTCAGCAGAGGTTTGTTTCAGGAAGATCCTCAAGTCCTTCGGAGTCAACAGGCCTACGGCAAATGAAATATTCAGACATGGATATTCTAACATGAAGGCCATCGCAGACCTCGATTCAGAAGGGATCAAGTCCACTCTAGGGGTGCTAACCAAGGCGAAACACCATCTATGCCCGGATCCACAGGAAGTCTTTATTGGAAGGGCGTTTGGCGATCGACTGAAGCTGTTCGTGGCTTGGATTAAATTCCAGCCTATGATAGGCGCAACGGCCACCGAAGTGGACTGGATCAAGGACCCAACGGCCGAGATGGATACACGGGAACGTTTGAGATCTACAAAGGAGGACGATGAAAATATGGCCGTTAAGGATCTAACACTACCCGACAAACTGACTACGATGTCAAAGTTCAGGGAATTTGATGAGAACTTACGTGAATACCTACGGCATAAGAGGGGTGTCACCAAGACATCCCTACTTTAGACGATAAGACAACAATCTGCAGTCGGAGAAACCGACAGGTGTGGAACGGTCGGTTCGGGCCCAGACAACGCGTATCCTGACTGGACTGAGTATGCACCAATAAGATGCACAATTCACGCCAACTCTCATTGGTCTAAAGACAACAATACTCTCTGGGGGATATTGTTTAAGCTGGTAGGATCCGGACCCGGTTGGTCCTATATACAAAGCTTTGGGACCAAAAACGGGGTAGGGGGTGACGGCCGAAAGGCATACTTTGCCCTCTACTCTCAGGCATATGAAGCAACCAACGTAAAGCTAATTGTCGAAGCAAAAAGGCAGTTTATCCAGGAATCAGTATACACAGGGGATTCCAAACACTACAATTTTGACAGGCACAAGAGGCTATGGCATGATGCAAAGCAAACCTTGATAAGATACGGCGCATTCCCACCTGAGGACCAGTTTGTGTATGACTTCGTACGATCCCTACAGGATGTACGACTCGAGCAATCCATCCCAAATGTAATAACAGAAGAGTCAGACTATTACGCAAATTTTGAGAAAGCTTTGACGTATCTTACTTGGATGCTCGGAGTAAAGAAACTCCAGAATCAACCACAAAAGAGGGGTAGGAATGTGTCAGCCTTCACTAACAACAAAAAGAGGAAAGGTGACAACAAATGCGGCAACTTCTCTTCCAACAAGCCACAAGGCAACAACAACAACAACAATAGTGGTGGCTCAAAAGCACAACCAGGGACCTAAAAAGGGCCCGTTGAGTGCAAGTTCTATCCACGAGAAATATGGTTAAGCATGTCCCAAGAGCAGCAACAAAGAGTCCTAGCGCTAAAACAAGCAAGGAATGCAAGCAATAGCGGGGGCAACCAACAATCGAAAGTGGCAGCAGCCACAGCTGCAAACCCTCCCAATAACCCCAGTTCAGCTGGAAACCAGTTCGGCTGTCACAGCCATATTGGAAACGGGAATGGAAATTGATTCGCCGGCCAGGGCCTTAAGATAGAACCTCGGGTAGGCCGGCCGATAGTCCATCTCAAAGAGATGACCCAGTCATCCAGTGTTAAGCCAGGCCAATGCGAGCTGGATAGCCATGCCGACACGACTGCAGCTGGATCTAACATGGTATTACTTGATCCACTGGATTCTATCATGACATTTGCTGATGTTGCTCCATTTTCAGATGTGTACTCACCAATGAAAGATGTTCCTATTGCCCGTTGTGCTACTGCTTGGACAGACCCAACGGACGGTATCACATACATATTGGTATTCGGATAGGCCCTCTATTTCGGAGAATCACTGCAGCACAGTCTGATATGCCCGAACCAAATCAGAGAATGCAATTTGAATGTGGTCGAAGACATACCACAAAGATACTGCAATTCTTCCAGTCACAGCCTTATCTTTCGGGCCGATGTCCGGCTTCGAATTGGCAATACCATTGTTAGTTGATGGCGTTCTGTCATACTTTGACACACGCAAGCCGACACGCCGGGAAATTGATACATGTGACCAGGTCCTTGCAACCGACACTCATACCTGGGACCCATACGCCCCCCACTTCAGAGAAGATGAAGAAGCAGCCAATGCATCCTTCCCACGAGTGGTGGCAGCCCTCTCAGGAGGAGGACCGACTGGGAAAACTGAGTCTTGGATACGATCCACAGACAACCCTATACACATCAATGTAAAACACAAGGATTATCGTCTCAGATACCTACAGAAAATCTGTACAACCCGTACTCAACGGCCGGGGTATACTCAACAAGAGATTGGTGACCGGTTACACTCAGCTTTTGTTAAAAGTACCGGGGACAGAGAAAGCTCGGAGATACTCCGAATTTCAGCTACTTCAACCAAAACTTTGATTTCACTGACAGAGGAAGAGCTTGCCATCCAAAAGGAAGCAAAAGCTCGGACAAAAGAAAGAAAATAACTCCGACGCCAGCAAGATGTGATAGATAAGGAAACTTCCCTAGAGAAGAGGTCATTTATCCGACGCGGACAATGGGGACCTCCGATAAGGATTCCGGAGAAAGTGGACAGATATGACTCAGAAGCTATTGCAAAGATGTGGAACATCAGTGTAAAGAGGGCCGAAGAAACGATTAAGGTCACTACCCAGGAAGGCATAAGAAACCTTACACAACCAATCACCCAAAGGCTAAAGACCCAAAAGTGGAGAACCAGGAAAGTACTTAAGGGTCGATGGTTTGCTGATACTATGAAGTTCAAAGTACCGAGCATGATTAGAAACGATACTGACGCACAGATCTTTACCAATGGGAAAGGATACGTGGCATTCTATCCAGTAAGAGGGGAGAAACGGTGTCACGACGGACTATCTTGCTTCATAAATGAGGTAGGAACACCGGAACATCTTGTCACTGATGGGGCAAAGGCCCAAGGAAATCATGAGACACACAGCACTGGATGGACTAGGCTTTAATCGGAGTATCGCATTCGCCAAACCTACATACAGCCCCATTGTTGGTGGCAGAATACGGCAGAACACAGTGCAGGGGACCTAAGGAGATCAATCCGATTGATGACTTCTAAGAACGAAAGCCCTAGGAGGTGCTGGGCCTTTTGTGGAATGTTGGCGGCCAGAAGGTTAAGTAACACCGCATCTGGGGACCCATCTGCTATGAAAAGAACAGGATTTGAGTTAGTCCATGGATATACCCCGGATATAACCCCATACATGATACATGATTGGTATGATTTCATCCGGTGGTACGACCTACAGGATAAGTCGGAGAAATACGGACAATGGCTGGGCCCATGTGGAGATACTTATGGAGGTAGCGATTGTCATTACGTATTGTATAAGACTGGAAAAGTACACATAACAAACGGCACACGGCCTATATCTGAAGTGGAATGGAAACACCCAGACACTATCCTGCAGTTAGAGGAACACAACAAGCTACTTAATGAAAGGATCGGCGATGAGGCGAAGCCCTTGGATACTTACCTGGAAAACGAGTTAGGGGAACCACCCTTGGGCCTATTTGATGGCAAATATGAGGGTGAGGACGAGGTACTTATGGCTGAGCCAGAGGCGTCTTCCCCGGACATCGACAATTTAACCAACAATCTTGACGAGTACCTCGGAAGCCAAGTGCTACTGCAGATAGGGGACCAACGGATCCGCGGTACGGTTAATAACCGATACAGGGACGCGAGTGGGATTCTAGTCAGAGAAAAGAATAACAATCCACTCCTAGATACAAGGTCCCACGAGGTTTCTATGCCAGATGGATCCATTGAGATCTATACGGCAAATGTGCTTGCGGAGAATCTCTATTCCTCCGTGGATGACGAGGGGCGCATGTACTGTCTCCTGAACGAGCTACTTGACTATGAAAAGGATAAAGAGGCTCTGACGGTACAGCAAGCAACTATCACTACTAAGTCCGGACAAACTCGGACTAAGCCGACAACCAAAGGGTGGAGAATCCTGGTCAGTTGGAAAGATGGAACTTCTTCTTGGGCAAAGTTAAGTGACATGAAGGAAAGTTTCCCCGTCGAAACGGCTCTGTTTGCCAAGGATCAAGGCATAATAGATGAGCCAGCTTTCAAGTGGTGGGCCTATCGGGTAATTTGGAAGAAAGACCGGATTATCTCCAGCGCCAAGACCAAATATTGGACCAAATCCCATAAGTATGGGGTTAGACTACCAAAAACAATTGCTGAAGCAAGAAGGATAGATGAAGAATCCGGCAGTGACTATTGGGCCCGGGCTATTGCAAAAGAAATGAAGAACAATTTCATAGCTTTTGAGTTCAATGACGAGGACAAAGTACCGGTGGCACATACAAAAATCACTATGCACATGGTATTTGACGTGAAGATAGACCTAACTCGGAAGGCACGACTTGTTGGCAATGGGCATAAAGTGCCCGAAATATCACGGGAGTATACATACTCAAGCGTGCCCAGCAAGGATTCGGTTCGAATGTTCTTCTTAGTTGCTGCACTTAACGACCTTGAGGTCTTAAGTGCTGACATCCAAAATTCATACTTAACCACACCAATTAAGGAAAAGTACTACACAGTGGCTACACTGGAATAAGGGTTTGCACCGGAGTTATGTGGAAGGCCCTGCAAAATTGTAAGAGCTATGTATGGATTACCGGTAGCAGGCGCATCATTTCGATCTCATCTGTCTGAACACTTAAGGGGACTTGGATACAAGTCTTGCAAGGCGGATCCAGATGTATATATGCGGCCGGCTGTAAAGAAAGATGGCTCGGCATATTACGAATATTGCGTGGCATATGTGGATGACATCCTTGTATGTGGGATGGATCCAAAGTTCCAAATGGATGCAATCGAAAGACAGTTCAAACTGAAGGATGGGACTGTTGAACCACCCACTTTCTATCTAGGGGCAGATATTGGTAACACATCCGTTGATGGGGCTGAGTACTGGTCCATGTCTTCAACGAAGTATACCTCCAAAGCCGTTAAGTCTGTTGAAGAGGAATTGAGTAGGGGGCAATATGCCTTCAAGGTACTCCCAAAATCCGCAAAATCACCATTGGTAACTGGGTATAGGCCCGAAATTGGTGCCTCACCGGAACTTGTTTCGGAGAAACAAAACTATTACCAGGGTTTAATAGGTATTCTCCGTTGGATATGCGAACTCGGAAGGCTAGATATTGTAATGCCTGTCTCACTTATGTCCCGGTATCTTGCACAGGCACAAGAAGGGCATCTAAACCAATTGTTTCATTTGTTTGCATACTTAAAGAATTACAGCAAATCAACGTTGGTGTTTGACTGTTCCATCCCAGAACTTGATGAATCAGTATTCCATGAATGTGACTGGGCCGAATTCTATCCAGAAGCGGGGGAACTAATTCCTCCGGATATGCCTGAGCCACGAGGAAACTCCGTAACTACCACATGCTTTGTGGATGCCGACCATGCTGGTTGCAAGGCTACTAGGAGGTCTCATACAGGAATCATCATCTTTGTTAACAGGGCACCAATCCTATGGTTCTCTAAGAGACAAACAACTGTCGAAACATCTACGTTTGGCTCAGAGATTGTGGCACTCAAGATCGCAATCGAAATGGTAGAAGGCCTACGGTATAAGCTCAGAATGATGGGCATACCTATAGAAGGACCAACCAACATGTATTGTGACAATGACTCGGTTGTTAAGAATGTAACACACCCGGAAAGCCCTTGTAAGAAGAAGCACAACAGTATTGCTTACCATAAAGCACGCGAATGCATTGCAGGAAAGATTATCCGGATTGGAAAAGAACCCGGTGAAACTAATATTGCAGATCTACTCAATAAGCTTATGGGTGGAGTAAAGCTATTCTCCTTATGTAGGAGATGTATGTGGCGGTGCAAATAAGAAGACCGGCCCTTAAGGTATCTTCTACAAGTACTTAACAGTATGAGTTCGAAGACACGGGGACTCTAGAAAAGCGCTGGTAGCAAACGTACAGACGTACGGACATTCGGAGAAACACACGAATGAGATAACACACGTACGACTAACAGGCAAATAAGCGAGCCGACTCGCTGAATCGCTAACAGTAATAGAGCACCAATAGAGGTTCGATCCCAGAAGTCATCTTACATGTAAATGCTCACAAATCTAAATACTAATACTTGAAATCACTGAATACCACTAGTAAGAATATATAGCGGACTACACGTGTAAACGTGTTAGTGACGAGAGAAAAAATAGACATGATAGTGTTTTAGAGTTGTTAATTCTTCGAAGAGTGAGCTGATGGGAAAATCCGGTGAACCGGTAAAGAGACAATCCACATAAAAGCGCTGACGATTATTCACTCAGGTTTAACCTTACGAATAAGGTTATTTTGCCCTTATGACTTTTTGTATGATATGCCCGTGATTAGTACGTACGAATACACGTTTACACGGTGAATTGTTTTCAAAAGTATTCATTCAATTCACTTCCGAAGCCTTTTTATTAACTTTCGATTCTATTCACTTCTTTTAGGTGGGAATCACAACTTTGCGTCGAGCAACTTTGTCCGACGTTCCGAATTTCCAGTACTTAAAACACGTAGCATTCTACACAGATCTCCTCTATACTATCTTCCCTCTTCCGCTCTGCCATTCCGGACTCCAGGACCCCCCCCCCCCCCCCACCCCCCCCTCTATGATTTGCTCTTGCTGTTGTAACCATCAGTTTGGCTGTTACCTTGTTGCTTCCGTTGGTTGCTTTGGTTGTTTGGCTCTCCATTTGGAGTCATCGTCGTCGCCGACACATAATTTTCTACGCTGTCTCCAGTAGAATTTCTACATAGCGCCCGCAAACAATCCGGTCGGAGGCGCCAAGCTGCAACCGTTCAAAGCCCCGTTAATGCATCGACACGATCCAACAGGTGACGTCAGTGTTAAGTAACTGCATCTAGTACTTCCCTTGCTAGTTGCCTTCATCCATCCCCGATAACAATCAGCTGCTCGGCAGCGCAAGCCCCAGCCATTGCCCGACGGATCCCTTGCTCCAACGTGCAAGAACCCCAGCCATTTACACTGCAAAGACCGTCGGCACGCTTGGATTTGTTCTCCATTCCCTCCATCGTCTTTGATACTCCCTTGATTTTAAAACAGTTGATCCATCGCATCGCATCCAACATCAAATCACATCATATTTTCATTGCTTCACCACGGCTCCTACTACTCTAGCCACCGCAAGCGCACCACCCATTCGTGTTCCGCTCAAAGCCACCTCTTTGACCATACATCACCTTCCCTCCATTGATCCAACCGTCTGTGATCTGAGTACACCGCACCCACTGTTGATCCTCGTTCTCTATTATACCACCGATCATCAGCGCTCTGATTACAATGACATCCGTTCCTCTCCTCGTCTCCATTCTGCTGCCCTGCTTCCAGTCTCTCTCCAACACGGCGTCTCCCTTTCAACGCAACATGCCTACCCCCACCACTCCCACTGAGCCTCATGTGGGCCGCTCTCCCGCTTCTTCACCCAAGAAATGACTCCAGTCTACACCCTCTTCTTCCTCTGCCCGATCCTCTGGCTCTCGTTACCCCAAGCGCGTCCATCTGAAGAAGTCCTCCCCTACCCCAGCTCCCACCCATGCCACTCCTTCACCTTCCTCTCTTTGTCCCCAGAAAGATGCATCTCTATCTGCTTCCTCTTCCTCAGCCAGCCAATCCACTGTTACCTCCATGTCTGTCTCTTCCTCTGATTCCTCTGTGGCCTCCTCTACTCGGTCTGCTCAGAAGCCCGCTCCTCGTCGGGACTCTAAACAGCCAGCCCTTAAGTCCCCTCCCCTTCAGCCACCCGCTCTCAAGCAGCTTGTCCTTACTCCCTCAGCTCTTCAACAGCCAGCCCCTCTTGCCCCCGCGCCTGCCCTTCTGCCCCCAGCTCTATAGCAGTCTCTCCTTCAGCAGTCCCCCTCCCTGACTCCCTCTCCTGGCTTGGACCGTCAAGCACTTTGTAAGCAGGTTCTGGCTGCTGCAAACCAGGCCCACTCTGCTTCTTTCATTTGGAGTTTCTATGGTGATGGTCGTTGCCCTACTCCCTCTTCCATCCAACACCTCCGGAAGTCACCAGCTCAGACCTGGGTTTGGAATGCCTCTCCCAGTCCTACCCACTTCTTCAGTAAGAAGGATGGCTGTGACAAGAAATCCATTCACAATGTGTGCCGCCTCTCAGTTGCTCTAGTGTATGCCTTGGTCAATCCCGATGCTCCTGATTGGAGGTCTGCTACTGTGGAGTCTCTGGTTTCCCTTGCTTCTGCCTGCTTCCAAGGCTCTGCAGATTGGACCAAATCCCCTCCCGGACAAGCCCTCAGGAAATGCCTCATTGGTCTTGCCAAGATGTCTCCTGAATGCTTTGATGCCCTGTACTGTGAAGGCGACCTGATGCCTAGCACTGAAGGGAAGGTTTGGATAGCTGCCAACAGGGCCCTTGGCTCTCACTGGTTCTTCAAGACCAAGCCTCCTGCTGCTGCTCCTGCAGCCACCTCTGAATCCTCCACTCAGGCGTCAGGCTCTCAGTCTGTCTCCTTTTTTCCTTCTGTTGGTGCTGCTTTGGTCATATCATCTTCTGTTGGTCACTTTCTTCAATGGCAAGGGGTTTGCTCCAGTGATTCCAGGGCTCCAGTTGATGTCACTGAAGGTACCAAGTGCTCCTACAGCTCCTTCTTCACTCTGTCTCTTCCTAGGCCGATGTCACCTCGCCCTAGTGACTTGTACGATGAAATGCTGGAGTCCCTGACTGATGCACTCAGCTTGCTCTGGTCTGTAGACCGGAAGCTGGTCCTTTATGTCTTTCCTTCTTGCGCCAGCATCAACCCCAAGGCCAAGCCTGTTCCCAAGCTCTGGTCCACCCTTCCTGACCAGCGCACTCTGGAATTGTACGTTGCTTCCCTCTAGCTCAGGGTTAGAGCTGCCCCTCACCTCAGGTTCTATATGAGTCACAGTGTCCCCGTGGATGCTCTGCTGTCTGACACTCTACTTCAGCGCCTCCAGGACCGTGAAATGGACTTCAAGTACAATCACATTCAAGCCTCTACTACTGTCACCTGTGGTTTTGTGCTTGGGTCCTATATGCACAGTTCTGATCTTGATCATTACAATGCACTGCTCCAGACTCATCCTCGGTTTCAAGCCTTCCCTATTGCTGTCATCTGGAAGAACATTTGGCTGGACAAATCAAGGACTCCCAATCCCTCCCCTGTTGTTCCAGCTGCACATATTCTGTGTGATGCTACCAAGCATTCTCAGACTGTCAAGCTTTTGAAGGCCCAGTTCAATTGCTGCTCTGCTTCTGATATAGCCTCCCTTCCTGATGGTAAATTCTACAAGTTTATTGAGACTGCTACCAATCCCTCTGACCGATGCCTTTCCCCTTCCAAGCTGAAGACACTTCGTCAAGCCAAGCACCGTCAAGCCAAGTTCATCAAGACCCACGACACTGCTTCTGTTCTAGGTGTTGTGGACTTGGATCTTCCTGTTGAGTTGGGACAAGGTCTGGGTGCCACCACATTGCGCCATGTTCTTCTGACCATCCGTACTAGAGACAACTGGTCTTGGCCATTGTTTCTCTCTGTTGACACCAGTTCCTACCGTGGTGAAATCCTTGCCCTGTACAACACCACTTCCTCGGTTGAAGCTCAAACCATGCTTTCATTTCTCCCCATCTTCCTGGAGGCTCGGTATGGATCTTGTGTTCACCAATGGTTCTCTACTGAGTGTCTCACTGAGCTGGAGGACTTTCATTGGGATCCAACTGAAGGACGGGTTGTTAAAAGTGCCCCTGCGCCGGACCAGGAGCCAGAGGCTGCTCTTCCCTTCTTTGGTAGTGGTGATGCCTGTGATTGGGAACTTGTTGATGATGATCTGTCTATTGACTCCCTTTCCAATGCTGTTACCTTTGATCTTGATATGCACTTCTCTTTTCAAGTTTGTGAGGACAGTGGTGGGTGTTGTTTTGATGATGGCCAGTCCATGTCTACTCTTGCTACATGTACTTCCAACATCACTTCTGCTCTGGGTGCCACACCGAATGATGCCTCCCCCGGTGGCACTGCCATGGCTGAAATTTTTCCTCATGCTGCTGATGGTGCTTTGATTGGGCGCTCTACAGCCCTCCATTCTCCTCTGCGCACTGGCCTCACCTCCATTGCTTTCACTTCCAAACAGGATGCTAGTGTCAGCGAGCTGAGTCATGCCAATGCCTCCACCAGCTCTGCTCCAGCTTCCCTCCTCTCCGTGCAACAGACACGGTATGCATCTGATCATGGTTAGGATTCCTTGCATTGGGCCTGGTGGAATGCCTTCATCTCCAAATTCCACCTTTGCATCCCTCAGTTTCCCTTCCTCTTCTTCAGCTCCTTCTGTTTCCCGACTTGTCTCCTCCCTGCATCTAGTGTGGCTCCTGGGGATTTCCCCAGTGCTGAGCTCAGTGCTGCTACTAACGCCGCCCCCAGTCTGTCTCTTAGTGCTTCGCCATGTTCTGTACCCAGTGCCCCTACTTGCACTGCACCAAGTGCTGCTCCAAGTGTTCCCCCCCCCCCCCCCCCCCCCGCAATGCCTTTTGAGTGTTTCACAGTGCTTCACCCAGGGTTGCATCCAGTGTCACACCCAGTGCGGGACCACCTGTGGCTCCTCGTGTTTCACCATGTACTGCACCCAGACTTTCTCCTAGCACTGCACCAGGTGTTGCTCCAAGCGCTTCCCCCAGCAATGCATTTGGAGGGTTTCCCCGTGCTTCACCCAGGGTTGCATCCAGTGTCACACCAAGCGCGGCACCAGCTGTGGCTCCCAGTCTTTCACCATGTACTGCACCCATTGTTTCTCCTAGCACTGCACCAGGTGTTCCTCCAAGCACTTCCCCCAGCAATGTCTTTTGAGTGTTAGCGCTTCCCCCAGCGATGCCTTTTGAGTTATTCCCTGTGCTTCACCCAGGGTTGCATCCTGTGCCACACCAAGTGCGGCACCAACTGTGGATCCCCGTGTTTTGCCATGTACTGCACCCAGTATTTCTCCTAGCACTGCACCAGGTGTTACTCCAAGCATTTCCTCTAGCTATGCATTTGACATGCTTCTCAGTGCTTCACCCAGGGTTGCATCCAGTTTCACACCAAGTGCGGAATCACCTGTGGCTCCCAGTGTTTCACCATGTACTGCACCCATTGTTTCTCCTAGCACTGCACCAGGTGTTGCTCCAGGCGCTTCCCCCAGCGCTGCCTTTTGAGTGTTTTACAGTGCTTCACGCAGGGTTGCATCCAGTGTCAAACCCAGCGCGGCACCAACTGTGGCTCCCAGTATTTCACCATGTTCTGCACCCAGTGTCTCTAATAGCACTGCACCAGGTGTTGCTCCAAGCGCTTCCCCCAGGCACTGTATTTGGAGTGTTTCCCAGTGCTTCCCCCCAGGTTACATCTAGATTCACACCTAGATTGGCCCCCAATGTGGCTCCCAGTGTTATACCATGTTATGCACCTGGTTTTTCTCCTTGCACTGCATCAGGTTATGCTCCAAGCGCCTCCCCCAGCGCTGCCTTTCAAGTGTTTCACAGTGCTTCACCCAGGGTTGCTATCCAGTGTCACACCCAGCGCGGCACCATCTGTGGCTCCCAGTCTTTCACCATGTTCTGGACCCAGTGTTTCACCTAGCACTGCACCAAGTGCTGCTCCAAGCGCTTCCTCCAACAATGCCTTTGGGGTGCTTCCTGTTGCTTCACCCAGGGGTGCATCCAGTGTCACACCCAGAGCAGCTCCAACTGTGGCTCCCAGTGTTTCACCATGTTCTGTGCCCAGTGTTTCTACTAACACCGCACCAGGTGTTGCTCCAAGCGCTTCCCCCAGCCATGCCTTTTGAGTGTTGCACAGTGCTTCCCCCAGGGTTGCATCCAGTGACACACCAAGCGCGGCGCAAAATGTGGCTCCCAGTGTTCCTAATAGAACTGCACCAGGTGTTGCTCCAAGCGCATCCCCTAGCAATGCATCTGGAGGGTTACCCCGTGCTTCACCCAGGGTTGCATCCAGTGTCACACCAAGTGCAGCACCAACTGTGGCTCCCAATGTTTCACCATGTACTGCACCCAGTGTTTCTCCTAGCAATGCACCAAGTGTTTCTCCTAGCAATGCACCAAGTGTTGCTCCAAGCGCTTCCCCCAGCTATGCATTTGGATGTTTTCATAGTGCTTCACCCAGGGTTGCATCCAGTTTCACACCAAGTGCGGGACCACCTGTGGCTTCCCGTGTTTCACCATGTACTGTACCCAGTGTTTCCCCTAGCACTGCACCAGGTGTTACTCCAAGCGCTTTCCCCAGCGCTGCCTTTTGAGTGTTTCGCAGTGCTTTACCCAGGGTTGCATCCGGTGTCACACCCAGTGTGGCACCACCTGTGGCTCCCAGTGTTTCACTATGTGCTACACCCAGTATTTCTCCTAGTACTGCGTTGCTCCAAGCGCTTCCCCCAGCGCTGCCTTTTGAGTGTTTCCCAGTACTTCACCCAGGGATGCATCCAGTGTCACACCCAGCGTGGCACAAACTGTGGCTCCCAGTGTTTCACCATGTACTGCACCCAGTGTTTCTACTTGCCCTGCACCAGGTGTTGCTCCAAGCGCTTCCCCCAGTGCTGCCTCTTTAGTGTTTCCCAGTGCTTCACCCAGGGTTGCATCCAGTGGCAACCCTAGCACAGCACCTTGTGTGGCTCTCAGTGTTTCACGTGCTCCGCCATCTTCCTCCTCCGTGCGACAGACACGGTATGTTTCTGATCATGGTTAGGATATCTCCATCGGGGCCTGGTGGGATGCCCCCCAACTCCAATCCCTCCCTGGATTCATCCAGTCTCTCTTCCCCCTCCTCAACTCCTCCCGTTTCCCGCCTTGTTCAGTCCAATCTTCATGGGGACATCCTTGTTGCTAAGGATTCTGATGCTTTTGGACATCTCTTTCCCCATGCTCCTTCCTCCAACTCAACCCTCATTACCTTCCAAAACAGTGGTCCCCAGCGGAATTCAGCCTTCATGTCTCGCTCTCGTCACAACTCTCGGCGCTTTGCTAAAAGCAAGGCTGGGGTTCTCTCTATGCCAAGCACTGTCGGAATGAACCCAAGCTTCTCCTCTGTGACCTTTTCCACTCTCGCATCAAACAGGCATGCCCTTCCAGTTTCGCCTACCTTGCTAGCAACAAGCATGAGGCCTCCACCGGTACTTGGCGCCTCCCTGGCGGTACGGGCTTTACCATTGATAGGCTCTTTCACTCTCACAAGCTTGCCCATCCATCTGGGCTTGGATGGTGAACATTTGTCAGGTTTCAGGGCAGGGCTCAAGCTATGGTTACCATCTTTTCTGCCTACTGCCCTGTAGAAAATGACAGGGACCTTTACTCTGTTTGGAACCAACACTGCTGCTACTTCCAGGCTGAGGGAGACCTTCCCTGTCCCACCCCCCGTATCCTCTTTCGCCGTGACCTCACAGCTGCCCTTCAAGTGTGTTTAGAGGCTGGTGACTCAGTCATTTCAGGGATTGACCATAATTCTGATGTCCGGTCTGATGGTCTGTCATCCAAGCTCACAGCACTTGGCTTTACGGATGCTATCTTGACTACACACCCCTCCACGTCCCCCCCCCCCCCCCTGCCACCTACAACAGGAATACCACCAGGACTTCCATTGATACCATCTGGGCTACTGAGCATGTTGATGTCTTCAGAGCTGGTTACTGTGCATTTGGTCGTGAGCAGGGTATGGCCTCTGACCATCGCTTGCTTTGGATAGAAGTTTGCAATGGCAGCATCTTGGGAAAACACCTTCCACCTCCTGTGCGTGCATCTCACCCTCGCCTGAAATCTTCCCACCCTCAGCTTCGGCAGCGCTCTCTCAAGCGGGTGAAACATACTTTTGCTACTGCCAGAGTGTTCACCCTTCAGACCAAGCTTGAGCACCTGCTGGCTCAGTATGTTTCTGGTGACATGTCTGTGCATGACACCCTCCTCACTACCTATTTTGTCCTCCATGCAACCACTACTTCCATCCGGCTATCTGTTGAGCAACATCTTTGCCGTCTTTGCACAGGCATGATCCCTTGGTCTCCCAATCTACAAGTCTACTGTGACACCATTGATTTCTGGAGGTGGATAGTGCAGCTTCGGCAAGGTGTCTCCACTAGCCACACAATTGTGAAGCGCTTGGCATGTAAGCTTTCCTTATACAATGGTGAACACTGTGATCTTGCCACTGCTGTCCTCCATTTGAAGCAAGCCTACAAGCAATACGGCACCATCAAACTTCTGGCTCCCTCTTGGTGTGACACCTTCAACCAAGGCTTGGTGGATACTCTTCTTGCTGAAGGCAAGCCCCAAGGACGCTCAAGTTGCTCATCTGCAGTCCCAGTCCCAATCCTTTGGATCTCAAATGAGGTCCTCAAAGGGTGAGAAGAACACATCCATCTACACCTTCAAGTACTCCTTTATGAAGTCTTTTGAATATCCCATGCCCGTCACTCAGCTCAGTGCTTCTACCTGGACCCGAATTCTCCAACCAACTCTGGTCCCCTTGCTTAACAAGGCAGGCATGTCTCACAACTTTCTTCGCAAGGTCTTCTATGGTCCCTCTTTGTATCAAGGCTATGGCTTCATTCACCCTTTTCTTCTCCAAGAATTCAGTCACATTGCTACTCTGTTTCATGAATCTGTCCGTGACTCACAGACCAGCCGTATTCTCCGGCTCACAGCTGAAGCCTTTTGGCTTGAACTGGGACTTCCTTTCCATCTTAGCATTACCCCCTACCAGCCTTACACATCTTATATCACTCCTTGCTGGTATAAGCATGTGTGGCATTTCTTTTTCTATGCACCCTGTGAGTATGGTTGAAGACTTCCCTACACTTCCTCTGCTTCAATTGAATGACTGCTACCTCATGCAAGCTTTTGTCAATGTTGGCTTCCGGGGCGCCAAACTGTCCCTTCTGAATCTCATCTGGATGTCCATCAAGGCTATCTCCCTTGATGATATTTGCACCGCGGATGGCAAAAGGCTTTCTCCAATGGCCTTCCAGTTGCAGTCCTCAAACCATCTTCGCAATCATCTTGACTGGCCTTGTTGCCCTCCCCCATGGCTTCCACCAGCTCGGCTTCTCTGGCAACGCGCCCTTCAGAAATCCTTCTTACCACCGTTGGCCTTGCCTTCTGATAGAGCCATTCACCCCTCCTTCTACCTGGGGCATTGGCTGTCATCCGAGTCCTCCTCTTTGTGGCCTTGGTTTTTGTGTCCTTCTACTGACAGGCTCTTCTTCAAATGACCTACTGGCTAGAGGGTTGGTTCTTCTCAAGGCCAAGGTCGATACAGCTTCACCACTACCATCCTTTGCGCCAAACCTGCCTGTGCAGACACTCTTGTCTCCCTCCTGTCAAGTGGGAATGTGTTCCAGATTGTAGGTCCATCCACCTTTGTCTCGCATCCACCAGATGAGGATCCCTTGACCTATGATCCTTTTGAGCATCTCCGAGCCACCCCAGAGGATGCATTTGATGCTCTCTGCGCTTCTCTTTGCGTCCTTCTCCATCAATACTCCCTTCCCCAGGATGGATGCCAGGCTCTTGCTGATGCCATTCTGAGTGGCTCTGCCAGTGCTGTCTGTGACGGCTCTTATGACCCCCTTCTCCTCTGAGGCACATCTGCATTTTTCCTATCCCCCACCACCTCCATCCACCAAGTCTCCCTCCTTGTTCCTCACTGAATCCAACCTTGTCAATGGCTCACCAGAAGATCAGTCTTCCTACCGGAGCAAATTGGCTGGCATCATTGTTGTCCTCACCTGCTGTATGGCTCTGGTGGATTTCTATGATATTGCCTCTGGCTCACTCACCATCTCTCTTGATGGGGATACGGCTCTACAACAGGCTCAGGGAACCTGGCCCTTGGCTATTTCTCAGAAATCTTTTGACTATGTCTATGTCATTTGCAATATGATCTCTGCTCTTCCAATCACTGTCACATTCAGGTGAGTTCAGGGTCATCAAGAAGGTCTTTCTCTTGACTGGTGGCCACTTCGCAATCATCAAGTTGATAGCATGGCCAAGGCATTTCTATCCTTGAATGGTTCCTCTCCCTACCACTATCCCTGGCTTGTGTTTGAGCCCTGGGCTCTCTCACAGAAGGGTCTCAAATGCTCTCGCTTTGACAGAGATGCCTTGCACATTCTTATTTCTGGTCCTCCCCTTCTTCACTATTGGCACACTCACCACAACATCTCAATTCCCCCACAAGTCTCCAATTCCATCCATTGGTGTGCTCATCATTCTGCTTTCAAGCGTCTCCTTCCTGGTATGCAACGGTGGTTTGTCAAGTTTGCTTCGTGTTGCATTGGTGTAGGCAATCAGTTACTCCATTACCAGCACCAGGATCACTCCAGATGCCCTCTGTGTGCCCAGGATAAGGAGAAGGTTTCACATGTGCTTTCATGTGACGACCCAGGGGCTGTAAAGCACAGCTTGTCTTCCTTTAGGGGCCCTTTGCAGCACCGCCTTACCTCTGAGCTTACAGAACCTTCTCTGGCTCTTGCCATTGTGGATGTTACCACAAGGGTTTGTCAAGGTTGGTGTATTCACCCTTCATCATAATCCCCTGCTATTGCCTCTGCTGTAAGGGCTCAGCGTCATATTGGATGGCACAACTGGTTTCTTGGGAGATGGTCCCCCCTCTGGCATCAGATTCAGGCTGATTACTATTCTTTGATTGGTAGCAAGTGTTCTCCTCGCCGTTGGGCCACTGCAGTGATTCACCAATTTTTCCTCACTTGCTGGGATCTCTGGAGAGGCTGAACACCACCAATCACTCAATGCCTCCATTTTGTCTGAGTTGGTCATTGGCTTAGCCGGTGCTGTGCCTCAATTCCACTCCCTTCTCCAGACTCCTCTCCAAGTGCTTCGGGGCTACACTCTTACTGCCAAGCGACAATGGCTTGCGACCATCCAGCTTGCCAGGAGACACTATGCAGTCCATCTCCAGTCCCAGCAGCCGTATCGCCAGGAGGCTGCCTTGATGAGGGTTTGGCTGCACGAGGCCTAGCCCTGGGTGCCATTCTGGCACACTCAATGGTGTGTCACCAAGTGCCGCTCCAAGTTTGGTTCCTAGTGTCTCACCAAGTGCTGCACCCAGTCCTGCTTTCAGTGTTTGACCAAGCACAGCCCCAAGTGTGGCTCCTTGATTCCCCAGTGCTGCACTCAGTGCCAATCCTAGCGCTGCACCAATTGTGGTTCCTAATGTTTCACCAAGTGTTGGCCCCAGAGCTACTCCTAGCCCTGCACCAAGTGCTGCTCCAAGTATCCCCAGTGTGGCTCCTGGCGCTGCACCCAGTGCTGTTTCCAGTATTTCACCACCTTCTGCACCTACCGTTGTCCGTGTTTCACAAAGTTCTACACCCAGTGCTGCTCCTGGAGCTGCTCCAAGTTTGGTTCTTGGCGCTGCACCCAGTGCTGCTCCCAGTATCTCATTCCCTTCTGCACCCAGCGTTGCTCACAGTGTTTCACCAAATTCTGCACCCAGTGCTGCTCCTTTAGCTGCAGCGAGTGTGGCTCCTGGCGCTGCACCCAGCGCTGCTCCCAGTATATCACCATCTTCTGCACCTAGTGCTGCTCCCAGTGTTTCACCCAGTTCTGCCCCCAGTGCTGCTTTTAGCCCCGCACCACGTGTGGCTCTTAGCGTTTCACCAAGTGCTGCTTCCAGTATCTGACCAGGTTCTGCACCCAGTGCTGATCCCAGTCTCTCACCAAGTTCTGCACCCAGTGATGCTCCTAGAGCTGCACCAAGTGTGGCTCCTGGCGCTGCACCCAGTGCTGCTCCCAGTCTATCCCCACCTTCTGCACTCAGTGCTGCTCCTAGTGTTTCACCAAGCGCGGACTCCAGTGCCCTTTCTAGTTCTTCACCCAGTGCTGCTTCCACTTTATCACCAACCTTTGAACACAGTGCTGTTCCCAGTGATTCACCAAGTTCTGCACCCAGTGCTGCTCCTCGAGTTGTACCAAGTGTGGCTCCTGGAGCTGCACCCTGTGCTGCTCCCAGTATATCACCACCTTCTGCACCCAGTGTTGCTCCCAGTGTCTCACCCCGTTCTGCACCCTGTGCCCTTCCTAGTTCTTAACCAAGTGCCGCTCCCTGTGTCCCACTGCCCACAGTACTGCTCCCAGTATTTTACCCTTCCTATACTGTATGGTTGCTGGTAGCTGCTCCCAGTTTGTATCATGCTCCTGGTATCCTTCAGCAGTTTGTTCTCGTACTCTCCCTGCTTGCCTTCAGGATTCGTTTGACCAATTTGTCGTTCTACAACTTGGGGCTTAAACTCTCTTCGATTGAGGTGACGTTAATGTCTGGATACAGACTGAGTAGTTTAGATCCACCTTCAGTGGTTAAAGTTACTTAAATACGTATATATATATATATATATAAGGTGGGAATCACTCATTAGCGGCAACACGGTACTTTCCCGTATAAAATATTCGTGTCATGCTGTATTAGCGGCAGCGCGATCGATCTTTAAAGCGCTATCTTGCTCTCCAGCAAGATAACTCGCTTATCTTATACTTTTAGATTATTTGATTATTCAACCTTAAACCTTACACGGTTGCCCTGCAACCGCCTGTAGAACTACAAGCCTAAGGCTTAACTGACTGAGCCCACCGGTAGTCAGAATAGCCCTGATTGTGTGTTGTAATCCGGAATACACAATTGTAGTGGAATCAAAGAAATATTAGAACAACAGATCGGCACCTCAAGCGATCTGTAGCTATCACCACTCCTACTGTCGATCTTCCTCGCCTTCGGATTGATCAGCTCAACAGCCAATTTCAAAAAGGAAATTAACAGATTAACAATTGCAAGCTTGTTGAAGCTTGCAAAAGAAGACGACAGTAGAAACGCCGACAAAAAACATCCGAATCCAACAGCAGATCATCGAGCGAACGACTAAGGCCGCCGCTTGATAGTCCTCTGATCTGATTACATCCAAGGAAGACACCTATCGGACAAACCGACCGAAGTTCTCAATAGAAGCCCACTGCATTGGACACGCCAACAGCAATCTATCTCCATAGAAGGACCACAAGTTCACGGCGACAAAAACACGATTGATGTAGCGAACTGAATGTAAGGAATGGTAGTGCCACGTGGAACTCGTACGAAGTACAGACCGGAGAACACCCTTGAGTACACAGCGCACGTACGATAAGTAGTCCTATCAGCAACATTGGTACGTTACAATACGGAACGTTCTACATAGGTACAGTACGCTCACGATAACAAGCAGCAAAATTCCCTGTAAGCAGCAAATTACAGTCGAAGTTACAGGCCAGCGATAACAAGCCTGTAAAGGATCCCTCCAGCCGCCTCCCGGCGGCTCAGCAGCCTCCTTGAAGAGAGAACAAGAGGCAGCGGCCAATGTGGCTGGCTGCCTACGACACCATGATCTCTACTGAAGGCAACTCCCTCACCTTGAAAGACTCCCTCGAGCTTCAGAAGACCAAGGCCTATCTACCTATCGACTGGACCGAAGCCACCACCTAGCTGGAGAGCTACCTAGCTGTCCTGGCCACCATACTGGGGCTGCACCACCCCGTCATGCAGGACTACCAAAATGGTCTCATGAAGCTGAAGCTCCAGCAAATGCCCCTTCGTAGGGCCATTGCTGACGAACTAGGCGAGCTGATCACCCCAGCCATCATTGTGTACTACTTCCAGATCTGAGTGAGGGGTTGGCTGGAAGAACAGTGGGGCTCCACCTTCAACGTCCCTTCCCCCAATTTTGGGAAGGATTTCTAGGCCTTCAGAATCACACAGAACCTCCACTGGCTCACCAATGTCTCCAATGTCGCTGCCTTGCGACACCTCCGCCTCACCGCTGCCGCTACCCCTGCCGCTGGCCCCAACACCAAGGCTGGCGCCCCCAGGAATACCCCAGGCAGCCAGGGCTCTGTCGGCAGGGCCCGGATATCAAACCCAAGCCTGGATCCCCGGCTACAGGCCACCAGTGTGTTTAACAAGTTGAAAATCTCCTGGCTGCGGGAGGTCATCGCCGCTATGAGAGACAAAGGCAACAGTCCCTTGTTGCGTCCGGATGGCCGCGACAGGCGCCATTCCTGGCACATCCGAGGCAACTGCTTCTCAAACTGCAGAAACATTCACGACCATGGGACTATTACCAGCAGTGAACAGGACCAAGTCTGGCAATGGTGCCAAGAGGCCTATGGGGTCTGACAGAGTGGCAAGCGCCCCCTAGGCGCCTTGCCTTCCCCACCCTCTACACCGCCGGGGGGGGGCCTTGCCTTCCCGACCCTCTACCCTACCGAGGGAGGCCGCCACTACACACCAAGTATCTAATCCCACATTATCTAATCCACCATTACGCATCACACATGAATTAGGTAAGCCCCAACAGCCCCCCAAACGCGTGCGTTTCGATTTGCCTATGCCCGCGCCCATGCGTTTCGACTTGCCTATGCCCGCGCCCCTTTACGTGTCTACGCCTCCGCCCCCGCGTCTCAATTTGCCCGCGCCCCTGGACGTGTCTACGCCTCCGCCCCCGCGTCTCGCTGTGCAAAAGCCACCCTCCCGCGTGCGTTTCGAACGGTGCACATGCCCACGAAAGACGGCCGTTCCCCCTCCAAGGCCTAGGTCCGAGCCCCTAGTTCCTCCAAGGTTTCCTTCCCCTCCCTCAAGACCTAGGTCAGGCTTTACAGCTCCAACTGTTAAGCCCGCCTGTACGCCGGTGTGTGCAGGCACAGCAAACTAAGGGACCGGACTCCAGGCAATACAAACCAGAGTTCCGAATCCCCCTCTAGCACTGCTTAACCCACCAACCCACCAATGAACTACAAGCATTTCACATCCAGTACTACAAGTAGGTGGGCTACTGAGGCTATCACGAATGTAGTGAGTAATATTACTTTGTGAACGATTCGACAGCGAACAACGATCCACTCGATCGATACTTCTCTAATCCGATTACGCGGCAAAGTATATGCCCAACATCCCGTCCATTGCTGGGAGGACTCAAAGCAAATCATCGGGATTCCAAACACTCCAACCCGGTAGTGCCGCACACAGATCTCTCTTGACATCACCCGTTGTGACATCACCCGACGCAATCATCATGCCGGCTGACCAACAAGGATGAGGAGGATAGATCACTCAGAGACCTATTCCCATCGTTCGACTGGAACATGAGCATTATCCTGCATGAGATCTTTGGCGTCCCCAAGGAATCCGGCAGAGCATTTTGTGTGAGGCCCTCATATCTGGGCGCTACACTCTATGGTCGCGATTTCTGCTCATAGAAGAAATCAATGACCTCACATACGAAAATAGAGGACAGCGAGTGTCTCTACTTAAGCACATTAAATTAGACCTACGATGCTTTGTCGACTTCGGAGGACGCCTACACAGCCAAGGCATCGACTGGGAAGATCGTCAACAATATACCAAGGAAGAATTTCGATCCTACAGCAAGGCAATCATCATGGCTAAACAAGATTAGCGGCAGAAAAGTTCGCCAACTCTGATACCAGTAATCTCAATACAGATAAGCAAGAACCACGGCCGATAAAGTCATTCGACCAGCTCAGATATGAGTCATGGATCAGAAAATCTCAAGATGAGACATCATTCCCATCATTACAAAACGACGCAAGATTTGAACATTGGCTCATAAAGTTCAAGGCTAATCTGGAAAATAGTGACATCAATACCACTACATTCCTTGACCCAAACTGGCCAGATGTTCCTCTCAGCGGATACCCCAAGGCCCTCCATGCCAAGTAGTGTGCTTTCTTCTGGACTCTCGTCCTGCATGTGTTTCAGAGTGACCTTCCTCCTCGTGTGTACTAAGCCACACCAGCAAAAGGGATGGTCGACAGGCATTTTTTGATTTTGTTAAACTACACAACAAATCTAAATCCAAGGTATATGATACTTCCATTGCCATGCAACACCTCCTGGATATGGACCTCAAGGCCTGGATGGACACCAAGGTCAAGTTCCTTACGAAGTGGTTAGCACAACTAGAACACCTCAATAAACTTTGACCCCCACACCAACCTCTAGAATATGACACTGTCAAGACAACCTTATGCAAGGCGTGCAGTAGCAATTTCCTGTTCACTGAACAATTCATTAAAGTCAGTGATCCGGACGAAGCCCAAGACCTTGCACAATTCCGAAAGCATGAAGCTACTGCTACCAGTGAACTGAAAAACACCTTGCTTCTGAAAGCCATACTAGGTTAGATGCACAGGCGTCCCTATCCCAACCAATCAGTTGATTCTCTGCCAAGGCTCATGCTCATGACTTCTCATTGTCGTCACAAACATGCTCCATGATGACTGATGACACAGAATCATGTTATTTATCTATCAATTTCGATGGTGATTTCCAAGACTATACAGTGTTTAAGGCAGGAAGAACTCCAGATCCAAGCACAAGACTACCGTCCGCAGTTTGGCAAACCCTCTCCAGACCTGGCATGAAAGGTTGGCTCAATATCCCTGCTGATGACAAGAAGAAACTTGTTGCGTGTCTACTCCCAGACCTATTGCCAGAGCAGACTCCTGACCCTAACACCTCCAAGCCCATCAGTCATTGCGCTTACGAACACTCTATAGCTACCGATCAGGATCCTAGCACCCCTGAGCTTCCTCCAGATGCTGAGACCGATCTTCGGGATGCTTTCCATGCCACTCTAGGCGTCTACAAGGCAGCCTCCCAACCAGACAGCCAGCCTCTCAAGTCTTCTATCTCACCAGCCCATCCTACCAGATTCCTCGCAGACAACCCCGACGTCCTATATAAGAAGGATGGCAACACCTATGTACCAGTTGGAAGCTCTTTCTTGTCTGCAAAATTTCATCATTGGTCATTACCTGAAACCACGTCTCATATTTCTGATGAGCTCCCCACTATGGTATATCACTCCAACAAAACCAATGTCTTCACACCAGGTTATGCAATGGTTGACCGTGGTGCCAATGGATGTATCATAGGCAATGATGCATGTCTTATCTCTAAGGATATTCCACCTCGATATGTCAATGTCACAGGCAGAAGTAATCATCAAATCCAGAATATTCCTATTGCAACATGTGGTGCATACTCTGTTTCAAACCGCGGATCGGTTATCGTCATCTTTCATGAATGCGCCTACACAGGACAATTTACATCCATCTTATCCTCTGGGCAGATGGAAGCCTACCTCTCGACAGTGGATGACACATATATCAAGGCTGGTGGCACACAAGTTATTACTACCCCTGATGGTCATGTATTTCTACTCAGTATGCGTCATGGCCTTCCATACCTAGCCATGCACAAATATACCAGTGAAGAATACTCTCAGCTTCCTCATGTTATAATGACCAGTGACAAGCATTGGAATCCTTCTATACTTGACGGCATATTTACCACCCAGGATGATATTTTTCTTCAGAAATATCCACCTACACCACATCAGCTTCCCTATCATGACTACAATGAGTTTGGTACCCATTGTGGCGGACAAGAACCTGCATCTGATGTTACCTTCTTCGCTTCTCACAGCTCACCTAGTCCCATCCTCCAAGCTTTGGATAACATGGATACATCCTTCTGGCTCAGTCCCACTGATTTCATTCATCAAGAAATACTTGGCCGGTGTTCTATCTGATCCCCTTCCAATTTTCTCACTGCTGCGCCACATGTCCAGTCCCCAACTGACATGGACTATCTTTCCTTAAAGCCCTTTTTTGCCTGGATTTCTACCAATTGAATCAAAGCTACCTTTGCTAATTCCACTCAGTATGGTTCCTTAGCTTTCAGTCCAGGTGGCAACATCTTTAAGCGGTTTCAATCACCCCAGCAAGCCATGAATGTCAGACCATTCCATGATGATGTTCTCTCTGACGTTATCTACTCTGACACTCCTGCTATCAATGGTGGATCCAAACTTGCTCAGATCTTCTTTGGCAGGAAATCTCATATCATCCATGTCAAAGAAATGAGAACCACCGGTGACTTCCTATCATGCTTTCAGAACTTTGTTCAGAAATGGGGCAGACCTCTTTGTCTACTTTGTGATCATGGTTCTTACCAGTCCAACAAGAGTGTGCTTGATCACCTCAAAAATGCTTTGGATTGGCCTTTGGCAGAGCGAGTCCTATCATCAGCATCAAAACCTTTTTCAATGCCGCTACCAAACCTTCAAGAGGTATGTTAACGGTATCATGGATTGAACTGGTACACCTCCACATCTTTGGCTTCTTTGCATGACCTACATCACTAGCTTGCTCAACCACCTATCTGATCCTACTATCTCAGATAAGCAACTTATTTTTGTTGCTACTGGCACCTTAGGTGATATCAGTGCTTACACTATCTTTTTCTGGTTTAAACCTGTCTACTTCAAGACCCCTGATACACCCTTTGGCTCACAGACCACTGAATGCCTTGGTCATTTTGTTGGTCTTGCTGAGCATGTTGGCAATGGCCTTTGCTTCAAGATTTGGGATCCTTTTACCAACAAACTTCTCAACTGATCTGGTGTTCGCACAGCTTTGCATCCAAACCATCGTAACAAGCGTGCTGGCCTGTTCACTGATGATAGTTTCATTGCTTGGCGCAAAGCCAAAGATGCAGCTAATACTCCACGCCCTTTTGGTGATACACCCTCTCACTACCAGGCTGCTCAGCCTGCTACTGCCACTGACTACCATCAAGTTGCTACTATCCCTCCGCTTCTTCCTCAGCCGTCCCTGCCTAGTTTTCTTTATCACAAGGTTGCTAATGGTCCAAGCTATGCACCTTCTCCACTCCCTAACAACTATGGGGAGATTCTTGATGATCCTCCTGTTGTCGGCGAAAAATACGAACCTTTGTCGGCATCAAATTCAATAAAGAAGCCGACAAGAAAATACGACGATGACCGAGGTGCGTAATACGAGATACGAATATTCCGATGATTGAGCCTTAGAATCAAACGCACCTCCACTACTTGAAAATCCCTAAGTGGTAACAACAATATCACTTAGGACTACAAACAAAAGAGGTTAATCGGTTAGAAACAAGACATCTCCAAAGACCTGATCGATAAGCGAACACTTGGAATTATTAAGTATATCCAAAATGGATACACTTAACATCCTGTGAGGAAACTACTTATTGCAATCATGAAAACCAATACTGATTCCGAATGGGCCTCATTTATCTACCTATTCTACAAACAAGCATACGGCCCATCAAACAAAAGACTTAACCTCGTAAAATGAACGATACCATCAAATAACTGATACAGTAAGACCGACACAGGACACTAATACAGCAACACGTGAATGACCAATACCATCAAATGACCGATACTACGAGTCGCTAACACAGCAACAGCAGCGACAATATTGGTACGAGAATGGTAGTAACAAATAGCCGGGGAAGATCTCTACTACGTAAAATACAGAGAGCCCTGATACAGTAGAAATACAGTAACTAAGAGCGTCTCCACGAGCTCACATCTCTTTAAATTTTAACATCATATACCTTTTGGTCGATTTTCAGAGTTACAACAGGTTATAGAGCCCTTATAACTCCCACAATTGCTGCCCATCCGTAGGATCGTGTATACCTTAAGCTATCTATCTCTGGCCGTTCAGCACCTCCACTGTCGGTTAACTCCAGAGGAAACTTGTAGTGACGCCCATCCGTGTGCTACTTTTTGGCCTCCCCCCGTCTCATTCTTTTCTTTCTTTTCACCTCCCTGCTCGTGGATCAAGGGGTGTCACACCGATCCTTCTACAGGAATCTTCTTTTGTAATCCACTACCCAGACCGGTTACTCAAGTAGCACCGACAACGATCGTTGTTTCTTCGACGAACGTTCCGGACACCAAGGTTAATTACGTCGCAACGACGAATTAATTCGTATCGACGATACTGATTGCAACAACACCGTAACAACGCAAACACGCCAACGATTAATCGCCGGTTAACAACAATCCATCGAGCCACCACCGCCGCCACATCAAACAATACATAACGCCGACAGTTTGATTCCTACTTCGTATCATTAGATTACAGTAGATAGATTTGTCGTAATATTGATTAGGTTCTAAAATTGTGAGCAATAGGATTGAGTGATACTTAAATCGCACCTCCACCGGTCTCTCTATACATGCCGTATGTGCGTTGAAATGAATCGTATAAACAGTTATTTGCTTTGGTGACTACCATGAGTAAGTGATCCGGCCTGTCCGTTGTACGTCTCACAGTCTGCTTGTATGTCCTTAACCGCGTGATTTCTAGAGTCCCCGCGTCTTCGTGGTAGTGCAGTACTAGTAGAAGAGACCTATCCCGCGAGTTTAATTTTTTCATCAACCCCATCTCGCCACATGCATCTCATGGCTAGTTTGATCAGCCTTGTCCCACTCATTAGTTTAGTGAGCAAGTCCGCAATATTTGACTCGCCTGGCTCTTTTGCAATCTGGATAGTTCCTGCTGCTATGCACTCCCTTGCCTTATGATAAGCAACACTATTATGCTTCTTCTTACAAGGGCTCTCTGGCCTTGTAGTGTTCTTCACGACTGACTCATTGTCACAGTAGATATTGGTAGGGCCTTCCAAAGGGATTCCCATCATCCGTAGCTTGTATCTTAGCCCCTCTACCATTTCTATTGCTATCCTAAGCGCGACTATTTCCGAGCCAAATGTAGATGTCTCAACGGTTGTTTGTCTCTTAGAGAACCACAAAATAGGTGCCCTGTTAACAAAGATGATGACTCCTGTTATTGTATGAGATCTTCTGGTGGCCTTGCAACCCGCATGATCTGCATCTACAAAACATGTTGCAGCCTTTGCCACACTCACGGACCACCAACTGCGATTGAGTGAGAACCTGGACCAAAGGGGGCAGGAATCGTCCAAGTTGCACACAGTCAGGGAGGTCTGGGGGCCCCTTTACACTGAAATACTCCTCCTCCTCTGTGGCAAAAGAAATGAAGCAGAGCTTCCCCCCATCTACAACGCCTGGGCCAAGAAGAGCAAACACGAGAAGACCCACATGATACTCCAAAGCCAAGTGGCCACCGAGGCCTACAATCTTGGCATCCAAGCGCCACTCATCACCACGGCAGCGCTCAAGCGATTCCAAGACTGCAACTTCTATGGAACTGACCCGTTTGATGTTGCTGATGGCATCCTCCCCCTAGCTTTCACTCCTCCAGGAGGATCCGCCGCCACTCTCAAAAGGGAGCATGAGGAAGCTGCCAATGTGGTAGCCTATGATACCATGATCTCCACCCAAGGCAACTCCCTCTCGCTCAAGGACTCACTAGAACTGCAAAAGACCAAGGCCTACATCCCATTGGACTGGACAGAAGCCACCACCCAGCTGAAAAGCTACATGGCTGTCCTAGCCACACTCTTAGGAGCCACACATGATGTGGTGAAGCGCTACCAACAAGGTCTCTCCAGACTCGAATGGCAGCAAATGCCCCTTTGTAGGGCCATTGCGGATGAAGTGGGAGAGCGCATCACTCCTGCTATAGTGGTGTACTACTTCCAGGTCCGAGTTAGAGGCTGGCTTGAAGAGCAGTGGGAGGCGACACTCCACTCCCATCCCCAGACTTTGGGGAAGACATCCATAGGTTCGGAATGACCCAGAACCTCAACTGGCTCCCCAATGTGTCCAATGTTGATGCCTTACGAGCCCTCCAGCAGCTCACCCCCCTCAAGGTAGGCGCCCCTCCTGGCACCCCTCCCAACAAAGGGGCGGGCAAACGTCCACCCAACAGTAATGACCAGCTAACAAATCCCAACAGAGATCCACGATTCGCCGACCAATCGACCATTCAGGGCCAAGGTGACGTCCACCCAGAGGTGGCTACACTCCCCCATCCGGCCGGGGGCCTCCTCGCCCACTATGGGCGGGAAGGCACCCCAGCCTCCATGTCTGGACCCCCTTGGGACCAGGCCCGGATTGCTGCTGCCCTCAAACGGGGGCCTCACCAGTCCTCCCACCAGGGCATTGACTTCCTACATGAGGAGTATGCCGACATGATGGACAAGCAACAATGGACTGTCCTCCCCACCAGCCTCATCCGCGACCTGCCCGGCCTCTGTCTCAGCCCCCTCGGCCTCGTCCCCCAACGGGGCCGACGCCCCCGCATGATCTCTAACTACACCTACTCTGAGATGAACCAAGACACCATCCCCCTTGCCCTGGCAGAGGCCATGCAGTTTGGCCACACACTTCCCCGCCTCCTCACCAAGCTGCACCGCGCCAACAACAGGTTCGGTCCAGTGTATATGTCCAAGATTGACCTAGCTGATGGCTTCTATCGGGTCCAATTGAACCCAGAGGACACCATGAAACTAGCGGTGCTGCTACCTTCCAGGAAGGGCAAGCCCCCCCTGATTGGCATCCCCCTCACCAACCCTATGGGGTTGAAATCCAGTCCTCCCAACTTCTGCGCCTTTACTGAAAGCATTGCCGACCTAGCCAATGCCACCCTCTCCACCGGGCTAGCACATGCCCGGCAACAGCCCCATCAACTGGATCTGCTCCCAGAAGCACACCCAGGTGACGCCGCTCCCGACGACCCCCCGACAATCCCCCCAGCTGCACAAAGCACAACACCTCGCAACAAGCCCATGCGATACTGGGATATCTATGTAGATGACTTCTGTGGCCTGGCTCAGGGCAACCAATGGACGCGATGCGCCATCAAGAGAGTGCTCTTCCAATCCCTAGATAAAGTCTTCCGGCCACTCGATGCCACTGACACCCCCTTCTGACAAGAACCAGCTTCCCTAAAAAAGATGCGCCAAGGGGATGCCACGTCGACCACCCAAAAGGTTATCCTTGGCTGGCTCATCAATTCCATCCACAAGACCATTAGCCTTCCGCCCCATCGAGTGGAACGCCTACAGGACATCCTGCATTCCAATGCCCCCTCCCAGCGCCATGTCCCCATCAAACAATGACACCAAGTCCTTGGTGAACTCTGGTCAATGGCGCTGGCCATCCCTGGCTCGATTGGCCTCTTCTCCATCCTCCAAGAAGCCTTTCGCCACCAAGACCCAGGCCGACAGTGCATCCGGCTCACCAAGCGCGCCCACAGCTTCCTTCGTGACTTTCAATGGCTCGCCGCTGATCTCTCCTCCCGGCCTACCTCCATTTCTGAGCTAGTGCCAGATCCCTTCCCTGCCACCATGGGCGCCTGTGATGCCTCTGGCGCTGGCATGGGGGGCATCCACTTTGTGCCCCTCCATGATGGCACTGTACAACTCCTCATGTGGCGGCATGCATTCCCCAAGTGGGTCTCCTCCCAATTAGTCACCTTTGACAACCCCAATGGCACTATCAACAACAGTGATCTAGAGCTCGCTGGCTCCATCGCTCACAATGATATCCTTGCTCAAGCCGCCTGTGTCCAATCCAGAACCACCCACAACTGCTATGACAACACGGCGGCTGTCTACTGGCAACGGAAAGGCGCCACCACCACCACAGGGCCTGCAGCTTACCTACTGCGAATTCAGTCCCTGCACCAGCGACTCCACCAATATGTTCCCCTCAGGGATTACATCCCTGGCCCTGTGAACCATCTTGCTAATTTGCTCTCTCGATCTCCCCTCTCTGACACTGCCCTGCTCCATCATTTCAACACCCACTTTCCCCAGGACTTGCCCTGGATAATGTGCCCCCTCAGACCTCCCATGCTTTCTGCACTGACCTTGGCTCTATCCAGGAGACCATGCGCGCTTCAGTCACTGAGCTCTATGCCCGCAGAAAGGATGCCCATTGGTATCAATGGGCTCAATTCTGTTTGCCTCAAGGCTTTGACCCACACCTCCGCTCCATCCAAGATCCCATCCCCCTTCTCCAAGTCTTCGCACAAAGACTCCATGATGGCAGACTCTCCTCTCGCCGCAAGCCCATCAGATCTTGCACAGTATTGGACACCATCCGGTCAGTCGGTCAGACGCTGGCCCGCATGGGGGCCAAAGACCCCCGTACTGATTCCATCGGTAGTCTTGACTTCAGGCTAACAGCCCAGTTCAAGAGCTATGCCAAACTAGACCCAGCCCCCTCCAGGGTCAAGCCAGTCCCAATCACCCTGGTCATGCATGCACTTCGTTTTGCATACCATGACGCACCTTCCCCCTCCCGACAGGCCAATGCCAACATGATTTGCATAGCCTTTTTCTTCTGTCTGCGCCCTGGTGAGTACACCGGTACTACCAGGGATGACCAAGCCTTTCACCTCCAGGATGTCTCCTTCTATCTTGGATCCAAAATTGTCTACCACGATGGCCCTGTTCATGAGCTCCTTGCTGCTACCTCTGTTACCCTCACCTTCACCACCCAGAAGAATGGCAACAAAGGTGAAGTGGTTGCTCATGCCAGGAGTGGTGACTCCCTATGCTGCCCAGTTGCAGCGTGCGCTCGCCAAGTCCTCCATCTCAGGCGCTGCTGCACTAGCACCCACTCCTTCAGCCCAACCCTCATGCTTGCCAGTTACTTCGACCAGGGCGTGTTAACCCTAGTTCGTGCTGCAACTGTCACCTCCTCCATGCGGGTCTATGCCCAGACCCTCTATCATACCACAGGTATCTCCCCTGCAGCAATCTCTGCCTGCTCCCTTCGCGCGGGTGGGGCTATGGCCCTGCTCCAGGGCAAATGTGATTCTAATGTCATCAAGCTCCTTGCACGGTGGCACAGTGACTGCATGATGAGATACTTGCATCAGCAGTCCATCCCCATCTTCAAGAATCTTGCCTCTGTAATGTTCAACAATGGGACATACTTCTTCCTGCCAGAGGAGTGGGTGCCGGCCGCGGCCCCCACTCCCCCTGGCAGCTCCCTCTGATTCCCCTCTGGCGAATCTTCCTCTCCGAATCATCCATTACAATTCTCCCCCACTTCCTCTCCGAATCATCCATGACGATTCCCACCCTCGCTGTCCTCCATGCCCCCCCCCCCCCCCCCCCCAGGTCCATCTCCAGCCAGCTCCCACCCTGTGCCCTATGGCCCAATGGCAGAAAAGGCTTAACAGCCAAAGCTGTGCGCCGGTGTGTGGGCACAGCAAACTAAGGGACCGGACTCTACAGCCTGCAAAACAACCAGCAGGCTGGAGTTTCCCGGCTCCCCCTCTAGCATTGCTTAACCCACCAACACACCTTGAACTATAAGCATTGCACGGCTGGTACTACAAGTAGGTAGGCTACTGAGGCTATCACAAACGTAGTGAGTGATAGTTGATGTAGCAAACCAAATGTAAGGAATGGTAGTGCCACGTGGAATGTACGACGCATAACGTACGAACCAAAGAACACCCTTGAGTATGCAAGATCTCACTTATCACCAACGTAGGTACGGACTCTACGATCACTCACTGCATGCAGCAATCTTGCTGTAAGCAGCAATCGAATTACAGGCTAAGCACTAACAAGCCCTCAAAGGATTCCTCCAGCAAGAGCCAAGCCTACAGCTCACTCTTTTTGCTCCTAAAACGATTAGTAATAGAATAAGTAAAAGGCCCACCACGCCCGCCCGCAGAAAAGGCTTAACAGCCAAAGCTGTGCGCCGGTGTGTGGGCAAAGCAAGGGACCAGACCCAGCCTGCAAAAAACTAGCACCAGGCTGGCACTTCCCGGATCCCCCTTTAGCATTGCTTAACCCACCAACACACCTTGAACTATAAGCATTGCACAGCCAGTAGTACACGTAGGTAGGCTACTGAGGCTATCACAAACGTAGTGAGTGATAGCAGTCTCGACTGTCAAATTATATTCCATACTTAATCAATCTATGTACTACTCCGTATGTGAATAGATTTATTAGTTTGGTCCGTTTTTATGGTCTGTCCTTTTTCCGTTTCTGTTTTTATGGTCTGTCCTTTTCCCGCTGCTGGGTGACACAAAGGGTTTTGGGGGGTGTTTGGGGTGTTAATCAACAGTTAATTTACTGAAATTCAAAATAAAGGGTTCTCCATATTTTTCAGAGCATAATGTACTCTATGTACCAACTCGCAACCAACACCTCATTTTTGTATTCAAAACAAAAGATACTAAAATATGGCTTGATATTTTCAAATCTAAGGCATACAGAAATATTACACTGTTTTAAACCTAGAGACACCACTTGATGTAGCGAACCGAATGTAAGGAATGGTAGTGCCACGTGGAACGTACCGTATGACGTACGAACCAGAACACCCTTGAGTATGCAAGATCTCACTGTATCACCAACATAGGTACGAGTACGGTAGTGTTGTCGGCAAAAAAATACTGAGTTTGTTGGCATCAAATTCAATCGGAAAAGCCGACAAAACGAAACTACGACAGAGGTGCGGGAAAACGATACAAGACACGAACATTCCAAAGATCGAAACTTAGAATCAAACGCACCTCCACTACTTGAGAATCCCTAAGTGGTAAAAACGATATCACTTAGGACTACAAACCAAAAGGGGTTAATCGGTTAGAAACAAGACATATCCAAAGACCTGACCGATAAGTAAACACTTGAAACACTTAAGTAAATTCAGAAGAATCTACTTGATATCCCATGGGGAAATTACTTATTGCAATCAAGTAAATCAATACCAATTCCGAATGGGCCTCATCTATCTCAAATACCACGAACAAGCATATGCCCCATCGGATAAAACACTTAACCTCGTAAATGACCAATACCATCGAATGACCAATACAGTAAGACCGACACAACGCTAATACAGCAACAGCATCAACAGTATCGGTACGAGAATGGTAGTAACGATTAACCGGGGAAGATCTCTACCATGTAAAATACAGAGAGCCCCAATACAGTACGGAATACACAGTAAAAATAAGAGCGTCTCTCTGAGCTCACATCTATACGGTACCTATCCGGTCGATTTTTAGAGTAACAACAGGTAGTTCGATACGATACTCGGAATTGCTCACTACAAGCAGCAATCGAACTGTAAGCAGCAAAATTACAGGCAAAGCACTAACAAGCCTGTAAAGGATTCTTCCAACAAGAACCAAGCCTACAGCTCACTCTTTTTGCTCCTAAAATGATTAGTAGTAGAATAAGTAAAGGGCCCACCACGCACGCCCGCAGAAAAGGCTTAACAGCCAAAGCTTTAGCTGTGCACCGGTGTGTGTGTGCTAAGTGTTTGAGGTCGATCGAACGAGGGTTTCGATCGTATTAGTCATCTTGCTTCTAAAGGAATCTTATCATACGGAGTGAATGAATGAGTTGCAAATGAATGAATGAGACGCGAATGAATGAATGAGACGCGCGGTCGATCGTACGAGTCATCTGGTTTCTACAGGAATCCAGCTGAATGGAATCCAGGAATGGAACAGGGAATGGAAGTGGAAATGAGATTTTACCACTTACTGGTTCCGGTTCTCCTCCTTACTAAAAATAGGTCCTTATGTACTAGAATCTACAGGGCACAAGGTAAAGGGCTACAGCCCCTGGTAATAAAGGTACTGGACATGTGAGGAATGCACTGGACCGGTGCGAATATTAGTGATCTAGTGTGTGTATTGGAGTATTCACAGAAATTCTAGTGATCTTAGGAAAGAGTGGATTCGTCCGCTCATATTAATTTACAATATAAGATAATGTAATAACCAATTCAAGTTAGCTAAATACCAATCTCCCTCCTCATCTTTCGGAGCCCTTCAAACATACTTTGAAGTATTACGGAGCGCTCCATCCGCGTGGTTGGTGAGTTGGTGCCAAGCTACAGCAGGCAGGATTACAGTCATCGTCCTTCAGAGCGCACAGAGACGGACACGTATAACAAGACCCCCTTCTCCAAACAAGAAGCCCGCTGACACGACAAAAGACCAAGGGAGTCCGTTGTGGGGTAACAAGCGAAAGGCAAGCCCGCTGACACGCCAATGAAAGACGTGGAGTAAATAGCGAAAGGCAAAAGGTGTGAAGGGAGAACAAGAACGTGTATCTATCGAACAACGACGACAGAAGACCAGCAAGAAGAAGAAGATAATTGCACTACAACGGCAAAATACTCGGAAGAAGAACCAAGAAGAGGCAATATTCGTACTACAACGGCGGAATACGTCAGAAGACCAAGTCGCATCGTGTGGACATTTATAGAGCGGCCTACCACTGTTGAGCAAAGAAGAAGAAGAGGAACCCAAGCAGAAGAAGAAGCAAGTGTGCGATCGGAAGACCAAGTCGCGACACCAAGATCAAGTGACCGTACCAGCGCTGAAGAAGAAGAAGAAGTACTACCGGAAGACCAAACCGTATCATTGTATTTATCGAACGGTTGTAACATCTAAAAGAAAGAAAGAAAGAAAGACGATCCCCAAGAGTGGAAGGAAGAAACGCGTGTGAGGACGACGCGAACCAAGTGCGGAGAAACAAGACCCACCAACAAGCAACTCACCAATACGATCCCCAAGAGTGGAAGGACGAAACAAGTGTGAGGAAAAGACGCGGACTGAGTGCGGAGAAACAAGACCCACCAACAAGCGACCCACCAAAACAATACGTTCCCCAAGAGTGGAAGGAAGAAACAAATGTGAGGAAGATGTGGACCGAGTAAGGAACAAGACCTACCAACAAGTGACCCACCAAGAAGCAGAACTGGATATCGAGAAAAGCATCGAAAGGACCTGTTATTGAGTGAGTGTGAGGACGACGCAAACAGTGTGGAACAAGGACATCCACCCACAAGCGGCCCACCAAGCAGAAGAAGTGTGAAGACGCCGCAAACCGTGTGGAATAATAAAGATATCCACCCACAAGCGACCCACCAACAAGCAGAATCGGATATTGAAACATTGAAGAGACCGATTATCAAGAAAATAAGAAACTACAGATAATATTCGGATGATCGGGCATTCAGACAAAGACTTCGGGCGATCAGAAAATACAACCAATCCCTACCAAAATTGTGTACCGTCTAGAAAAGCGCCGGTAGCAAACGTACAGACGTACGGACATTTGGAGCTACACACGAATGAGATAACACACAAATGACTAACAGACAAATAAGCGAGCCGACTTGCTGAATTGCTACCCGTAAGGGTGCGCTAATAGTGCATCAATAGAGGTTCGATACAAGTAATCATCTTACATGAAAAACTACTCACAAAACTAAATACTAATACTTGAAATCACTGAATACCACTAGAATTACCTAGTAGACTACACGTGTAAACATGTTAGTGAAGTAGTAAGCTCACGAGAGCAAAACAAGAGTTTATCAGACCCAAATAGACTCAAAGAGTCTGGGTAACAAATGAAAGCTGATTGCCGACTGATCATTGGTTAATCACCGTCTGAAGCCAAAGGCTGGACGTTAAAGACCCTCCTCAACAGAAGAGACTCAGGCGCTTAGAAGGTTAACAACACTAGCGCAGCAGAGCACACCAGGCTAATACCCGTGGCTTCTACTGAGGTTTGTAAGGGAGAAAAGAACACCAAAAGATTGTTATTCACCTATGAAGACACTTGCAAGAGATCCCCATTGATGGGGATAGCAAAGGGACGTGTCAAAACCTACCACAGCCAATTACCGGCTGGAAAGAATGTGACGTACGTGTGTTCAGTACTAGGAATCACATAACGGCTACAAAAGAACTGTTAATAAAGAGAGGCACGCGACCTCAAGAACATGACCTCGAAAACAAATCAAATGGGAATCAAATTAGTTCCTACAGAAAAGAGCTCAGGTATACTCACTCGTATACAAATGATATGATGACAAAACCAGACGAGGTAATATACATACCCAGTATTGGATAAACACATACACAAAAAATAGAAATGACAAAAAATGCCGAACCAAATATTTAATAAGAGACAAACAAATATTTGATACCGTTTTGATAAAAGGGAAACAACTGTTGAGCTTAAGTATTGGGGAACTGAAAAATTCGAGTTTGGATAGGAATCATTCCTCACACCGTGGAAATGAACCTGTTTACTAGCAAAAGCGCGTGGGATAGAAAATACTCCACAAGTTGCTTCGAAGCTCAGAAAATCACAATTACAGCTTCCTCACCAAAGCAAAAACTAACAACCTCCTTATTACAAGCCTAAGAATTCCTATAACATACTCCAAAAACAACACCATGGCGCCACCAACCAGAGCTCAACTGGCCTCAACCGCGGCAGCGGCAGCAGCAGAAGCAGCAGCAGCGGACGCCGGCGGCAACAGAGGCAGGAGGTATCCTGGTGGGCCTACTACCTCCATCGGTAACAACAAGGTTGGACCCGGAACAGCTTGAGCAACTTACAAGATCTAGGAACTTATCTCTATCATCCGCAGCAAGAGAAGCCAAGGAAAGAGCAGACGCCAATCTTGGCATCCCTGGCTACGCAGGGGAAAGGGCGCTAACAGCAGCTGAAGTCTGTTTCAGGAAGATCCTCGAGTCCTTCAGAGTCAACAGGCCTACAGCCAATGAGATATTCAGACATGGATACTCCAACACCAAGGCTGTTGCAGATCTCAACTCAGAAGGGATCAAGTCTTTCCTAGGGTCGTTAAGCAAGGCAAAACATCATCTATGCCTGGATCCACAAGAAGTCTTTATTGGTAGAGCGTTCGGCGATCAACTGAAGCTATTTGTGGCTTGGATTAGGTTCCAGCCTATAATAGGCGCAACGGCCACCGAAGTGGACTGGATAAAGGACCCAACGGCCGAGATAGATACACAGGAACGCTTGAGATCTACAAAGGAGGACTGATGAAAATACAGCAGTAAAGGATCTGACACTACCCGACAAACTGACTACAATGTCAAAGTTCAGGGATTTTGATGAGAACTTACACGAATACCTCCGGCATAAGAGGGGCGTCACCAAAACATCCCTACTCTACACGATAAGACAACAATCTACAGTCGGAGAAACCAACAGGTGTGGAACTGTCGGTCCGGGCCCAGACAACGCATACTCCGACTGGACTGAGTATGCAATAAGGTGCACGATCCATGCCAACTCTCATTGGTCCAAAGACAACAATACTCTTTGGGGGATATTATTTAAGTTGGTAGGGTCCGGACCTGGTTGGTCCTATATACAAAGCTTTGGGACCAAAAACGGGGTAGAAGGCGATGGACGTAAGGCGTATTTTGCCCTCTACTCTCAGGCATATGAGGAGACCAACATAAAGCTGATTGTTGAAACCAAACGACAATTTATCCGGGAATCAGTATACACAGGGGATTCCAAACACTACAATTTTGACAGGCACAAGAGGCTATGGCACGATGCAAAGCAAACCTTGATAAGATACAAGGCATTCCCGCCCGAGGATCAGTTTGTGTATGACTTCATATGATCCCTACAGGATGTACGACTCAAGCAATCCATCCCAATCGTAATAACAGAAGGATCTGACTATTACGCAAATTTTGAGAAAGCTTCGGCGTATCTTACCCGGGCACTTGGAGTAAAGAAACTCCAGAACCAACCAAACAAGAGTGGTCGGAACGTGTCAGCCTTCACTTACAACAAAAAGAGGAAAGGTGACAACAAACGCGGCAACTTCTCTTCCAGCAAGCCACAAGGCAACAACAACAACAACAGTAGTGGTGGTTCGAAAGCACAACCAAGGACCTATAAAGGGCCCGTTGAATGCAAGTTCTATCCACGAGAAGTATGGTTAAGCATGTCTCAAGAGCAGCAACAAAGAGTCCGAGCGCTAAAACAAGCAAAGAATGCAAGCAATAGCGGGGGCAACCAACAATCAAAAGTGGCAGCAGCCACTGCTGCAAACCCTCCCAATAACTCCAGTTCAGCGGGAAACCAGTTTGGCTGTCACAGCCATATTGGAAACGGGAATGGAAATGGATTTGCCGGCCGGGGCCTTAAGATAGAACCTCGGGTGGGCCGGCCGATAGTCCATCTCAAAGAGATGACCCAGTCATCCAGTGTTAAGCCAGGACGGTGCGAACTGGATAGCCACGCAGACACGACTGCAGCAGGATCTAATATATTACTTGATCCACTGGATTCTATAATGACATTTGCTGATGTTGCCCCATTTTCTGATGTGTACTCACCAATGAAAGATGTTCCTATTGCCCGTTGTGCTACTGCTTGGACAGATCCAACGGACAGGTATCACATACATATTGGTATTCGGACAGGCCCTCTATTTCGGAGAATCACTGCAGCACAGTCTGATATGCCCAAACCAAATCCGAGAATGTAATTTGAATGTGGTTGAAGACACACCAAGAAGATACTGCAATTCTTCCAGTCACAGTCTTATCTTTCGGGCCGACGGCTTCGAATTGGCAATACCATTGTTAGTTGATGGCGTTCTGTCATACTTTGACACACGCAAGCCGACATGCCGGGAAATTGATACATGTGACCAGGTCCTTCCAACCGACACTCATACCTGGGACCCATACGCCCCCCACTTTGAAGAAGATGAAGAAGCAGCTAACGCATCTTTCCCACAAGTGGTGGCAGCCCTCTCAGAAGGAGGACCGACTGGCACAGTCAAGTCTTGGATAAGATCCACAGACAATCCTATACACATCAACGTAAAACACCAAGAGTACCGACTCAGATACCTACTCAGCTTTTGTTAAGAGTACCGGAGACGGAGAAAGCTTGGAGATACTCCAAATTTCAGCTACTTCAACCAAAACTTCAATTTCACTAACGGAGGAAGAGCTTGCCATCCAAAAGGAAACAAAAGCTTGGACAAAAGAAAGGAAATTACTCCAACGCCAGCAAGATGTGATAGATAAGGAAACTTCCCTAGAGAAGAGATCGTTCATCCGGTGCAGACAATGGGGACCTCCGATAAGGATTCCGGAGAAAGTGGACAGATATGATTCAGAAGCCATTGCAAAGATGTGGAACATCAGTGTAAAGAGGGCCAAAGAAACGATTAAGGTCACTACCCAGGAAGGCATAAGAAACCTTATGCAACCAATCACCCGCAGACTAAAGACCCAAAAGTGGAGAAACAGAAAAGTACTTAAGGGTCGGTGGTTTGCTGATACCATGAAGTTCAAAGTACCGAATATCATTTGGAATGATAACAACGCACAAATCTTTACCAATGGGAAAGGATACGTGGCGTTCTATCCAGTAAGAGGGGAGAAACGATGCCACAATGGACTATCTTGCTTCATAAATGAGGTAGGAACACCGGAACATCTTGTCACTGATGGGGCAAAGGCCCAAGGAAATCATGAGACACACAGCACTGGATGGACTAGGCTTCGATCGGAGTATTGCATCCGCCAAACCTAATACAGCCCCATTGTTGGTGGCAGAATACGGCAGAACACAGTGCAGGGGACCTGAGGAGATCAATCCGATTGATGACTTCTAAGAAAGGAAGCCTGAGGAGGTGCTGGGCCTTTTGTGGAATGTTGGCAGCCGGAAGGTTAAGTAACACCGCATCTGGGGATCCATCTGCTATGGGAAGGACAGGATTTGAGTTTGTCCATGGATACACTCGGGACATAACCCCATACATGATACAAGATTGGTATGATTTCATCCAGTGGTACGACCTACAGGATAAGTCGGAGAAATGCGGACGATGGCTGGGCCCATGTGGGGATACTTATGGAGGTGGCGATTGTCACTATGTATTGTATAAGACTGGAAAAGTACACATAACAAACGGCACACGGCCTATATCCGAAGTGGAGTGGAAGCACCCAGACACTATCCTGCAGTTGGAGGAACACAACAAACTACTTAATGAAAGGATTGGTGATGAGGCAAAGCCCTCGGATACTTACCTGGACAATGAGTTAGGGGAACCACCCTTGGGCCTATTCAATGGCAAATATGAGGGTGAGGACGAGGTACTTATGACTGAGCCAGAGGCGTCTTCCCCAGACATTGATGATTTAACCAACAATCTTGACAAGTACCTTGGAAGCCAAGTGTTACTGCAGATAGGGGACCAACGGATCCGCGGTACGGTTAATAACTGGTACAGGGACGCAAGTGGGATCTTACTTGGAGAAAAGAATAACAATCCACTCCTAGACACAAGATCCTACGAGGTTTCTATGCCAGATGGATCCATTGAGATCTACACGGCAAATGTGCTTGCGGAGAATCTCTATTCCTCCGTGGATGACGAGGGGCGCATGTACTGTCTCCTGAATGAGCTACTTGACTATGAAAAGGGTAAGGAGGCTCTGACAATACAGCAGGCAACTTTCACTACTAAGTCCGGACAAACACAGACTAAGCCAACAACCAAAGGGTGGAGAATCCTGGTCAGTTGGAAAGATGGAACTTCTTCTTGGGCAAAGTTAAGTGACATGAAGGAAAGTTTCCCCGTCAAAACGGCTCTGTTTGCCAAAGAACAAGGCATAATAGATGAGCCAGCTTTCAAGTGGTGGGCCTATCGGGTAATTCGAAAGAAAGATCCGATTATCTCCAGCATCAAGACCAAATATTGGACCAAATCCCATAAGTATGGGGTTAAACTACCAAAAACAATTGCCAAAGCAAGAAGGATAGATGAAGAATCCGGCAGTGACTATTGGGCCCGGGCTATTGCAAAAGAAATGAAGAACAATTTCATAGCTTTTGAGTTCAATGACGAGGACAAAGTACTGGTGGCACATACAAAAATCACTATGCACATGGTATTTGACGTGAAAATAGATCTAACCCGGAAGGCCCGACTTGTTGGCGACGGGCATAAAGTGCCCGAAATATCACGGGAGTATACATACTCAAGCGTGCCCAGCAGGGATTCAGTCCGGATGTTCTTCCTAGTCGCTGCACTTAACGACCTTGAGGTCTTAAGTGCCGGCATCCAAAACGCATACTTAACCAGCACCAATTTAGGAAAAGTACTACACAGTGGCTACACTGGAACAAGGGTTTGCACCGGAGTTATGTGGAAGGCCCTGCAAAATTGTAAGACGTCCGAGAACTGTTTCTCTACCCCCGGCGGGCTATCGCGCGGTATTTTTACAATTCTCGACCCTATTTTTTTAATTTCCTATCTTTTTAGGTCGCGTGTCTACTTAAAAACCTCGCGCGTCGCACACCTTTACTTTTGAGACAATATCTCGTCACTCCTCAAATAAAATAACTATTTTAGGGTTATGGATATCATATTCGTTTCGTGACAAGAACTATTTTGTGTACAACTTGTGCACGAATGACTTATTTCATTTTCTCAACATGTTTCCACCATACCGGTATAATGGGCTCCGACCCAAATCCTCGAACTCCAACTCAAATCCCAACTCCAACTCCAAGTCAACTCCAAGTCGAATCCACCCCAGGCGGGCTATTGCACTCAAGGGTTTTGTTCCTGTTTAATGGCAGGAAGATCCGCTGTATTTTCAGAAGCTACACCGTTGGAATCGCCACTCAAATCTTGTTCGCTCTTAAATAACCCGCTTGGTGGATTGATGCTGCTGGTTACATTCGGAACGACTTGATGATTGCTAGTAGGATCGACGCTTTCAATTTTAACATTTGGATGATTGCTTTTTCCTGCACAAATCTTACGAATCATTTTTTGGAGTCGAGCAGTCTCTTTCTTGTGATAAACAACCATTTTCCGGAGTTCTTGTTCGAGATCGGTTGGGTGTTCCTGAACCACCTTTTGTATTTTGTAAATTCCCTCCATGGTTGGTTCGACTCTCGATTGGAAGATTAGTATTAGTAGTATCAGTAGAGTAGATTATCTATTCGAAGATTAGTTAGTAGTAACACCTAACACGTTGGTATTTGTTTTCCTCGTCGGAAAGATAATGAAATAATCAATTATAATTATGAAGTACTAGTGAAAATAATGTATTACTAGTATCTACTAGTAATAACTCATGCAAAATAGCGTACTAGTTGGTTTTACCGGTACATGAAAGTCGGAATCAACTTGATCGTAATCAACAAAACAATTGTCCATGATTTCCATTTCGATAATCAACAACGCAATTGTCCACGATTTCCTACTAGTATCTACTAGTAATAACTCATGCAAAATAGCGTACTAGTTGGTTTTACGGGTACATGAAAGTCGGAATCAACTTGATCGCAATCAACAAAACAATTGTCCACGATTTCCATTTCGATAATCAACAACGCAATTGTCCACGATTTCCATTTCGATTCACATTTCCGTGCACCTTATGGAAGAACTGACGCGCCTGCCAACGAATGTTTGGAAGAACTGATGGGATTGACCCGTCCAGCGCTGTGTATTAACCCTCTTAAGGAGTTGACTGTACGTACTGTTCACTACTAAACATATTTTACGAGGAATGTTGCAATCATCACTAAGTAGTAATGCATTTACTTGACGGACCATTTTTGCAATCGAAGTATGGTAGTAAGGAAATCTACCGTACAAGAAAACACATCACACACAAAATAATACATGTAATTTTTTCCTTTCAACGATTCATCTTTTCGACCTCCGTCCTTTCAACCCATTCTACTGATATTTTCCTTCAAGCAACTCCGCAACATCATGCCTCCTGTTATCAAAACCCCTCTTCTATTCTACTGCCGTGGTTGCTGGGATAAGAAAGGAAAAAAATCCAAGAGTTTTAAAGGATACAAATCTGGGTCAAAAGAGTGCAATACCTTGAAACATGTCTCGTACGGCCTAAGAAAACATCTCAACTACAATATTCAATGCTACAACTTATACAAAAGTGATGGTCTAATTAAACGCAAGATCTCTAACTTCTCCACCTCTGTCAAAGTGCAGCTTACCTTGCCGTCTGTTCAACATTCCCCGTCAGATTTTGGGATGACTATGACACAAAACGGTCCATCTGTTCCCCCTTCCCATCTCTCCCAGCACCACACCGTCACAAGTCAATCAGCCACGGGTCTTCATTTCGTTCTAAACCAACAGATTGTCCATGATGTCTTTTTACCGCCAATGGATCGGAACGCCATTGAATCTTACATGGCTGTTTCCGCTGTTCAAGGTGAAGATGCATTCCCGCTGAATAATGATATTGACAATTCCGATGACGAGGATGACAATGACGATGACGTAAATGAAAATAACGACATCAATTTTACCAACAACATAGATTGTGGAGACAATGAAGAAGATCACACTAATGGCTCTGATGTTAACGTCCCTACTGCTCAGCCAGCCCCTCCACCACCATCTTTTCATGAAATCATTAATCTGAACAAAAGAGAGGATACATTTCAAAGCCACACAAAACTACCGCCGCCCCATCATCTTCTTGCAGAATTGGAACTCATGAATTTAATGGCCAGACATAAATTGCCACTGAACACATTCAAATCCATTTTCCAGTGGGCAAAGAAAAGTCAAATGAGACCTGGTTTTGATTTTTGCGATGCCAAAATTAGATCTCAGAAAGCAATTTTTGACAATCTCCAATCCAATCTGGGTCTCTCTGATATGAAATTTCATCCTCATATACTGAATTGGTTACCTGATAATAAGCCCACTCAGGTGTATGTCTGTTCTTTTAAGGATGCCATTATTCTCTTCTTTCTGACCAGCAGCTAATGATAGAAGAAAATCTCTCCTTTCCCGACTATTCGACCCCTCTCTCTCCCGACAATAATCCTGAGTTGAATCCTCATTCTGTAATCTCAGAATTGCATCACGGCTCGTGGTGGAAATCTTCTTGGAAAGAAATTTGCAATCCCAATTTGCAAGAAATTCTTGTTCCTATTATATTTTACATGGATGGCATCTCTTTGGATGCGCACGGACGACTTACGTTAACACCATTGAACATGACACTCGGTATCTTTAATGTGGAGACTCGTTCTCGACCTGAAGCATGGACAACTATTTACTTCCATTCTGACCCTGAATGGGAGTCAACCAGACACTCTCGTCCTGCCAATTCGAAGGAAAAAATTCAGAATCTTCACAATGGTTTGGAAGTAGCGTTTCGTTCCTTCAAAGCCGCGTGTAACAAAGACGGTGGTATCAAATGGAATTATCTTCCGTACGCAAATCAACAGTGGAAGGTAAAAATGAAATTTGCCATTGCCTATGTTATTGGCGACACAGAACTTCACGATAAATTGTGTGGAAAATATGGCTCCTTCAATAAGGGTGTCATGCGGATGTGCCGTCACTGCAACTGTTATTCTCCGAACATAAACATTCCTTCTGTTCAACCTGCAACAAAGAAGTGGTCACCTGTTGATTTTCATTGTTTTCCCGGCACTGATCTAAACGATATCAATAAGAACTTCAAAAACAACTCTCATCACAACATAAGGAATGTATTTCATGATTTATGCTTTGGTACTAATCAGAACAACATTCATTTTGCAACTCCCGGTGAATGTTTGCACATGCACCAGCTTGGCACTGCCAAACGGGCCATAGAGTCAATTGAATTGTTGCTCCGCGGAAGTGTTCCATGTGTTTATGCCCCCAATTTGAATCACGGCGTGGCTGTTGCTAACAGTATTGGCCATTTAGCACAACGGTACGGTGGTTTGTTATCACGCCAGTCTGATAGAGATTGTCCTCGCACCAAATTTGGGACTCAGCTTTCATCAACCACGAAGAAAGAAGGGCATGATCTCTCTGGAATGCTTATTTCTCTTCTGATCGCTATGGTTTCCAAACATGGATCTGACATTATTGGTGACCATTGTTTTGTAAAGAAACAGATAGAGGTAATTCAGCTAATTCTATCAATGGAAGAATTTCTTAAACACGGTCGGATGAAATATGCTTCCTTAAAGAATCTCCCAAAACCAATTGTTCACTTTATCAATTGTATAAACTCAACTTGTCACAGGAAAGGGATGGGAACAAAACTAATCAAGAATCACCTGTACTTTCACCTACCAGATTATATCTCTTTATGGGGAAGCCCTGTAGGGTGGGATAGTGCTCCCAATGAATCTCACCACAAAACTGAGATTAAAGCTCCTTCCAAGAACACGCAATGTAATGCTGCATCACTAATCAATCAAACTGCCAATAGAAAGTCCGAGAAAATGATGCTAAGCCAGGCAACATATCACTACAACTTGAATCCACCTGATCCTCCTCCAATTGAACGCCCTGATGGTGGCGGTTCTCATTTTCAAATAATGAGAACCGAAAATGGGGAATCAACAATGAAGTGGCTTCGTTCTACGAACAAAACAAAACCATTTTTTCCTTCTGACATACTTGACTTTGTTTGTGATTCTGTGCTACCTTTATTGGAGAATCCTTCACACATTTGTGGAGTTACAGAGCACAATCGTTTCGATGTTGCTTGTGGGTCTAATTTTATATTTTGCTCGCATCCTTCATATAGATCGGATAGTTCTCTGCTCAACTCCGTATGGATGGATTGGTGTTTGATGAAATTGGACTTTGATTTAAATAACAATCCCAAGCTCATACCGTGCCATCTGCTATGCTTTTTAACTGTACAGAATTTGAAGCAGCCATACAGAAGTATTGGTGGCTATCCAATTGATACAAACGGAATGTATGCTGTGGCTCGTCGGTTTCAAGATGTGCCTAAGAAAACAGCTTCTGAATTTGTCCAACGTGGGGGCCTCATGAATTCACTGTACCTATTTCATGTCGACACTATCCATTCCAAGCTGGCAGTTGTTCCAGAGCAAGGACTAGATGGCTCCATAAGCAATTGCGATTGGCTAGTGATATCAAATCGGATCTCATGGCTCGATTTTTTTGAAAGCAAAAATTCTGCTACACCACCGTCTTATGAATGTTTGTACAAGGTATGCACACTACAGGACGACATCCAGTTGGAACCATTTGAGATAGCATTGAATGATAACGAATCCAGTGATTCTCTATCCAGTTCAGAGAGCAAAAGCTTGGACAGCAGTTCCGATTGAGTAGCAAGGGTTAATGTAACGGCTAACTTTAAACTATTGTTTAATATTACTATAGAGGGTTAGCTCTAAGCACAGTTTTGCGAGATACGTATGCACTCATAATTCACCCTTCGAATTTGGGATTCGAACAGCTATGTAATACTAATGGATTGAACAATAGAGTATCTCCAGAACGCAACGGCACTTTGATATGGTACGTTGGGAAGACAAAATAATAAATCACCTCGTCAGCAGACACTTCCGCCGGAGCAATGACTGTCAAACGAGTGTAGTACATGTCATCGTCCACATGGCATCTAGAATGGTAGTTGCGACCGATCGAAAATGCTAATGCCTGCTGCCCAATTGCATTTAGCTTTGTACGAGACAGAATCTGAGACAACACATCCATTTCCTCTTCAACAAATGGTTCCACGTCAATTAAACTATGATGCATATGCTTCACAATTTCAACTGTTGTCTCTTCTAGCTCTAGTTTGATGCTGGGATCAACATGACTTTTGAAAACATACTCACCAATATTTGAATCCAATCTTTCTGGTCGAATTCCAATGATAGCATAATCATCATTGATGCTGCCCCGCTTTACTCCTCTTCCAACGGTTGGTTTTGCTCCAACAATAGTAGGAGCGAATTCTCTCAACAATTCGATATTATGCTTGGAAGCGAGGTGTCGTAATGCAAAATGGCGTGAAACTTTGGCAAAAATTCGCAACGATGGTTCAGAATCGTCAAATGCAAGAATAGGCTTATCTTCCATACTATCCAATGTATTGAAGTTTCCGATGGACAAAGCCTGTTCCGGTCGATACTTCTTCTTTCCTCCTGTCTTGCCACCCCAATCTATCTCCATGTATTTACCTGCCACCGCAGCGGTACTGGATTTATTTTTCAGCGCTATTGTACGGACGACATCTTTGCAAGTTGAACGCCTATTCCTTTTCTTCTTCCTTGGTTTTATCAGAGACAACTTTGCATAAGTTGCGTGGCTAGTTGAAACCGGTGCAGCAACCTTAAGAAAATTTGAAGACATTTTCTGTTGACTTCTGAATTGCCGTTGTCTCTTTTCTCTTTGTTTTTTGGCTCTTGCTGCAATTTTCTCTGGTGATCTTTTGAATCCCATTGTTGTTGTTGGGACAAATTGTCGTTGGAGGACGACGACAAGAAGATGTTGGAGTGGCAGACCAATTGCCGTTGCTGTTGCCAACGATGGAGTGGAAGACCAATTGCCGTTGCCGTTGCCGTAGCCGTTGCCGGAACGACGTTGGTGTTCTGGATCGATTGGTGCTTTGGATGGATTGGTGTTTTGGATTGATTGGTGTTCCGGATCTATTGGTGTTTTGGATCGATTGGTGTTCTGGATCGATTCTTGGTGTTGGATCGATTTGCAATAGAAGATGTGGAGGACGACGACAATTGGTGTTGGATCGATTTGCAATAGAAGATTTGGAGGACGACGACGAATCGATGAGGAAGTGTTGGATTGATTGGTGTTGGATCGATTAGTGCTGGATCGATTTGTGTTCCTGATCGATTGGTGTTGGATCGATTGGATCGATTCCTCGTGTTGGATCGATTGGTGTTACAGATCGATTGGTGTTGGATCGATTGGATCGATTGGTGTTGGATCGATTGGTGTTGCAGATCGATTGGTGTTGGATCGATTGGATCGATTCCTCGTGTTGGATCAATTGGTGTTACAGATGGATTGGTGTTGGATTGATTGGATCGATTGGTGTTGGATCGATTGGTGTTGGATCGATTGGTGTTGCAGATCGATTGGTGTTGGATCGATTGGATCGATTCCTCGTGCCGCTTGCTGCTGTTATTCTCGCTGACGCTCATGCCGCTTGCTGCTGTTGCTCTCGCTGACGCTTTCCGCTGTTGCTCTCGCTGCCGCGTTGCGGATCGATTTGCCGTTGCGGACCGATTGGTGTTGGATTGATTTGCCGTTCCTGATTGATTTGCCTTTTCAGATCGATTTTGTGTTGGATCGATTGGCCGTTGCAGATCGATTTGCCGTTGCGGATCAACTTGCCGTTGCGGATCGATTGGTGTTGGATCGATTGGTGTTGGAACGATTTGCCGTTGCAGATCGATTTGCCGTAGCAGATCGATTTGCCGTAGCAGATCGATTTGCCGTTGCGAATCGATTTGCGGTTGCGGATCGATTGGTGTTGGATCGATTGGTGTTGGAACGATTTGCCGTTGCGGATCGATTGGTGTTGGATCGATTGGTGTTGGAACGATTTGCCGTTGCGGATCGATTGGTGTTGGAATCGATTGGTGTTGGAACGATTTGCTGTTGCAGATTGATTGGTGTTGGATCGATTGGTGTTGGAATGATTTGCCGTTGCGGATCGATTGGTGTTGGATCGATTGGTGATGGAACGATTTGCCGTTGCGGATCGATTGGTGTTGGATCGAATGGTGTTGGAACAATTTGCCGTTGCAGATCGATTTGCCGTTGGATCGATTGGACGTTGCGGATCAATTTGCCGTTGCAGATTGATTGGTATGGTTCCCGCTTGCTCAGTTTCTGGTAGAGGTTCCTGGTGGCTTTACCAACAATCCTATTCAAATAATATAGGATAATTGAACAAAATGGGTGAGTATCTATTGATGTACTACATAGAGTAAATAATAACAACAGAATAATATGGTAATGTACATGCCGATCGATTCGTAATTATCACCAATCAGGGAAAATTCAGCGCACCTACAGGGGAAGATTCGTTGCTTCTGAATCCGATTGGGTTGCTTCCGATTCGATGGTTGCTTCCGATTCCGATTCGATGGTTGCTTCCGATTCCAATTCGATGGTTGCTTCTGATTCGGATTCGATGGTTGCTACCGTTCCTGTGAAAATAAGAAGAAAACAGAATGGAATCAGTAACGCCGGTGGAGTGGAAGACCAATCAATTGCCGTTGCCGTTGCCGTTGCCGTTGACGTTGCCGTTGCCGTTGCCGTTGCCGTTGCGGATCCTTTTCTCTCTCATTCTTACCGTTTATTCGTTCCGTCGTACCGAAAATCAACCCGATGAAATTGTAGTTGCTGCCGTAGATTACTTCTTACTCCTATGTCACGAAAAACAGTATCTTGTTCCTGGTGATATAGAGGCAAGGGATGCAGGTTCATTGATTTCAAGACATATATGTTTGGGGGCCTAAGTCAAACAATATCTATCCATCAATTTCCCTCTCGTCCAATGCTTTCTATTGTCATGCAGTACAAGGCTGTTATTTCGGACTGAAATATTTGAGAACGGATCGTTGTGCTACTAACACGTCAAATGTGACGAAGAGGGCCGGATCCCACGTTCCCGGACGAAGTGTTGATTGCAAGAACCAACACTCTACTCAAATAAGTTGGATGTAAGTTTTTTTTGTCGCGAGGTAAAAAAATGATTTTTTTGTCTCTCGCAAGGTAAGAAAAGATTATTACTCTTTGTGTGGGAGAGAGTTTTTTTTGTCGCGAGGTAGAAAAAAAATCATCGATCGATCAAAGTAGAGGATACTTCAATCTTCTGTAGAATTCTACATGATTTTGTACTATTCTAGTGTAGATTCGTACGTACGGGAAAGAAAATGAATCTCGTACGTACATACGTACGAAAAAAACAATCATTCTCTAAAAAAAAACAATCTCGTACGTACGTACGTACGTACGTACGAAAGAAAAAAAACAATCTCGTACATACGTACGTACGAAAAATAAATCAATCTCATACGTACCGTACGGTACGTACGTACGAAAAAAAAATCAATCCCGTAAATCAATCTCGTACGTACGAAAAAAAAAAGTACTTCAACTTATGTAGGGTTAGGGTTAGGGATGATTAATACACGCTTGTTGTACAAGATAAATACTAGTAGTGTATTCGCGTAGGTTCCTACGCGAGTAGATTACTACACGCTTCTTGTTGTACAAGATGCATATTAGTACTGAATCAGCGTACCTTTCTACAAGAGTAGCTTACAAGTCACTTGTTGTACTAGATAAAACTTATTGGGTAATAACGACAAAAGTATCTAGACCAAGCCATGAATACATTCATCATGACTCATCAAATGCATATTGGGAACAACTTTGCCCCACGTAGAGAGCCCCAAATGTTGTGGTTTGACTCTACAAATGGCAAACATGGGGGTATTTTTGGTGCAATTCCACCAGTGCACAAACTTACTTATTGGGTAATGACTCCAAAGGTATCTGGTCCAAGCGATGAATACATTCATCATGACTCATCAAATGCATATTGGGAACAACTTTGTCACATAGAATGCCCAAAATCTTAAGGTTTGACTCTACAAATGGCAAACATGGGGGTATTTTTGGTGCAATTCCAGAGCAGCACAAACTAACTTAGTTGGGTAAGGACTAAAAAAGTATCTGGTCCAAGCCATGAATACATTCATCATGACTCATCAAATGCATATTGGGAACAACTTTGTCACACAGAATGCCCAAAATGTTGTGGTTTGACTCTACAAATGGCAAACATGGGGGTATTTTTGGTGCAATTACAGGGCACAAACTAACTTATTGGGTAATGACACCAAAAGAACCTGGTACAAGCCATGAATACATTCATCATGACTCATCAAATGCATATTGGGAACAACTTTGTCACATAGAATGCTAGAAATGTTGTGGTTTGACTCTCGAAATGGCAAACATGGGGGTATTTTTGGTGCAATTCAAGGGCACAAACTAACTTATTGGGTAATGACTCAAAAAGTATCCGGTCCAAGCAATGAATACATTCCTCATGACTCATCAAATGCATATTGGAAACAACTTTGTCACATAGAATGCCCAAAATCTTAAGGTTTGACTCTACAAATGGCAAACATGGGGGTATTTTTGGTGCAATTCCAGAGCAGCACAAACTAACTTATTGGGTAAGGACTCAAAAAGTATCTGGTCCAAGCCATGAATACATTCATCATGACTCATCAAATGCATATTGGAAACAACTTTGTCACACAGAATGCCCAAAATGTTGTGGTTTGACTCTACAAATGGCAAACATGGGGGTATTTTTGGTGCAATTACAGGGCACAAACTAACTTATTGGGTAATGACACCAAAAGTATCCGGTACAAGCCATGAATACATTCATCATGACTCATCAAATGCATATTGGGAACAACTTTGTCACATAGAATGCTGGAAATGTTGTGGTTTGACTCTCGAAATGGCAAACATGAGGGTATTTTTGGTGCAATTTCAGGGCACAAACTAACTTATTGGGTAATGACTACAACAATATCTGGTCCAAGCCATGAATACATTCATCATGAGTCATCAAATGCATATTGGGAACAACTTTGTCACACAGAATGCCCAAAATGTTGTGGTTTGACTCTCGAAATGGAAAAGATGAGGGTGTTTTTGGTGCAATTCAAGGGCACAAACTAACTTATTGGGTAATGACTCCAAAAGTATCTGGTCCAAGCAATGAATACATTCATCATGACTCATCAAATGCATATTGGGAACAACTTTGTCACATAGAATGCCCAAAATCTTAAGGTTTGACTCTACAAATGGCAATCATGGGGGTATTTTGGTGCAATTCTAGGGCAAAAACTAACTTATTGGGTAATGACTCCAAAAGTATCTGGTCCAAGCCATGAATACATTCATCATGACTCATCAAATGCATATTGGGAACAACTTTGTCACATAGAATGCTAGAAATGTTGTGGTTTGACTCTCGAAATGGCAAACATGAGGGTATTTTTGGTGCAATTCTAGGGCACAAACTAACTTATTGGGTAATGACTACAACAATAGTATCTGGTCCAAGCCATGAATACATTCATCATGACTCATCAAATACATATTGGGAACAACTTTGTCACACAGAATGCCCAAAATGTTGTGGTTTGACTCTCGAAATGGAAAAGATGAGGGTGTTTTTGGTGCAAATGGCACACAAGACAGTACAGTATGTTAGGTACAGTCTACGCGATTCTACATGTGACTAGAGGATTGAAATACATAACCTTAGTGTGATCAAAAGTTTGCCTTCTGAAAAAATTATGGCGCGGGAGGGCTGGCTGGCACATGTACATGATCTACTTCTACAAATATAACAGCACGCCCAATCTAGACAACACACAGAAGAAGTTAGGGCAAACAACATAGTACAGAACCCACGGAAAAACTCTACACACAAAACATTGTACACATACTACACGAAACACCGTACACACACACACACACACGACACACGACACACGACACACAAAACACCGTACACAACCCGACAAAATTATTAGTACACACACAAAACCACACAAAAAGAAACACATGATTCTTGATCGGCACCGTATTCAGAAAATCAAATAAAAAATTATGAATGCTATCGGAAAGACACGACGAAGCAAAAAATCCGAGGGGAAGACCCTTTGGAACAACAAAACCATCCGGCCCGGTGATCATCAAAATACAGGGGACAACAACGGTAAGAAAAAAAGAGTGAAAACAAACACCGCAATTACTAACAAAGTGTGTAACAGTAATACCAAAACTATGAACGCATCAAAGGGCAACAGTAAAAAAAATGGAACCGACAACACAATTTCTACTACTACAAACACGGAAGAACAAAACACCATCAACCAGAGTAACAAAACAGCACTGAGCATTACCAACACAACCACCACTACAGCAACGAACCAACAAAAAGAAGGAACAAAAACCAATGTGGTAGAGAAAACAGCTAACGGAGAATGCTGTGATTTAGAGGATGTTGCGGAACATGTCATGAAAAAAATCCAATATGACAAATTGGCACAGGAAGTGGCAAAACACTTACGGCAACAAGAGAGGGTACCACATATAGGGGTGGGAAAGGTAGTAATGGTACATAAACAAACAGAGGCAACCATGCAGGGAGAGGGAACTGATAATGCCAGCGACACAAGAGAACGAGCAGTAAGTACAATTACAGACAAATATGGGCTTATAACAGACAACGATATGCTTAAGGCTTTGAGTGATATGACTGAAACAGTGGACAAACAGCTAAGGGATTACGTCAAAAAACATTGGTACCACAACATGAAGTTCCCTATCAATGACAAGGTAACGGCGCATGTAATACAAAAAGCTGTTAAAGCAAGTGCGGTTATGAAGCCACCAAATATTCCACTTCTTTTACAGGAAACGAGTAGGGACAGTACTGACTGCATTGAGGCACAACTCACAAACATTAGCGAGAAAAAACTGGATAGGTAAATACAGGTGGAAGAATTGGTTGTTGAAATTAGGAATTTTGGAATCTATTTTTGGTCCAACAACACTAACATGCTGCCCGTTGATACTGATGATACTTCCGTACAGACAATTACAGAAAAGGTTGAGTCCCTATCACATTCCCTGGTACTGTTGCAGTTATTCAAGACACAGAATATGAGGACACAGGTATTTTAAACCCTCAATACAGAACATACAAAGACGCGGAAAATGAAGATTTTTATTATTTTGTTACAAGAATCATGTCGGCAATCAATCCGACAAACTCCAATTTCAAACAACGGAAGGAGAGGCACTTGCTGAGTGATATATTTACTATAGCAGATGAAGCATTTGCATTGGTACTGATCTACAATGAGCATCATGTATGGGTGAACCAGCAGCGGCGAAAGGGTGATGCCACGATTCCGCGACAAATTTTTTTTCTGCGATTCAGACAGTGGAAGCAGAAATGGATGGATGGAGAAAGGACGTGAGTTGTTCAGTGACTTGTGCGACAAAATTGGCGAGATGCAAAAACACCCAGAAACAGGAAGGAAATTGGAAGAAATGATGAGGGACAGATTTAGGAACGAAAGTTCAACAAATTACACCAACAATAAGCATGGCGATGCAAATATTACTAGTAGCAGCTCCACTATGTGTAGTGGACCAAAAAAGAAAAAGAAAAGAAACGTCTATATTGATCCGGCAATAACAGCATCGATGAATGAAAGTTTATCTATTGGTGAACTAATGTAGAAAATAACAGTACATACATAATACAAACCTACTAATAATCTTGAACTTAATTTTGAGAATATTAGAAATAATGGAGGATTCGTAATACGTTGCAATAGGAATAAATAAAGCATAATAGAATCTACATTTTAAAAAGGGAATATTGTAGTCGAGAAATAGAATTCACAATTAGGAGAGCAGAATCAAATTGTTGTTTGGTAGATTAATATTTTGGAATTAATACTGACTCAAGATTTCTTTTATATTCGTGAATAGAAGTAAGTGTTGTTCGTACAGAATAATAATTCGGTTCTGCTAGAGACTGAAATAAATTATTTTTATTCAAGAGTAGAGTAATGTGCATCATGCGCACAGAATTGTTTTTTGTATTATTTTAAGGCAATAACTGGGGGTGGGAATTTCAGGGTGTCCAGAAATATTGCCGTGTTAAAATCACGCACAAAATTTGTGCGCGAGAAGTAAATTTGAAGCCCGCGAAACAGTTCTCAGACGGAGCTCTATATGGTTTACCAGTCGCGGGCGCATCATTTCGATCTCATCTGTCCGAGCACTTAAGGGGACTTGGATATAAGTCTTGCAAAGCGGATCCGGACGTATATATGCAGCCGGCTATAAAGAAAGATGGCTCGGCATATTACAAATACTGTGTGGCATATGTGGATGATATCCTTGTATGTGGGAATGGATCCGAAGTTCCAAATGGACGCAATCAAAAGACAATTCAAACTGAAGGATGGGACCGTTGAACCACCCACTTTCTATCTAGGGGCAGACATTGGCAACACGTCCATTGATGGGGCTGAGTACTGGTCCATGGCTTCAACTAAGTATACGTCCAAAGCTGTTAAATCTGTTGAAGAGGAATTGAGCAGAGGGCGATATGCCTTCAAGATACTCCCAAAATCTGCAAAATTACCATTGGTAACTGGATATAGGCCCAAAATCGACGCCTCACCGGAACTTGGTTCAGAGAAACAAAACTATTACCAGGGTTTAATAGGCATACTCCGTTGGATATGTGAACTCGGAAGGCTAGATATTGTAATGCCTGTTTCACTTATGTCCCGGTATCTTGCACAGGCCCGAGAAGGGCATCACCAATTGTTTCATTTGTTTGCATACTTAAAGAATTACAGCAAATCAAAGTTGGTGTTTGACTGCTCCATCCCAGAACTTGATGAGTCAGTATTCCATGAATGTGACTGGGCTGAAATCTATCCAGAAGCGGGGGAACTAATTCCTCCAGATATGCCCAAGCCATGAGGAAAGGCCATAACTACCACATGCTTTGTGGACACCGGCCACGCCGGCTGCAAGGCTACTAGGAGATCTCACACGGGAATCATCATCTTTGTTAACAGGGCACCAATCCTATGGTTCTCTGAGAGGCAAACAACCGTTGAAACATCCACATTTGGCTCAGAAATTGTGGCACTCAAGATTGCAATTGAAATGGTAGAAGGCCTACAGAACAAGCTCAGAATGATGGGCATACCTATAGAAGGACCGACCAACATGTATTGTGACAATGACTCGGTTGTTAAGAATGTAACACACCCGGAAAGCCCTTGTAAGAAGAAGCACAACAGTATTGCTTACCACAAAGCGCGCGAATGCATTGCGGGAAAGATTATCTGGATTGGCAAGGAGCCCGGTGAAACTAATATTGCAGATCTACTACCAATACGATCCCCAAGAGTGGAAGGACGAAACAAGTGTGAGGAAAAGACGCGGACTGAGTGCGGAGAAACAAGACCCACCAACAAGCGACCCACCAAAACAATACGTTCCCCAAGAGTGGAAGGAAGAAACAAATGTGAGGAAGATGTGGACCGAGTAAGGAACAAGACCTACCAACAAGTGACCCACCAAGAAGCAGAACTGGATATCGAGAAAAGCATCGAAAGGACCTGTTATTGAGTGAGTGTGAGGACGACGCAAACAGTGTGGAACAAGGACATCCACCCACAAGCGGCCCACCAAGCAGAAGAAGTGTGAAGACGCCGCAAACCGTGTGGAATAATAAAGATATCCACCCACAAGCGACCCACCAACAAGCAGAATTGGATATCGAAACATTGAAGAGACCGATTATCAAGAAAATAAGAAACTACAGATAATATTCGGATGATCGGGCATTCAGACAAAGACGTCGGGCGATCAGAAAATACAACCAATCCCTACCAAAATTGTGTACCGTCTAGAAAAGCGCCGGTAGCAAACGTACAGACGTACGGACATTTGGAGCTACACACGAATGAGATAACACACAAATGACTAACAGACAAATAAGCGAGCCGACTTGCTGAATTGCTACCCGTAAGGGTGCGCTAATAGTGCACCAATAGAGGTTCGATACAAGTAATCATCTTACATGAAAAACACTCACAAAACTAAATACTAATACTTGAAATCACTGAATACTACTAGACTTACCTAGTAGACTACAAGTGTAAACGTGTTAGTGAAGTAGTAAGCTCACGAGAGCAAAACAAGATCCGTAGGCGGCAGAATCGGATATCGAGAAATCAACATCAAAGGGACCGATTATCAAGAAGAATAAAGACTCTGCGTCGTAACAAACCGCGTTGTTACAGTAATAAAACAAAAGAAAGATCATAAGAATAATCATCGTATGCGATCCCATCGTAAGATCGATAGGTTAATTACTTTTGTTGTGTCCGATCCATTCATGTGAATCGATTACTGGCATATTACCATGTAATTTGCCACATTAACGTGTGCGCGTCGTGTTATTTGCTCCGAAACCGGTAAGACGCGAAACACATGTAAACCGGCCATCGTCAGCCGGTCTTTTACCGTATAATTCGCCGTGATATTCTTATCGGGATATCACATGTAAAATCATATCTTATCATGTAGAATTAGTACTAGAGTGTGCATAAATTTAGGGCATGATAGTGTTTTAGAGTTGTTAATTCTTCAAAGAGTGAGCTGATGGGGAAAATCCCGCTAAGAGGCAATCCACATAAAAGCGCCAACAGTTATTCACTTAGCAGGTTAATAACCTTACAAATAAGGTTATTGCCTTCTTTATGAATCTTCGTACAATACGCCCGCTCAGTACATACGAATACGCGTTTACACGGTGAATTCTTTTCAGTCCCCTTCAGTTGTAAATCCTCCAACCGTTAAGCGACTGGATTCTATGACTTAACCTATTCATCGTGAGTCATTGTCGTGTGTTGAATACCAAACTGTATCCAGTCTACTATCAGAGGCCCTATCAACAAAAATGGGGAGGCATTTTTCCTTTCATTCTGGCTTGTTTCAAGGCATTTTGCCCTGAATCTTGCCCGATTGATATATTGTATTCCATGGATCAAATTATCCATTTTCGAAATGCTCATTGCAGATCAATTTATTTCCATGATTGAACGTAAATCAACTTGTCGCTTTGACCAAACGATCGATCGAACATTCCATCGAATGATTGATTTATTGAAAAGAATTCACCGTGTAACGCGTATTCGTACGTACTAAGCGGGCGTATCGCACGAAAAGTCATAAGGGCAAATAACCTTATTCGTAAGGTTATTTCTCAATGAATAATTGTCGGCGCTTTTATGTGGATTGCCTCTTAGCGGAATTTCCCCATCAGCTCACTCTTTGAAGAATTAACAACTCTAAAACACTATCATGCCCTAAAACCTATGTACAACCTAGTACTAATTCTACATGATAAGGTACAATCACATGTGATATTCAATGAGAATATCACGATGAATTATACGGTAACAAAAGACCAATCAAAGATGGTTTAGCGTGTGTTTATTGTGTCTTAATTACATGTGTTTTGTATGCTTAGAATTACACGGTAATATGCTGTAAAACGACGATACGACGAGTAATTAACCTGTCGATCAGCAAAGACGATCGCACTGTAACAATGATCTTTGCTCACTAAATCAATCGTTCGTAAGACCGATTGCGTTTGTTTGTTTGTTACAACACACTTTTTCTAGTTTATCAGACCCACAGCACTCTACGAGCTGTGGAGGACCGACGAATGGCGTTTCCCACCGAGAAACGCAGTTGAGCTCGAAGACCAAACGAATCCGGATTAGCCTGATCAGCAACCGGCATCAACCCTCAAGGATGTAAAAGAGGCAGTTGCTTGTGGAGCCCTGGAATTCACCAACACCAGGGCGGTCTCCCTGAAAGAAGAGACCAAAGAACCAAACCAAGATGGTAGGCTCCATCGGGTTTCGAGATCCAGCAACAAGCAAGGGAAAAGACACTGGACAAATCAGCTAAACAAATCGCCCAGGTTGGCATCAGTTGAAAGGAATCAATATTCGAGAACACTGATCTTTCACTGAAAACAAGAATGACGTGAGCCAGAAGATTGAGCCTCAAGTATTCTGTGGTGAAACAGATTGGAAGGAACAGATTGCAAAGAGCATCTGCCCACAAGAAGGAACAGATTGCGAAGAGCATCTGCCCGCACGAAAACGAAAATCCAAAGATATGAGAACACCAAATCTCGAAGATCGGACGATCTCAAAGATCCAAAAGGAAAAAGAGAACACTAAAATTCTCAGGAAACAATCTTTCACCACAGAAATACAGAATGAGCAAATCCCAAGAAAGAATAGGAAAGCTCACAATCTTGAATTGCAACAAAAGCAAAAGCTCACACAAAACTAACCGGAACGAAAACTCGATCCGAATAGTCAGAAAGTATACAAACCGGAACGAGAATTCGATCCGGATAAATACAAAACAGATAAGCGAATCACACACAACAGTCATACAACACCTACCAACCATCTCACATCCAATCCTTCGATTAAATTACACTCTCTTTACCCACATACCACCTTCGATTGAATATCCTCCCCACCATGGTCCGAACTAGAGCAAATGATACCAGTGAGGAAGAAAAATGGAAGTGGATGATCCACAAGATTCTGATGAGAACAATGGAGGAGGTAGGGGAGATGACAATGAATTTGAAGATAGAATCATGCAAGTAATGGAAAGGGCCCTCGTTGACCCAGAAATGAACTCAACCATGAAAAGAATCATCGACCAAGAAGTAAAGAAAAGGATCAGAGCAATAAGGGATGCCAAAAGTAGGGGTGAGAATCCAGATGATGAGAATAGTGACAATGAAGAGGGAGATCAAAACGCGGATGCAAGGGCTGACCAACTTGCAAGGAGGTCGTCCCAACCCAGAATAAAAATCAGGGGATTCAACAATGGGAGATTTCTGAACCCAGAACAGCTCGCTTTCAGAAGCAGCTTGATGGATTTTGGTATCAACTATGAATCAGCTGAAGAAATTATGAGGGGAGGAATGTCCAATATTTGTGAAATTACAGACCTCAACAAGGAAAGCATAAAGTCATTCATGCATGGATTGAAATCAATCAGTCCAGACTGTCCTAATCCAAAAAGTATCCACTATGGTAACAGGCTATCGTCGAGGCTCCTCACATGGGCGAATTGGGCTAGGTATCAACCATTGATTGGAGTCACAAACCAAGAGCTATTGACTGGAACACGAAACCAAACAATCTGGAGCTGCAACAATTCAGAATCAAGATGATGGAGTCAAGTGTGAAAACACAGGAAAAAGCAACCCCACCCGAGCTAAAGGATCTTACAAAATTCAGAGAATGGGAGGAAGGCTTTCGCCAAAACTTGAGATACAGATTCAACTCTGAAGGTTTCCCAATCCTGTATGTCATAAGACCCCAAGAGAAGGAAGATGTTACTGATGAAGCCAGGTCTGGAACAGTCGGGCAAAGTCCAACAGATACCTATCCAACTTGGAGTGACTACAATGAAAGATGTGGTGTTTTGTCAGGCCACCAGTATGATGAAGATAACAACGTCGTCTGGAGGTTGTTATGTGATGCAACAAGAAAAGGTCCTGGTTGGGAATACGTGGCACATTTCCAAAATACTGAACTGAACTCAGGAAATGCTAGAAATGCATTCATTTCATTGATGCAGCATGCTTACACTGATACCAATATCACTATGGTTCTGAACAAAACCTACCAGGAAATGAAAGAATCACATTACACTGGCGATGCTAAGAATTATGATTGGAACAAACACAAGAGGAACTGGACTGATTTTCATGGAACAATCCTGAGATTTGAAAAGAACCACAATGAAAGAAGATTTGTTTGGGACTTTATCAATTCAATCAGTGATGAGCGGCTTGATGCTGCCAAAGCCGATGCAATTGATGAGAGCAAAGACTATCGTGACAACTTCAATGAATGTTTGATCCTATTCACCAATCGACTTGGATTGAAGAAGCTCGCAAATGGAAAGCATAAAAGAGGTTCCAGAAGTGTGTATTCTGTGGGCACAACAAGCAATAAGAAGCAGAAAACAACTGGAACATTTACAGGAAAAGTTGAGTGCAAGCCCTACCCAACAAGTGTTTATAAAACAATGTCAAAAGAACAGTGTCAGGAGCTTTACCAGATGAGACAGGCAAAGAAGAAACGAAATCTCAAGGCTGCTGAGACCAAAAAGGCAAAAGATGCTGAAAAGGAAGGAGCAGGTGATAGCTTTGGATCAAAATCTAAGAAATGACATCATAACCGGACACTAGAAGACAAATTGTTAAAAATGGTGAGCCAGTCGTTATACAAGATGAATATCCCTCTAGATTTTGATGATGGAAAAAATGAAGAAGGATACTGCGAGCTAGACTCACATGCAGATACCACTGCTGCTGGAAGCAACATGATATTGCTCAATCCTGATCAGATCACAACACATGTTGATGTTGCGCCCTTTTCTGAAGAATACAAGCCAATCAAGAAAATCCCAATTGGAAGTTGTGCAACTGCTTGGACAAATCCAGCATCAGGTCAAGTCTACATCATAGTGTTCCATCAAGCGCTGTACTTTGGGAATAAATTGAAGAACAGCTTGATATGCCCAAATCAAGTGAGGGATTGCAATTTCAACTCTGTTGAAGAAACACCCCGCCAGTTTGACCCCAGATCCAAGCATGGAATTACAATCCAAACGCCAATGGAAGATGACGACCTCAGGAAAGTTTTCATAAAACTGAGTATGAGAAATGTGATTTCATATTTCCCCACAAGGAAGCCAACAAGAATGGAGCTTGATGAATGCCAACATTTGATAGCAACAAATGACACCCCATGGGATCCTCATTCACTGAAGTTCAGGATGGCTGAGTTAGCAATCGACAATGGTGATCCAATTTCAGGGGACCAGTTTAGTGTTCAAGCCATGTCGACTGAGGATGCAAGCTCGGTTGTAACAGAACCTACAAGTAATGTTACAGACATGCTCTCCAAGACTAGCTTAGAGACCAGGCGTCTCAATCTATTGCAGAAATGCAAGCTGATGAGATTGCACCAGGTATCAACCAGAAGAATGCTAACTGAATGTCAAATTGCAACAGATGGCAATATTTCTCATCGGATTTCTTCAGTAACAAATATTTCAAGCGCGCGAAGGGTAGACCAATTTTTGTTTGATGACACAGAATTTGACTTCATGGAAGCTCCTGAAGATGAATCAAAACCAGCCCCTAGCTTGCAAGAAATTGACAACACACTTGAGAGGAGGTTGCTTGATAGAAGAAATCAATGGGGGCCATCAGTGATAACTATTGAAGGTCCAAACAAAGTTGATTGTGAACGATTAGCCAAGACTTGGAATATTAGTTTCAAGAAGGCTGAACAGACACTGAAAGTCACGACTCAGAAGGCACTGAGGAATTTTCAACTACCATTGATGAAGAGGCTGCCTACGCAGCGCTTTAGAAACAAGAGAATTGCACAAGGAACCTGGTACACTGATACGTGGCATGCTAGGACCACCAGTATTATGAGGCAAGAAAAATGTGCGCAGATCTTTACAAATGGAAATGGGTTTGAAGTATTTATTCCAATACAGGACAAATCACAAGCGCATCAAGGGTTGAAAATATTCATTCATGAGGTTGGAATCCCTGAGCATTTGATCTCTGATGGCGCGCCAGAACAAGGATCCCCAAGGACCTACAAGAGGCACTGGAATTCAATTGTAACGCGCAACCATATTCATCAGACATTCATCCAACCACATTGCCCATTCCAAAATCGGGCAGAACAAGTGATTGGTCATCTTGGGGGTGCAATCACAACCAAGTCAGCAAAGAAGAAATCACCGAGGAGATTATGGTCATTTTGTTGTGAACTATGTGCTAATATCAGGCAGAGAACAGCATCGAACAACCCTTCTTCAATGGGGAGAACTCCATTTGAATTGGTTCATGGCTATAGGCCCGATATTGCACTATACACTTCATCAGAATGGTATGATTTTGTGTTTTACTTTGATAAAGGGGATTCTTCCTCGCGTGGAGTTGAAAGATTGGGTCGATGGTTGGGCCCTTGTGGCAATAAGATAGGTGGAGGTGATTGTTTTTGGATCCTGACCAAATCAGCAATACCAATATCTACAAATTCAATGAGGCCTGTCAAGGAATATGAATGGAGGGATAGAGATGTCCTCAGAAGAATGGAAGCAATCGACAAATCAATTGAATCCAAGATTGGTGATGAAGTGAAAGACAGCGCGTCTTTCTTCCAGGAAAACTACCCGGAACCTCAAATGGAGCTATTTGAGGAACAACCAGTGAAATCATCTGATCTGAAACTTGAAATGGCTGAGCCAGAGGCGTCAGTAGAAGATATTGATGAACCAGATGAGTATCTGGGAAATGAAGTAATCATTGAAAGAAATGATGAAAGGCTCAGGTGCATTGTCAAGGATAGGGTGCGAGATTTGCAAAACAGACCAATTGGTGTTGTTACTCTAAAAATCGACCGGTAAGGTATTGGATAATTGAAATTTAAAGAGATGTGAGCTCAAAGAGAGGCTCTTATTTTCACTACGTATTTTCACTGTGTATCGGGGCTCTCTGCTGTATTTTACATGGTAGAGATCTTCCCCGGTGCTGTTATTATTCTCGTACCGATACTGCTGTTGCTGTTGCTGTATTAGCGTCGTGTCGGTCTTACTGTATCGGTCATTTGGTGGTATTGGTCATTCATGTTGTTAAGTAATTTGTTCGATGGGGCGTATGCTTGTTCACGGTATATATGCTAGATATGAGGCCCATCTGGAATCGGTATTGGTTTTCTTGATTGCAATAAGTAATTTCCTCACGGGATATCAAGTATATTCTTTTGAATGTACTTATGGATTCCAAGTGTTCACTTATTGGTCAGGTGTTTGGATATGTCTTGTTTCTAACCGATTACTGTCTTTTGTTTGTAGTCCTAAGTGATATCATTTTTTACCACTTAGGGATTTCCAAGTAGTGGAGGTGCGTTTGATTCTAAGCTTCGGTCTTTGGAATATTCGTATCTAGTATCGTCTTCCCGCACCTCGGTCGTTGTTTCGTTCTCGTTTCGTCGGCTTTTTCGATCGAATTTGATGCCGACAAAGTTCCGTATTTTTCGCCGACAACACACCCCTTGATCCAATACTTTTGTATTGGATTACTGTCGGAGTATGTTTGACCTTGGGTCGATTCATCTGCATCCGTATGATTAATCGGATCGAATCCGGGTGCGATTGAATCAAATCAAATCAAATCAATTTGATTGTAATATGAGATCCAGTGCTCAATCGAAGCGAACGAAAGATGTAACCGACTATCGATCAAAGCGATCGAACGATTTAACCTGGGTAGTGCCCCATGATATATCTTGCATGTCGGGCGTGCAAGATCCATCCCAATGGTTTGGTTAGGTCATCGGCCGGGTTGATAACTCCAGGAATATGAATCATCTTGATCTCACCGTTTTCCTTCCATGCTTGTATGGCAAAGAACCTGATTTCAATATGTCTGGTTCGTTCGGTTGGCTTCTGAGCATTGATGATCTCAATTGCCGATGCATTGTCTTCATAGATAGGGGTTGGACCAGCTTGAGCAAATCCTAATTCTTTGAGTACGAATCTGAGGTATCTGGCTGTTTTGGCCGCTGTGACTGCAGCAATGAATTCTGCTTCTGTAGAACTCTGTGCAGTGAGTGATTGCGCTTTGGATCTGTAAACAATTGCTCCACCCGCATAAGTGAACACATATCCTGTGGTGGACCTGCGATGTTTTGGATCATTTCCATATGCTGCATCAACAAAACACATCAACTTGCTATGCTTGATATCCGCAGGGTATTCTGGGAGTGATCCATCTTGGACTACATCATTATATGGTTCTCCTGATGGAAGAGATGGTTCTGCATTCGGTCTATAGAATCTAATACCCCAGGACCTGGTTGTTCTGAGATATCGAGCGATGTTCTTCAGACTGGAATAGTGGAATGCAGTGGGATTGGAACTGTATTTTGACATCAGGGTCACTGCATAGCCAATGTCTGGCCGGCAGCTCACATATGCAAACATCATTTCACCTAAGAGTGTTCTGTAGGAGAACCCAGATGTGGATTGTAATGCAGCGTGTTCCTTGGTGCCTTCTAATGGTCCATTCGTATGTGATTGCAGTTGGCTCAGCACTTCAGTAGATAACGGCGCTGATGGTTTGGAGTGGGGTTTCATCTTAGAATCAGTCTCCCAACCATGGGATGTCATGATCCGGTCGATGTAATTGGCACAGGACAGTTCAATGTAATCAGCTGTCTGTTTGACGTCAATTCCGTTGAAGTCCTCGAGCAATCCCAATTTTGTAAAGGGGATCACGTCTTCCTTTGGTAGTTTGAGCCTTGCACCTATAATGTCATAGATCTTGTCAGATATGGATTCTGATGTACAAGCCAGTGCAAAATCATCAACTTGTCTCAGCATATAGACCGTTTCACCTTCGAAAACTGTTGTGTAGATCGTCCTGTCATGTGTGGTGGTTTTGAAGTTGAGATCGGAACCTTTCAAGATCTTGTTGATGTGGGTTTCCCAGAGTCTTCCAGATTCTGGGTGGCCTTGAAGTGCTCGAAGGACTGGAAGCACCAATCGTCTGTCTATGTCCTTGTCATGCTTGTGTCTGTACCATTCTGCATATGCATCGTCAATAGTCATGTATGTAGGGATGTTGGGCCCTGGAGAATGGGCATAGGCGTCTGCAGCATCACCCCCGTACACTTTGAGGTTGAGGCTTGCAGCAATAGCAAAGAATAACCTTTGAATGGGATGTTCAACACATGATGAGTATGACATTGCTATGGCATGCAGGGTCGGGGCTGCATATTTGCTTCCATTGCAACATTGCCTGGCTCTTCTGACACCATTTCTTTTCACACTGTATTGCCAGTGAGGTCTGAGGATGATAGCATCGGGGTCCTTAGGATATTGAATTGGTGATCCAAACATTTCCAAATCCTCAAACTGATCAAGCTGTTTTCGCTCCCCAGCTTGCCATTCAGGCCATGTAGATAAAGGCTTGAGATTCCTTCGAGTGAAGTGCCCTAGTGCTTGTTCTTCAGGTGTAGTTGCCTTGGAGTTGATGGCCTTGATGAAAAGTTCAATTTCTTCAGTGGACAGTGAATCTGCATCTAGTGGTAGTGCTTGATTTCCTGGTTTATGAAGCTTGGTGATAGCTCTGAGGGATGCAATATCAATAGTCGGAATGACAACCTCCATATCGTCTTCAATTGGCGCCAAGTGTTTTTGGATGGAGGCATGGAGTGCTTCAGTGCTATCGACCTGATTGATTCTCGATTGTATCAGCTGCTTGTATTTGGTACCAATGCGCTTGATGGTTTGAATGGAGGAAATCCGGTCCAAGAATGGTGGATCTTCTTCAGCAGTGGGTTCCTTCCAGGAGGTATTGGGAGCAAATAAACCATATTCATTTGAGTGTTTCCTGACCTCCTTCATAGACAATTTTTCTTCAAGTGCGAAGGTGATTGGTGTATCTATTGAAGAATCCCGCACCCCTCGATCGTGGCAGGCCTGTAAAGCTGTAGTAACATCAGCAGCAGTAAAGACACGATTGTGATTGATAGATACAATATAAGCGCCGCGGAGCCTGGAGAGAGTCTTCTTGTGGGAGGAGAAAAGCTTGGAGGCAGGACTTTTGGGAAGGATGTCAGTGATGTAGGCTCTGCCAATTAGTGAGTCATTGGCATAGCGAAGGCCAAACTTGAGATCAGCACAAGATGGAGAGACAGTGAGTCGAAGATTGGTGAGGTCTGCAAAGGGGGAAATTGAGAATTGGAAATCACTGGATGAGGCCTCACGGGTTTCTGCAGGAAGTGGAGTGTTGTCATCAGTCCGGAGCAGGTGCTTGACATTGGTTGGAAGATCTGCAAGAGGTAAGTCATTCATCCCTTCATCAAATCTGACATGAGTGGCGATCTTGACTCGGTGCGTTTCAGTGTCATACCAAAGAATGTTTCTTGTAGTGTATGGGACGAAACCCAGGAAGATGCCTTTGCGTGCATTGGGTTTGAGTTTAATAGATCTTTTGCCTGGCGGTCGAACCCAAACTCTACAACCAAAGGTTCGGAAATCAGCAAGGTTTTCCTTACGGCCAGTTGCCAATTCCAATGGTGAATGTGGTTGGTTGCCTTCAGGGAATGCATTGGACAACCGAAGTGCATGGTAGAAAGCAAAGGGCCAGAACTTGATGGGCAAATTAGCACCAGATAGCATTGTCCTCATGGAGTTAGCAAGAGTTCGGTGTGCTCTTTCAACTGTACCATTCTGGTGTGAAGCATCCGCGCCAGTGGGGAAAATTGAATATCCAAACGCAGAGAATAGGTTTCTGATGTCAGGATTGTGATAGAGTTCTCCACCTTGATCAACTGAAACATACTTGTCGGCACAAGTTGGGTTGTGCTGGGCGAAGAAATGCTCTAACCAGTGTAGTGGCGCTGCTTTAGAGATTCGCGTGTCTCCATATTTCATACCAGTATAGTGGTCTGTGATGAGAATCCAAGCAGTTTCTCCATGAATGCCTTCATAATCGCGCTTGCGTTTGCTGTTGGAGGATTTGGTACCTGAGAATGCAAAATCAATAGATAAACCCTGAAACGGTTGTGTGGCCTTGCGTGTGGAATGCGAGCCAGCAGGTGCTTTGGTTTGCTTACATTGTATGCAAGTTGGACATTGGTCAAGAATACTGGTTTGCCGTTTGAACTTTGGGACTCCAATGATGTGCTTATGAGCTTGATACAGAAAATCATCGCATGGGTGTCCCAACCTTTGGTGCCACAGGAGTTTCGATGTCTTGGTTTTGATGGCTTGGATTGGGATATTTTTTTCCACAATCTTGGTGAAAAACAGTTTGGCATCAAACCTTGGCATATCACTGGTATCAGACTGAGCTTTCGCTGCTTCAGTGCATGTCTGCAGGTTGACAAGGTTTGTGTATATATCATATCTGTAGTTGCTAATGGCTTCTTTGGAGGCCAGTTCACAAGCTTCCTTGAACTGCATGTCAGTCGCTAAGGCATAGGCGGACGATGTTGCACAATTGGCATATGGAGAGGCAATATCAACGTCTGGGATCAGTACTGGGTGTGTATAGCATTGACCATCAATGATGCTTCCATGGAGGACAATGCTGCAGGCAGTGTTCTGCTTGTGATGACAAATAATGGTGAGGTTGCCATTTTGTGGAGCAGATGAGTCAAGGTTCTCTGTGAATGATTTATGGATGGACTGTCCACTGAACTGACATCGCATACGGGATGTCATTCCACAGAGATCGTTCTCACTCAGTAATGTTGTTGACAGGGAGGGAGAATAGTAGAAGAAGACTTTGATATATCCAATGTGATTCGGTGCTGGGATATGCAAATATCCTGAGCCTTCAGGGATGCAGGTAGCTGCTGTGCCTCCTATTGCTGCTGTAAGCCTGACAGGACATTTTCTTATCTTGGTGTAAGGTTTGTAACCGTGCAGGATGTGTTTGAGGTTTGTGCAGGAAACCTTTGCACCGGTGTCAATCTGAGCCCGGACACCCTGTTGGAAGTAGGCTGTAGCTGCAATAGGGTCCGGTGGGACGAGGGATTGCACATTGTGTGTATCAACTGGCGTAGGGTTGTCCCTATCGAAATTGGGATCCTCATTGGTCTTCAGGTGTGATTCCAATGTAGGGGATGTAGCCCTGAGTGATTCCATGTCACAGTAGACATCAATGGGGATTGATGACTGGAAGCTGTCCTTGGGAAGGAGGTTGACGGCACCAATTATGACAGATTCGTAGGAGCTGGCACTGCTGGAGTCCAAGGAGGGGCATAAGCTGCTCACTTGAGGCGCTGTGGCGTTGTCAAATCCTTGAGGATCATCTTGAGGTGATGTCATAGTATGGCTCCAAGAAAGACTTTCTATTCTTGGCCATTGCAAAAAATTTGTCCTTCTACTGCAGCATCAGGTGAAACCTCATCTTGATCTTCATTACCAATGTTGATCTGTGAGATTTGTTGGGTGGAATCCAAGAGTTGTTGGGTCTGCTTATTGGATTTGTTCAGAAAAACAGCCGCAGCAATCCTATGTTTCTTCAGGGACTCAATATCTTGCAATGCAGGACAATTATCAAAATTGTGACCGGACATGTGGCAAACGATACATTTTCTGGATGTGTCAAAAAGACTAGGTTGCTTATCGAATGCCGTGATGGCATTGCAGTATGCTTGGTGGAGGAAGGGATCGTCAGATTCTTCGTCCATCTCCGGGTAGCCAAGTGATTCAATCAGGCTGATTGAGTGAGAGGTCAAGGTAGAAGGTGTCCTAACAGTGCTGTTGCTAGCGCGTTTTTGAAATCTCTCATTGCGCCGGTGACCTGGTCTGGTACCTGAGACAGGCAATTGCTTGGGCTGGATTGGTTTGGAGGTGTCCCTCTTGTACTTTTGTTCAGCCTTGATCTCTTGTTCATAGGTTTGAAGGGTTTGTAGAAGCCTACCTGCCTTGTATTTGTCTCTTTTGAATTGATCATCAGAGTCGCGTTCATCTTCTGTCTTTTTGAAGAGCTCTTCTGAGAGGGTGGTTCCTGCAATCAGGTTGCTAACTTCTTCTGTCGAACTGATAGTGCTGGGTTGGTTTTGGAGGAACACTCTAAGTCTCAGATAATCCTTGTACCGGAAGTAGTATTCTTCAAGAGATTCATTTGGATCTTGGTTGGGAGGGTTTCTGACCATTCTGCTGGCGTTGGATGGCCTTTTTGAGTTGGGATGCGTTTGAGCAATAACTGTGTATAGCGCTTCATATCCCTGTCCGCCTTCAAAGCTCTGAATAGTGGCCTTCATACTTGCACATGAGTCAGGGATGATTTTATCAGTTCTTAGTGCAGTGTAAATGAGATTTCCCCATTCATTGATAGCCAATTCATATCTTGAAGGTAGGTCGTGCGGGAGGTCATCACCAATTGTGAATCCTCTGAGGTGGTCAGCTTCACGTCTGAACAGATAGTATGGGTGCACATAAATATGATGTTGCTGGGAATGAGCTGTGATTTCTCGGTACCATTTCCTAACCTGAGGGTCTGTTGCATCCTTTAGTTGTGGGAATCCTGAGAGGAACAGTTTGTCTCTAGCTGCTTCTTTGGACTTGTCAGAGGCTCTGGTCAGATCAAAACAGTCACCACTTCTGGTGATCAGACGTTGGTCGTTTCTCCCGCTGCCTAGATTGTGTAGGTAGTAGTTTTGCCTGACAATGGTTTCATTTCCCGATGAGTCGGTGTAGGTGATTGGGAAGTCTTTCATGTCATCTCTGGTGAGGAATTCATCTTTCCTGTAGTAACGGTCCTTCACTGGTGGTGGTAAGGTCGCCGGATTCCATGGGAGGTCAAGTGACGCTTGGTGGTTGGCGCCGGCATTGTTGTTGTTGTTGTTGCCATTGTTGACCAGTTGCTGTAGTAGGGTGGTTAACTGTCCCATCTCGGTAGGGGAGACAGATGCAGCCGTTGCAGCAGGTGGTGCCGTTGCGGCAGGTGTATCTGGAACGTCTACCTCATCATCTGATGGTGGGTCTCCAGTGTAGGCTTCCATGAATAGGTCTGGGCGCCAATTTTTTTTGAAACGCCAGTGGGTAATTGTGATTTCGATTAGAACAATTGGCTCATCATCTGTGTTGGTCCGAATGGCATGTTTTGCAGCAGCGTCAAATTCTGTTTTGTATCTCATGCGTTTTGTAGATCCACCATTTCTGACATGCTTGATAACACATTTGTCGAGGAGATTGGCAATGTGGCCTTTTGTTATTTCATCCGGTGGTGGCTCTACTAGGTTGATGGCTATGGCCTTTGCAATGCAATTGAGGATGTGGAGTTGTGGATCCGGAGCTATTTCTAGTGGTCCTTCTTCTTCTTCTTCATCCTCGCGGGTCACAAAGAATTCTGAGAGTTCATCTTTGCCAATGATTTCGGAGTAGGCTTTGTTTAGGGATGTGGCCGCAGTTGGGTTGCTAGCACTTGCAAATCGGAATTCGATTCCAAAAATTGGAGTCCAGTCAAATGGAGCTGTTGGCATGGTTCAATTTGTTTGTTGTTAACCGGCGATTAATTGTTGTTGATGTCGTCGTCGATTTCGGCGTTGTGGTGAATAAGACAAGATTCTTGTAGGACAATCGTCGGTGGAACGGTTGTCGTCCGGAACGATTCAACTGGTGATGCGTCGTAAGCGTTTGATGATTGCGAGGATCGTAGTGTTAGAAACAAAATTAATTTGTCGTTGCGATGTAATTTAAGTAACCTTGTTTATCGATTGCGGCGGTGTTCGGTGTCAGCGATTGATTGTAGAAAACAATCGGCGTCGATGGTAATTAACCGGGCGATCGTTGGCGGTTGGAGTTCTTCTTGGCAAAAGAAGGTTTGTGTCGATTGTCGTTGTACCAAGTTCGGAGAAACAATCGATCGTCGGTGTTTGGTCGTGGATTACAAAGAGAAGATTCTTGTAGATGAATCTGTATCACACCCCTTGATTCACGAGCACGGGGAAAGAGAGAGAAAGAATGAGACGAGGGGAGGCCGAGAATGTGCCGCACAGGGAGCTAAGCACAGAATTTCCTCTGGATTTAACCGACAGTGGAGGTGCTGAACGGCCGGAGATAGGTAGCTTAAGGTAAACACTGGTGCTCTTGCGGGACACAAGTGTAAGTTATAAGGGCTCTATAACCTGTTGTTACTCTAAAAATCGACCGGTAAGGTATTGGATAATTGAAATTTAAAGAGATGTGAGCTCAAAGAGAGGCTCTTATTTTCACTACGTATTTTCACTGTGTATCGGGGCTCTCTGCTGTATTTTACATGGTAGAGATCTTCCCCGGTGCTGTTATTATTCTCGTACCGATACTGCTGTTGCTGTTGCTGTATTAGCGTCGTGTCGGTCTTACTGTATCGGTCATTTGGTGGTATTGGTCATTCATGTTGTTAAGTAATTTGTTCGATGGGGCGTATGCTTGTTCACGGTATATATGCTAGATATGAGGCCCATCTGGAATCGGTATTGGTTTTCTTGATTGCAATAAGTAATTTCCTCACGGGATATCAAGTATATTCTTTTGAATGTACTTATGGATTCCAAGTGTTCACTTATTGGTCAGGTGTTTGGATATGTCTTGTTTCTAACCGATTACTGTCTTTTGTTTGTAGTCCTAAGTGATATCATTTTTTACCACTTAGGGATTTCCAAGTAGTGGAGGTGCGTTTGATTCTAAGCTTCGGTCTTTGGAATATTCGTATCTAGTATCGTCTTCCCGCACCTCGGTCGTTGTTTCGTTCTCGTTTCGTCGGCTTTTTCGATCGAATTTGATGCCGACAAAGTCCGTATTTTTCGCCGACAACAATTGGAGTAAGGAATGAGAATCCCATACTAGACACGAGGCTATACAAATTGCAACTACCTGATGGCACCATTGAGGAATACACAGCAAATATTGTTGCAGAGAGTCTGTACAGTTCTGTTGATGATGATGGACGAATGTTCACAATGTTAGATGAGCTAATTGACCATGAATGCGACAACACTGCACTAACTGATGAGGAAGTCACAACTATAGGCAAAAATGGCCGTCAAAGCCATAAGCCGACGACTAGGGGTTGGAGGATTCTTGCCAGCTGGAGAGATGGATCAGAATCATGGTGCAAGCTCAGTGACGTTAAAGAATCATTCCCAGTGCAACTAGCCAAGTATGCAGTCAACAACAAACTTGATAAATTACCAGCATTCAGATGGTGGGTGCACAAAATTTTGAGAAGAAAGGAGCGAATCCTTAAGGCAGCCAAAACAGCCAAGTATTGGTTGAAGACTCACAAATATGGTGTTGAATTGCCACATTCAATCACACAAGCGCTGGCAATTGATAAGAAAACAGGCACTGATCACTGGGAAAGAACAATTCATAAAGAAATGACCAACAATATGGCTGCGTTTGAATTTTCTGATGATGATGTTATTCCAGTCGGTCACAAGGAAATAACCACCCATATGATTTTTGACATCAAGCTTGGATCCCTAACAAGGAAGGCTAGATTGGTAGGAGATGGCCACAAGGTTCCTGCCATAGCAAAAGAGAATACATATTCATCTGTCCCCAGTCGCGACTCAGTAAGAATATTTTTCTTGTTAGCAGCACTGAACGATTTGAAAGTCCTATCAGCAGATATTCAAAATGCATATTTGACAGCCCCAATAAAAGAGAAATACTTTCTAAGAGCGAGAGCTGAAGATGGCTTTCCCCTAGATCTTGCAGGAAGACCTTGCAAGATAGTTCGCGCATTGTATGGATTGCCAGTTGCAGGCGCATCTTTCATATCATACCTCACACAGCAATTGAGGGATCTTGGATATTCCCCATGCAAAGCAGATCCGGATGTGCACTTACGAATTGAAACCAGGAAAGATGGATCCAGATACTGGGCAATGTTGATTGCCTATGTTGATGATATCTTATGTTCTGGTGAAGATCCAAAGTTCCAGCTTGAAAACATTGAACAGAAGTTCAAATTGAAGGATGATACGATTGAAGAGCCAACTCTGTATTTGGGAGCTGATATTGGGGAGTTTTACTTTGAAGGTGATTCAAAGCCAAGATGGTCACTATCAAGCACCAAGTACACGGCAAAAGCAGTTGCAGCTGTGGAACAAGAGCGAGGAACTGAAAAATATGGCTACAAGTATCTACCAAAGTCAGCATCCAGTCCACTGTCACATGATCATCGACCGGAAATTGATATATCAGAGGAATTGAATCCTGAATTGCAAAATTACTATCAAGGTTTGATTGGCGTCCTCAGGTGGATTTGTGAACTAGGAAGGCTTGACATTGTAATGCCAGTCTCGCTGATGTCAAGGTATTTGGCTCAAGCAAGAAAGGGACATCTGAACCAGTTATTTCATATCTTTGAATATTTGAAAAAATACAACAGGTCGAAATTGGTTTTTGATGATACAGTACCAAGCATTGATGAGAGTAAATTCCAAAAGTGTGACTGGTCTGAATTCTATCCCGGAGCTGCTGAAGCCATCCCAGCAGATATGCCTGAAGCTTTGGGAAAACATGTGACAATGAGTTGCTTTGTTGATGCCGATCATGCCGGATGCAAGGCAACAAGGAGGTCTCATACCGGTGTTATTATCTTCATTAATAATGCACCGATTATTTGGTTTTCCAAAAGACAAACAACGGTTGAGACATCAACTTTTGGATCTGAAATCATTGCTTTGAAAATTGCAATCAATTGGTTGAAGGTCTAAGGTACAAGTTGAGAATGATGGGTGTTCCAATTGATGGAAGCACCAATGTGTATTGTGATAATGATTCTGTTGTCACAAATGTTACACGACCTGAAAGCCCATGTAAGAAGAAGCACAACAGCATTGCATACCACAAAGCGCGTGAATCTATTGCAGCAGGAATTATCAGAGTTGCAAAGGAACCAGGTTCAACAAATGTTGCTGATTTGTTTACAAAGCTTATGAGTGGCGCTGTTTTCCGGGAACATTGTTCTCGTTGCATATGGTAAGAGATTTGATAAAAGAAAAATCAATCGTTCGATGGAATGTTTGATCGATTGTTCGATCAAGGTAACAAGTTGATTTTATGTTTGATCATGGAATAATTGATTTGCAATGAGCATTCCGAAAATGGATAATTTGATCCATGAATACAATATATCAAACCGGCAAGGATCAGGAAAAAATGCCATGATGCAAGCCAGAATGAATGGCAAAATGCCTCCCCATTTTTTGATAGGGCCTCTGATGGTAGACTGGATACAGTTTGGTATTCAACATACAATGACTCACGATGAATAGGTTAAGTCATAGATTCCATCCGCTTGACGGTTGGAGGATTTACGACTGAAGGGGACTGAAAAGAATTCACCGTGTAACGCGTATTCGTACGTACTAAGCGGGCGTATCGCACGAAAAGTCATAAGGGCAAATAACCTTATTCATAAGGTTATTTCTCAATGAATAATTGTCGGCGCTTTTATGTGGATTGCCTCTTAGCGGAATTTCCCCATCAGCTCACTCTTTGAAGAATTAACAACTCTAAAACACTATCATGCCCTAAAACCTATGTACAACCTAGTACTAATTCTACATGATAAGGTACAATCACATGTGATATTCAATGAGAATATCACGATGAATTATACGGTAACAAAAGAAGGATCGAAGATGGTTTAGCGTGTGTTTATTGTGTCTTAATTACATGTGTTTTGTATGCTTAGAATTACACGGTAATATGCTGTAAAACGACGATACGACGAGTAATTAACCTGTCGATCAGCAAAGACGATCGCACTGTAACAATGATCTTTGCTCACTAAATCAATCGTTCGTAAGACCGATTGCGTTTGTTTGTTTGTTACGACACACTTTTTCTATTATCTTGTTGTTTGGTTGCGGACGCCGGAAACAAACTTAACACATGCAGCGAGAGCAATGCTCCCTGAAAACAGCTCCACTCATAAGCTTGGTAAACAAATCAGCAATATTTGTTGAACCTGGTTCTTTTGCAACTCTGATGATTCCTGCTGCAATAGATTTCGCGGGCCTTGTGGTATGCGATGCTGTTGTGTTTCTTCTTGCATGGGCTTTCTGGCCATGTAACATTTGTGACAACTGAATCATTATCACAGTACACATTGGTGCTCCTGTCAATTGGAACACCCATCATTCTCAACTTGTATCTTAGACCTTCAACCAATTCAATTGCAATTTTCAACGCAATGATTTCAGATCCAAAAGTTGATGTTTCAACTGTTGTTTGTCTTTTGGAAAACCAGATAATTGGCGCATTATTAATGAAGATAATAATGCCAGTATGAGATCTTCTTGTTGCCTTGCATCCAGCATGGTCAGCATCAACAAAACAACTCATTGTCACATGTTTTCCCAAAGCTTCAGGCATATCTGCTGGTAAAACTTCGGTGGCGCCAGGATAAAATTCAGACCAGTCACATTTTTGGAATTTACTCTCATCAATGCTTGGTACTGAATCGTCAAAAACCAATCTTGACCTGTTATATTTCTTCAAATATGCAAATATATGAAATAACTGGTTCAAATGTCCCTTTCTTGCTTGAGCCAAATATCTTGACATCAGAGAAACTGGCATTACAATGTCAAGCCTTCCTAGTTCACAAATCCATCTGAGAACTCCAATCAAACCTTGATAGTAATTTTGCAATTCAGGATTCAGTTCCTCTGATATATCAATCTCCGGCCTGTAATCATGTGACAGTGGGCTGGATGCAGACTTTGGTAATTATTTATAACCATATTTTTAAGTTCCAAGTTCTTCTTCAACAGCTGCAACTGCTTTTGCCGTGTACTTGCTGCTTGATAATGACCACCTTGGTTTTGAATCACCGTCAAAGTAAAACTCTCTAATATCAGCTCCCAAATACAGAGTTGGTTCCTCAATAGTATCATCCTTCAACTTGAACTTTCGTTCGATATTTTCTAACTGGAACTTAGGGTCTTCTCCGGAGCATAAGATATCATCAACATAAGCAATTAACATTGCCCAATATCTTGATCCATCTTTCCTGGTTTCAATTCTCAAGTGCACATCCGGATCTGCTTTATAAGGGGAATAGCCAAGATCCCTCAAGTGTTTCGTGAGATATGATCTGAATGATGCACCTGCCACTGGCAATCCATATAGTGCTTGAACTATTTTGCAAGGCCGACCTGCGAGGTGTGGAGGGAATCCATCTTCAGCTCTTGCCCTCAGAAAATATTTTTCCTGTATTGGGGCTGTCAAATATGCATTTTGAATGTCTGCTGAGAAGACCTTCAAATCGTTCAGTGCTGCCAGCAAGAAGAATATTCTCACTGAGTCACGACTGAGGACAGATGAGTAAGTATTTTCCTTCGCTACAGCAGGAACTTTGTGACCGTCCCCTACCAACCTAGCCTTCCTTGTTAGGGATCCAAGCTTGATATCAAATATCATGTGCGTTGTGATCTCCTTATGACCAACTGGTATAACATCTTCATCAGAAAATTCAAAAGCTGCCATGTTGTTTGTCATTTCCTTATGAATCGCGCGTTCCCAGTGGTCTGTACCTGTTTTCTTATCAATTACCAGTGCTTGTGTGATTGAATGTGGTAATTCAACACCATATTTGTGACTTTTACAACCAATACTTGGCTGATTTCGCGGCCTTAAGGATGCGTTCCTTTCTTTGCAAAAATTTATGCACCCACCATCTGAAGGCTGGTAGCTTTTCAAGCGTGTTGTTGACTGCATATTCTGCAAGCTGTACTGGGAATGATTCTTTGACATCACTAAGCTTGCATCAAGATTCGGTTCCATCTTTCCAACTGGCCAAAATTCTCCAGCCTCTAGTTGTCGGCTTATGGCTTTTTCTACCATTTTTGGCTATAGTTGTGGCCTCCACTTCGCTTAAAGCAGTGTTGTTGCATTCATGATCAATTAGCTCATCCAGCAGTGTGAACATCCGTCCATCATCATCGACATAACTGTAGAGACTTTTTGCAACGATGTTTGCTGTGTATTCTTCAATGGGGCCATCAGGTAGTTGCAATTTGTATAATAATAATAATATACGTATTTAAGTAACTTTAACCACTGAAGGTGGATCTAAACTACTCAGTCTGTATCCAGACTTTAACGTCGCCTCAATCGAAGAGAGTTTAAGCCCCAAGTTGTAGAACGACAAATTTGTCAAACGGATCCTGAAAGCAAGCAGGGAGAGTACAAGTGAAAACTGTTGAAGGATACCGGTAGCATAATCCGAACTGGGAGCAGCTACCAACAAACAGGCAGGAGGAAGGGGGAAATACTGGGAGCCGCAGGGTGTGCAGAGGTGGGTAACTGGGGGAAGAACTAGGAAGGGCACCGGGTGGAGCAACCCTGGGTGCGGAAGGTGGTGAAACAGTGGGAGCAGCGCTGGGGACAGCGCCAGGAACCACACGGGAGCAGCACTGGTGGGCGCAGAACCGGGTCATACACTGGGAGAAGCACTGGGGTGCAGAAGATGGTGATATATTGGAAGCGGCGCCAGAAGCCAAACTTGATGCAGCTCGAGGAGTATCACGAGGGACAGAACCTGGTGAGACTGGAATCAGCTCGGGGTGCAGAACCTGGTGAGACACTGGGAGCAGCACTTGGTGAAACACTGTAGCAATGTGGGGTGCACTGGGGGAGACACTGGGAAAAGCACTGGGGAAAGCGCTGGGTGAAAAGTTTGGCCCATCCTTTAGGATCCATTCAACCAAGCCCTCAACAAGGCAGCCTCCTGGCGATATGGCTGCTGGGACAGGAGAGGGACTGCATAGTGTCTCCTGGCAAGCTGGATGGTTGCAAGCCATTGACGCTTGGCAGTAAGAGTGTAACCACGGAGCACTTGGAGGGGGATCTGGAGGAGGGAGTGAGATTGAGGCAGAGCACCAGCTAAGCCAATGGCCAATTCAGATGAAATGGAATCATTGAGAGATTGGTGTTGTTCTGACTCAAGCAACCCTCCAGTGCCATGGAGCCATTGGTTCCGGTACGTCCAGAGATCCCAACAGGTGAGGAAAAATTGATGAATCACTGCAGTGGCCCATCGACGAGGAGATCGTTTGCTGCCAATCGAAGAATAATAGTCAGCCTGAATCTGATGCCAGAGGGGTGTCCACCTCCCAAGGAACCAGTTGTGCCAGCCAATCCGACGCTGAGCCCTTATAGCAGATGCAATATCAGGGGAGTAGGAGGAAGGGTGGATACGCCTACCTTGACGAACCCTAGTGGTAACATCCACAATGGCGAGAGCCAGTGAAGGGTCTGTAAGCTCAGAAGTAAGGCGCTGTTGCAAAGGGGCCCGAAAGGAAGACAAGCAGTGCTGGACAGCCCCGGGGTCGGCACATGAAAGAACATGGGAAACCTTTTCCTCATCTTGGGCACACAGAGGGCATTGAGAGTGATCCTGGTGCTGGTAATGAAGTAACTGATTGCCAACACCAATACAACCCGAAGCAAACTTGACAAACCACCGTTGCATACCAGGAGGGAGGCGCTTGAAAGCAGAGTGATGGGCACACCAATGGATAGAATCGGAGACTTGTGGTGGAATGGAGATGTCGTGGTGAGTGTGCCAATAGTGAAGAAGTGGAGGACCCGAAATAAGAATGTGCAAGGCATCTCTGTCAAAGCTGAGAGCATTTGAGACCGTTCTGTGAGAGAGCCCAGGGCTCAAACACAAGTCGGGGATAGTGGTAAGGAGAAGAACGATTCATGGAGAGAAATGCCTTGGCCATGCTATCAACTTGATGATTGCGAAGCGCCCACCAGTCAAGAGAAAAACCCTCTTGATGACCCTGAACCCACTTGAAGGTGACAGTGATTGGAAGGGCAGAGATCATATTGTGAATGACATAAACATAGTCAAAAGATTTCTGAGAGATAGACAAGGGCCAGGTTCCCTGAGCCTGTTGAAGAGCCGTATCCCCATCAAGGGCAATGGTGAGTGAGCCGGAGGGTACATCATAGAGGTCCACCAGAGCCATACAGCAGGTGAGGACACCAATGATGCCAGCCAATTTGCTCCAGTAGGAAGACTGATCTTCAGGGGAGCCACTGACAAGGTTAGATCCAGTGAGGAACACCGTGGGAGACTTGGTGGAGGTGTTGGGGGAGAGGATGAAGGAAGATGTACCTCGGAGGAGAATGGGATCATAAGAGCCGTCACAGACAGCGCTGGCAGAGCCACGCAGAATGGCATCGGCAAGAGCCTGGCATCCATCCTGGGGAAGGGAGTATTGATGGAGAAGGACTCGGGGAGAAGCGCAGAGAGCATCAAATGCATCCTCTGGGGTGGCAGGAAGACACTCAAAAGGATCATAGGTCAAGGGATCCTCCTCTGGTGGATGGGAGATAAAGGAGGATTGACCGACAATCCGGAACACATTCCCACTGGAAAGGAGGGATACAATAGTGTCTGCACTGGTAGGTTTAGCACAAAGGATGGTCGTGTTAAAGCTATAACAACCTCGGCCTTGCGAAGAACCGACCTTCCAACCAGTGGGGCATTTGGAGAAGATCCGGTCAGTAGAACGACACAAAAACCAGGGCCACACAGAGGAAGATTTGGATGACAGCCAATGCCCCAGGTGAAAGGAGGGGTGGAAAGCTCGGTCCGAAGGCAAGTCCAACGGGGGTAAGAAGGATTTCCGGAGGGCACGTTGCCAAAGCTGAAGGGCGGGAAGATGCCACGGAGGGGGGCATTGAGGCCAGTCAATGTGGGCGCGAAGATGGTTGGAGGACTGCAACTGGAAGGCCATAGGAGAAAGCTGTGTGCCATCTGCAGTGCAGATATCAGCAAGGGAGATAGCCTGGAGAGACATCCTGATGAGATTCAGAAGAGACAGGTCGGCGCCCCGAAAGCCAGCAGTGACAAAAGCTTGCATGAGGTAGCAGTCATTCACTCGAAGCAGAGGAAGTGTAGGAAAGTCTTCCACCATACTCACAGGGTGCATAGAAAAGAAATGCCACACATGCTTATACCAGCAAGGAGTGATATAAGAGGCATAAGGCTGGTAGGGGGTAATACCGAGATGAAAAGGGATCCCCAGTTCAAGCCGAAAGGCTTCAGCTGTAAGCCTAAGAATATGGCCTGTCTGGGAAACACGGACAGATTCCTGAAGCAGAGTAGCAATGTGGCTGAATTCTTGGAGAAGGAATGGGTGAACGAAACCAAAGCCTTGATACAAAGATGGACCATAGAAGACCTTGCAAGGAAAGTTGCAAGACATGCCGGCCTTGTTGAGCACTGGGACCAGAGTTGGTTGGAGAATTTGGCTCCGGATAGAAGCGCTGAGCTGAGTGACGGGCATGGGGTATTCAAAAGACTTCATAAATGAGTACTTGAAGGTGTAGAGGGAGGTGTTCTTCTTGCACTTGGAGGACCTCATTTGAGATCCAAAGGACTGGGATTGGGTCTGTAGGTGATCAACTTGAGCTTCCTCATTGCCATCCATAGAAATGTAGACACCCAAAGTCTTGTCAGCGTGAGCAACCTCAAAATGGTCAAGAGGGGACTGGACACCAGATTTGTCAGTGATGGTGAAAACACCGGGCATTTCATCGACAGAGCGATAGTCCCAACCAGAACCAGTCCACTTGAAATCAATCAAGTAGCAGAAGGACTTAGCAGGTTCAATAGCGCCACCAGTAGCAATGAGACCGCCAGCCCAGCGGTCTAAAGCTGCCTGAAAATCAACAGCCAGAGCCTCACCAGAGGTAGTAGAGGAGGAACCGGCACAAAAAAGATCAGTATCATCCACAAAAGCAAAACCAACCAAGGAGACAAGCTGAAGGGATAGGGAGGTGAGGAGATGGACCCCATGGCCTGCATTCTGCATCATCCGGAAAAGAATGGTAGAAACCAGAGCCCACCGAGTAGGGCCGAGACCGTTGCCTTGTCCAATCCCACTTAGAGGAATAGATTCATCACCATACATAGGACCGGACCGGCCAAAGCCAGTTTTAATGTGATGGGTGGCATGCTGGAGAGTGGAGAGTAGAACCTCGCAAACATGAGCCGGAATCCCAAAGCTTTGAAGGGTGAGACTGGCAATGGGATGGGAGATTCGGTCATAGCAGCCCTTGGCATCATTCATTGCAACCGCCCCAGAGCGGCGCTTCTGACGAAGAACATCACAAATAAGCGTCATGTTGAGACAAGTGTTGATGGCTTTGTGATGCTTCCGGCTGCCATGCTGGTCGACTGCCACCGCTTTGGCTTGTTCAGCATGAGCAAAAATGCGTTTACGGATCATCTTGTTGTTGATCTGAAACTCAGGCGACATCAGTTGGATGAGTCTCATCTTGTCAACACGGTATTCACCAGGTTTCTTGAAGATTTCAACGTCGGTGATAACCTGCCAAGCAGAGGGCAAGAAGCCAGCAAGCAGAGGAGCAGTCCGCATCAAAGTATCAAAGGAATTCAGCTGTGTGTCCAAAGCAAAAGATTTTTGGTGGGCAAAACTGAGGCAAGAAGGCTCACCGGCAGTGTGTTCCTTCTGGCATTTCCAGGCAGCAGCATTGTCAGCAGGGCTAACAGAATAGTCAAAGGGAGCCAAAGACTGAATAGCAGCAGGCACCTGAAGGCAAGTAAGAAATTCAGTAAGGTATGGGTCTGTTCCTGAAGGAGAAACATAGGTGCCAGCAAGGACCGCAGCTGAGGAAGGTCCAGTACCCAAGTAGCCGAAGGCCTGAATGAAAGAGGGAGACATGGAGGGAGTATCTAGGCATTGTTGCTGACGGCAGACATTGGAGGCAGCCATGGCTGGCACCATGGCAGATTGAGACTCCAAGACTTGTTCAGTGCCATCAGATCCAACAGCAACCGCTTCCAGAACAGCAGGCTTTGAGAGACGACCACGGATAGCGCGGGCAGCGAGCCCTAGATCCCGTTGGAGCCGTTCACGGCGCATGCGTGCCCGAATCTGGGAGGCGCTCTGGTTGTAGGGCTTGCCTTCAGTAAGAAGGGCGTCCACCAAGCTTTGGTTGAAGGAGTCATGCCACGAAGGAGCCAGGACTTTCACAGCACGGTATTGCTGGTATGCTTTTTTCAAATGGAGGACAGCAGTGGCAAGATCACAGTGTTCACCCTTGTATAAGGAAAGCTTACTTGCTAAGCGCTTCACCTTGGTGTGACTGGTGGAGACACCTTGCCGAAGCTGCGCAATCCGCCTCCAAAAATCTATGGTGTCACAGTAAACCTGGAGCTTGGGAGACCAAGGAATCATGCCGGTGCGAAGCCGGCAAAGATGTTGTTCAACAGACAGCCGGATGGAAGCAGAGGTAGCATGGAGGACATCATAGGTAGTGATGAGAGTGTCACGCACAGTGGTATCACCAGATAAATACAGTGCCACCAGGTGCTCAAGCTTAGTCTGAAGGGGGAACACACCAGCAGTAGCAAAGGCATGTTTGACCCGCTTGAGATAGCGCTGCCGAAGGTGAGGGTGGGAAGATTTCAGGTGAGGAATAGAGGAGCGCACAGGAGGTGGAAGATATTTGCCCAAGATACTGCCATTACACACTTTGATCCAGAGCAAGCGATGGTCAGAAGCCATGCCGTGCTCACCGTCAAAAGCACAGTAACCAGCTCGGAAGACATCAACATGCTCAGTAGTCCAGATGGCATCAATGGGAGTCCTGGTAGTATTTTGATTGTGGGTGGCAGGTGGGGAAGTTGAAGGGTGAGTAGTCAAGATGGCATCCTTGAAGCCAAGTGCTTTGAGCTCAGAGGAAAGACCGTCAGACCGGACATCAGAATTATGGTCAATCCCTAAAATGACTGAGTCACCGGCGTCTAAGCAAGCCTGAAGGGCAGCTGTGAGGTCACGTCGAAAGAGAATGCGTGGGTTGGGACAGCGAAGATCCTCCTCAGCCTGGAAGTAACGACAGTGTTGGTTCCAAACAGAGCCAAGGTCCCTGTCATTTTCTACAGGGCAGTAGGCAGAAAAGATGGTAACCGTAGCTTGAGCCCTCCCCTGAAACCGAATGAAGGTCCACCGGTCAAGCCCCGAAGGATCAGCACCATGGGCAAGCTTGTGAGAATGAAAGAGCCGGTCAATGGTAAACCCCGTACCACCAGGGATGCGCCAAGTGCCGGTGGATGCCTCATGCTTGTTGCTAGCAAGGAAGGTGAAGCTAGAAGGGTAGACCTGTTTGATGCGAGAGTGGAAGAGATCACAGAGGGGGTGCTGAGGTTCATTCAGACAATGCTCTGCGTAGAGGGCAACCCCAGCTTGACTTTGAGCAACACGCCGAGAGTTGTGACGGGAGCGAGACATGAAGGCTGACTTCTGCTGGGGACCAATATTTTGGAAGGTAATGAGAGTAGAGTTTGATGACGGAGACTGGGGAAAGGGATGGCCAAAAGCATCAGAATCTGTGGTCACAAGGATGTCCCCATGAAGATTGGATTGTGCTAGGCGAGAAACAGGAGGAGGCGAGGAATGGGAAGAAGGACTGGAGGAATCCAGGTGGGGATTAGAGGTGGAGGGCATCCCACAGTGCCCTGTATGAGATATCCTAATGATCAGACGCATCCGGTGTCTGTCGCACGGAAGAGGAAGCTTGTGATGCATAGGTGTGGAACACGGAAGGCCACAGCAGGTGCTGTGCCAGTAGGGGCAGCACAGGAAGCAGCACAAGGAGAAGAATTGGCACTGGATGCAACCGTGGGTGAAGCACTGGAAAGCGTGCCAAGGGCACTGCTGGGTGAAGCACTGGGGGGTAAACCAAATGCATTGCTGGAGGAAGCACTGGGAGTGTCACCTGGTGCAATGCTAGGAGAAACACTAAGTGCAGATCAGGGTGGAACACGAGGATAACCTGGTGATTCAACACTAAGCGCAGAACTGAGAGTAGTCCTGGGTGCAGCACAGGGGGGCAAACCAAATGCATTGCTGGAGGAAGCACTGGGAGTGTCGCCTGGTGCAGTGCTAGGAGAAACACTGCGTGCAGATCAGGGTGAAACATTGATAGCACCAGTTGATGCAGCACTTGGTGGATCACTGGAAGCAACCCGAGGTGGAGCACTGGAAAGCAAACCAAATGCATTGCTGGAGGAAGGACTGGGAGTGTCGCCTTGTGCAGTGCTAGGAGAAACACTGGGTGAAGATCAGGGTGAAACACTAGGAGCACCAGGTGATGCAGCACTGGGTGGAACACAGGAGGCAACCCTAGGGGAAGCACTGGAAAGCAAACCAAATGCATTGCTGGTGGAAGCACTGGGAGTGTAGCCTGGTGCAGTGCTAGGAGAAACACTGGGTGCAGATCAGGGTAAAACACTGATAGCACCAGTTGATGCAGCACTGAGTGGAACACTGGAGGCAATCCTAGGTGAAGCACTGGAAAGCAAACCAAATGCATTGCTGAAAGAAGCGCGGGGAGTGTCACCTGATGCAGTGCTAGGAAAAACACTGGGTGCAGAACAGGGTGAAACACTGGGAGCACCAGTTGACGCAGCACTAGGTGGAACACAGGAGGCAACCCGAGGTGAAGCACTGGGGGGCAGACCAAATGCATTGCTGGAGGAAGCACTGGGAGTGTCGCCTGGTGCAGTGCTAGGAGAAACACTAAGTGCAGATCAGGGTGAAACACTGGGAGCACCGGTTGATGCAGCACTAGGTGGAACACTGGAGACAACCCAAGGTGAAGCACTGGAAAGCAAACCAAATGCATTGCTGGAGGAAGGGCTGGGAGTGTCACCTGGTGCAGAGCTAAGAGAAACACTAAGTGCAGATCAGGGTGAAACTTTGATAGCACCAGTTGATGCAGCACTTGGTGGATCACTGGAGGCACCCTAAGGTGGAACACTGGAAAGCAAACCTAATGCATTGCTGGAGGAAGCACGGGGAGTGTCGCCTGGTGCGGTGCTAGAAGAAACACTGGGTGCAGATCAGGGTAAAACACCGGGAGCACCAAGTGATGCAGCACTAAGTGGAACACTGGAGACAACCCTAGGTGAAGCACTGGAAAGCAAACCTAATGCATTGCTGGAGGAAGCACGGGGAGTGTCGCCTGGTGCGGTGCTAGAAGAAACACTGGGTGCAGATCAGGGTAAAACACCGGGAGCACCAAGTGATGCAGCACTAAGTGGAACACTGGAGACAACCCTAGGTGAAGCACTGGAAAGCAAACCAAATGCATTGCTGGAGGAAGCACTGGGAGTGTCGCCTGGTGCAGTGCTAGGAGGAACCCTGGGTGCAGATCAGGGTGAAACACTGGGAGCACCAGTTGACGCAGCACTAGGTGGAACACAGGAGGCAACCCGAGGTGAAGCACTGGGGGGCAGACCAAATGCATTGCTGGAGGAAGCACTGGGAGTGTCGCCTGGTGCAGTGCTAGGAGGAACACTAAGTGCAGATCAGGGTAAAACACTGGGAGCACCAGTTGATGTATCACTAGGTGGAACACAGGAGGCAACCCTAGGTGAAGCACTGGAAAGCAAACCAAAGGCAATGCTGGAGGAAGCACTGGGAGTGTAGCCTGGTGCAGTGCTAGGAGGAACACTGGGTGAAGATCAGGGTGAAACACTGGGAGCACCAGTTGACGCAGCACTAGATGGAACACTGGAGGCAACCCGAGGTGAAGCACTCGAAAGCAAACCAAATGCATTGCTGGAGGAAGCACTGGTAGTGTAGCCTGGTGCAGTGCTAGGAGGAACACTGGGTGCAGATCAGGGTGATTGCTGGAGGAAGCACTGGGAGTGTCGCCTGGTGCAGTGCTAGAAGAAACACTGCGTGCAGATCAGGGTGAAACATTGATAGCACCAGTTGATGCAGCACTTGGTGGAACACTGGAGGCAACCCGAGGTGAAGCACTGGAAAGCAAACCAAATGCATTGCTGGAGGAAAGACTGGGAGTCTAGCCTGGTGCAGTGCTAGGAGAAACACTGAGTGAAGATCAGGGTGAAACACTAGGAGCACCAGGTGATGCAGCACTAGGTGGAACACTGGAGGCAACCCTAGGTGAAGCACGGGAAAGCAAACCAACTGCATTGGTGGAGGGAGCACTGGGAGTGTAGCCTGGTGCAGTGCTAGGAGAAACGCGGGGTGCAGATCAGGGTGAAACACTGGGATATCCTGGTGATTCAACACTAAGCGCAGCACTGAGGGTAGTCCTGGGTGAAGCACTGGGGGGCAAACCAAATGCATTGCTGGAGGAAGCACGGGGAGTGTCGCCTGGTGCAGTGCTAGGAGAAACACTGGGTGCAGATCAGGGTGAAACACTGGAGTAGTTGCAATTTGTATAACCTTGTGTCAAGTATTGGATTCTCATTTCTTACTCCAATTGGTTGGTTTTGCAGATCGCGTACCCTATCCTTGACAATGCACCTGAGCCTTTCATCATTTCTTTCAATGATCACTTTGTTTCCCAGATACTCATCGGGTTCATCAATATCTTCAACTGACGCTTCTGGCTCAGCCATTTCAAGTTTCAGATCAGATGGTCTTACTGGTTGTTCATCAAACAGCTCTTCTGGTGTTTCTGGATAATTTTTCCTGGAAGAATGATGCGCTGTCTTTGACTTCATCACCAATCTTGGATTCAATTGATTTATCAATTGCTTCCATTCTTCTCAGAACATCCCGATGCCTCCATTCAAATTCCTTTACAGGCCTTATTTAATTTGTAGAGATTGGTATTGCTGATTCGGTCAAGATCCAAAAACAATCTCCCCCACCCACCTTGCTTCCACAAGGTCCAAGCCAGCGTCCCAGTCTTGTAACTCCGCAAGATGAAGAGTCACCTTTCTCAAACCAAAATATAAAATCATACCATTCTGATGATGTGTATAGTGTTATATCAGGTCTGTAGCCATGCACCAATTCAAATGGGGTTCTTCCCATTGAGGAAGGATTGCTTGATGTAGTCCTCTGTGTGATACTTGCGCATAGCTCTCCACAAAATGACCATAACCTTCTTGGTGATTTCTTTTTGGCTGTTTTGGTTATGATTGCACTACCAAGATGGCCTATCACTTGCTCTGCTCGATTTTGAAAGGGGCAATGTGGTTGGATGAATGTCTGATGTATATGGTTGCGTTTCACAATTGAATTCCAATGGGTCTTGTATGTTCTTGGTGAGCCTTGCTCTGGAGCACCATCAGAAATCAAGTGTTCAGGAATTCCAACTTCGTGAATGAATATTTTCAATCCTTGATGAGCTTGCAACTTGTTTTGTATTGGTATAAATACTTCAAGCCCATTCCCATTTGTAAAGACCTGCGCACATTTTTCTTGTCTCATAATACTTGTGGTTTTGGCGTGCCAAGTGTCAGTATACCAGGTCCCCTGAGTGATTCTCTTGTTTCTAAAGCGCTGTGTTGGCAGGCGCTTCATTAAAGGTAATTGCAAATTTTGTAGGGCTTTCTGAGTTGTGACTTTCAGTGTCTGTTCTGCCTTTTTGAAGCTGATATTCCAAGTCTTGGATAGACGTTCACAGTCTACTTTGTTTGGACCTTCAATAGTTGTCACTGACGGTCCCCATTGATTTCTTCTATCAAGTGATCTCCTTTCAAGTGTATTGTCAATTTCTTGCGAGCTGGGAATTTGTTTTGATTCATTCTCAGGGGCTTCTGTGAAGTCAAATTCTGTGTCATCAAATAAAAACTGGGCTTTCCTTTGCGCGCTTGAAATATTTGCATCTTGAAACTTTGTGGTCACTGACAAAATCCAATGAGAAATATTACCATCTGTTGCTATTTGGCATTCAGTCAGCATTCTTCTGGTTGATATCTGGTGCAATCTCATGAGCTTGCAGCGCTGCATGAGATTTGGATGCTTGGACTCTATGCTAGTCTTGGAGAACATGTCTGTGACATTACTTGTAGGTTCTGTTGCGACTGAACTCGCATCTTCAGTTGACATAGCTTGTACGCTGAATTGGTCCCCTGAAATTGGATCACCATTGTCAATTGCTAACTCAGCCATCCTAAACTTCAGTGAGTGAGGATCCCATGGGATGTCATTTGTGGCAATCAGATGTTTGCATTCATCAAGCTCCAATTTTGTTGGCTTCCTTGTTGGAAAATATGAAATCACATTTCTTATACTCAGTTTTATGAAAACTTTCTTGGGATCATCATCTTCCATTGGGGTTTGGATTGTAATTCCATGCTTGGATCTGGGGTCAAATTGACAAGGAGTTTCTTCAACAGAGTTGAAATTGCAATCCCTCACTTGATTTGGGCATATCAGGCTGTTCTTCAATTTGTTTCCAAAGTACAGCGCTTGGTGAAATACAATAATGTAGACTTGACCTGATGTGGGACTTGTCCAGGCGGTTGCACAACTTCCAATTGGGATTTTCTTGATGGGCTTGTACTCTTCAGAAAAAGGGGCAACATCAACATGTGTTGTGATCTGATCAGGATTAAGCAATATCATGTTGCTTCCAGCCGCTGTGGTGTCTGCGTGTGAGTCTAACTCACAATATCCAGCTTCATTCTTGCCATCATCAAAATCTAGTGGAATATTCATCTTATACAATAACCGGTTCACCATACTTAATCGTTTGTTTAGTGTCCGGTTATAATGTCATCTTTTAGATTTTGAACCAAAGCTATCACCAGTGCCTTCCTTCTCAGCTTCCTTTGCCTTTTTGGTTTCAGCCGCTTTGAGAGCCCTCTTTTTACTTGCCTGTCTCATCTGGTAAAGCTCCTGACGCTGTTCTTTTGACATTGTTTTATAAACACTTGTTGGATAAGGCTTGTTCTCAAGTTTTCCTGTGAACGTTCCAGTTGTTTTCTGCTTTTTATTGCTTGATGTGCCTACTGAATATACGCTTCTTGAACCTCTTTTGTGCTTTCCATTTGCAAGCTTCTTCAATCCAAGCCGATTGGTGAATAAAATCAAGCATTCATTGCAATTGTCTCGGTAATCTTTGCTCTCATCAATTGCATCAGCTTTGGCAGCATCAAGTTGCCCATCGCTGATTGAATTAATGAAGTCCCAGACAAATCTTCTTTCATTGTGATTCTTTTCAAATCTCATAATTGTTCCATGAAATGCAGTCCAATTCCTTTTATGCTTGTTCCAATCATAGTTCTTAGCATCGCCGGTGTAGTGTGATTCTTTCATTTCCTGGTAGGTTTTATTCAGAACCATGGTGATATTGGTATCAGTATAAGCATGCTGCATCAATGAAATGAATGCATTTCTTGCATGCCCTGAGTTCAATTCAGTATTTTGGAAATGTGCCACGTATTCCCAACCAGGACCTTTTCTTGTTGCATCACACAACAACCTCCAGACGACGTTGTTATCTTCATCATACTGATGACCTGACAAAACACCACACCTTTCATTGTAGTCACTCCAAGTTGGATAGGTATCTGATGTACTCTGCCCGGCTGTTCCAGACCTGGCTTCATCAGTAACATCTTCCTTCTCTTGGGGTCTTATGACATACAAGATTGGGAAACCTTCAGAGTTGAATCTGTATCTCAAGTTTTGGCAAAAGCCTTCCTCCCATTCTCTGAATTTTGTAAGATCCTTTAACTCAGGTGGAGTTGCCTTTTCCTGTGATTTTACACTTGACTCCATCATCTTGATCCTGAATTGCTGCAATTCCAGATTTTTTGGGTTCGCGTTCCAGTCAATGGCTCTTGGTTTGACTCCAATCAATGGTTGATAGCGAGCCCAATTTGCCCATGTCAGAAGTCTTGATGATAACCTGTTACCGTAATGAATGCTTTTTGGATTAGGACAGTCTGGACTGACTGATTTCAATCCATGCATGAATGATTTGATGCTTTCCTTGTTAAGGTCTGTAATTTCACGAATATTAGACATTCCTCCCCTCATAATTTCTTCAGCTGATTCGTAGTTGATACCAAAATCCATCAGGCTGCTTCTGAAAGCAAGCTGTTCTGGGTTCAGGATTTTCCCATTGTTTTTCCCATTGTTGAATCCCCTGATTGTTATTCTGGGTTGAGAGGACCTCCTGTCGTATCATTTAGACCTTGAACTGTCATCGGGTTGATTTTGATTATCATCACTGCTGTCATCACTGCTATGAACATTATCTGGATTCCTACCTATATCCACAGCATCTTGTATTGCTCTGATCCGTTTCTTTACTTCTTGGTCAATGACTCTCTTACAAGTTGAGTTCATTTCTGGATCAGTCATAGCCTTTTCCATCACTCGCATAATTCTTCTCTCATTAAATTTGTCGTCTTCCTCTTCCATACCCACTACATCACTCGGATTGTCGTTATCGGGTTCTGGTAGGTCCTGGTCCACTTCCATTTTTGTTTCCTCGTTGGAGTCATAGTCATCATCATCTTTTGGCTTTGCTTTTGTTCTTGCTTTTCTTTTTGCTGGGGCCATGATGGAGACGTTTGATTTCGAAATATTCTGTCGGAATATTTGTTGGAAGTTTCGATGGGGTTACGATCGATTATTTAATCGAAGGTGGTATGTGGGAAGAGAGTGTAATTGAATCGGAGGATTGGGAGTGAGATGGTTGGTTAAATGTTGAGCAACTGTTGTATGTGATTTGCTTATCTGTTCGTGTATATATGCGGATCGATTTTGTTCTGGTTATTTTGTTCGTGTATATTTTTGTGAGCTTTTGCTATTTGTCGCAACTTAAGATTGTGAGCGTTTCTATCCAGTCTCAGGATTTGCTCATTCTGTATTTCTGTGGTGAAAACTGATGAATATTTCATTGTCTTGTGTTTCTGAGAATTTAGTGTTCTCTGTTCTTTGGATCTTTGAATTTCCAAGTGTGTTTGAGATTTAGTGTTCTCATATCTTTGGATTTTCCAAGTGCGTTCGAGATTTAGTGTTCTCGTCGCGCAGATGCTTGCAATCTTTTCCGTCCAATCTGTTTCACCTTCAGGATACTTGAGGCTTAATCTTCTGGCTCACATCGTTCTTGTTTTCAGTGAAAGATCAGTGTTCTTGGATATTGATTCCTTTCAGCTGATGCCAACCTGGGCGACTTTTGGATAAATCATCCAGCCCTTTTCCCTTGCTTGTTTTGCTGGATCTTGAAACCCAATGGAGCCTACCATCTTGGTTCGAGTCTTTGGTCTCTTCTTTCAGGGAGACCGCCCTGGTGTTGGTCTGATCCAGGGCTCCACAAGCAACTGCCGCTTTTACATCCTTGAGGGTTGATGCCGGTTGCTGATCAGGCTAATCCGGATTGTCTTCGAGCTCAACTGCGTTTCTCGGGAAACGCCATTCGGTCCTCAGCATTGTAGGATGCTGGGTCTGATAAACTAAAGAAACTGCGTCGTAACAAACCGCGTTGTTACAGTAATAAAACAAAAGAAAGATCATAAGAATAATCATCGTATGCGATCCCATCGTAAGATTGATAGGTTAATTACTTTCGTTGTGTCCGATCCATTCATGTGAATCGATTACTGGTATATTACCATGTAATTTGCCACATTAACGTGTGCGCGTCGTGTTATTTGCTCCGAAACCGGTAAGACAGGAAACACATGTAAACCGGCCATCTTCAGCCGGTCTTTTACCGTATAATTCGCCGTGATATTCTTATCAGGATATCACATGTAAAATCATATCTTATCATGTAGAATTAGTACTAGAGTGTACGTAAATTTAGGGCATGATAGTGTTTTAGAGTTGTTAATTCTTCGAAGAGTTGAGCTGATGGGGAAAATCCCGCTAAGAGGCAACCCACATAAAAGCGCCGACGATTATTCACTCATCAGGTTAATAACCTTACGAATAAGGTTATTGCCTTCTTTATGACTCTTCGTATGATACCCCCCTTAGTACGTACGAATACGCGTTTACACGGTGAATTCTTTTCAAGAAACCACGGATATACGGAAATATTCAGACAATCTGATTCCTATTTCGTGTCGATAGATTACGGTAGGGAGATTGCAGTAGGGAGATTGCAGTAATATTGATTAGATTCTAAAATTGTGAGCATTAGAATTAAGTTATACCCGGACCGAATTGCACCTCTGTCGGTCCCTCTTTATGGGTCGTATATGCGTTGAGATGAATCGTATAAACAGTTATTTGCTTTGGCGGCTATCACAAGTAACTGGTTTAGTCTGTCTGTGTGTCCTTAACCGCGTGATTTCTAGAGTCCCCGTGTCTTCGTGGTAGTAGAGAACTAGTAGAAGATACCTATCCCGCGGGCCTCATTTTTTCATCAACCCCATCTCGCCACATACACCTCATCGCTAGTTCAATTAGCCTGGTTCCACTCATTAATTTAGTGAGTAAGTCCGCAATATTCGACTCGCCTGGCTCCTTTGCAATCCGGATAGTTCCTGCTGCTATGCACTCCCTTGCCTTATGATAAGCAACACTATTATGCTTCTTCTTACAAGGGCTTTCTGGTCGTGTAGTGTTCTTCACGACTGACTCATTGTCACAATAGATGTTGGTAGGTCCTTCTATAGGTATGCCCATCATCCGTAGCTTGTATCTTAGCCCCTCTACCATCTCGATTGCTATCCTAAGCGCGACTATTTCCGAGCCAAATGTAGATGTCTCAACAGTTGTTTGCCTCTTGGAGAACCACAAAATAGGTGCTCTGTTAACAAAGATGATGACTCCCGTATGAGATCTTCTGGTAGCCTTGCATCCCGCATGATCCGCATCTACAAAACATGTGGTAATAACTGCCTTTCCTTTTGGTTCAGGCATATCTGGAGGCAATAGCTCTTTGGCCTCTGGATAGAACTCACTCCAGTCGCACGACTGAAAATTTGACTCATCTACCTCAGGCATAGATGCATCGAACACCAACTTAGACTTGCTGTAATTCTTCAAGTATGCAAACAGGTGAAACAACTGGTTGAGATGGCCTTCCCTGGCTTGCGCGAGATATCGAGACATAAGTGACACGGGCATAATGACATCCAATCGACCGAGTTCACATATCCACCGGAGTATCCCAACTAAACCTTGATAGTAGTTTTGTTTCTCCGGATCGAGTTCTGGTGACGCGTCTATCTCAGGCCTATACTCAGCGCTCAATGGTGACCTTGCTGTCTTGGGTAGTACCTTAAACGCGTATTTTCCGGTTAGTAGTTCTTCTTCAACTGATTTGATGGCTTTTGCAGTATACTTAGATGAGGCCATGGACCAGTACGGGTTACCATCTATGTAGGTCTTTCCTATATCAGCTCCCAAGTAGAAAGAAGGTTCTTCAACTGTTCCATTCTTCAACTTGAACTGCCTTTCTATCGCATCCATCTGGAACTTTGGATCCATCCCACATACAAGGATATCATCGACATAGGCCACACAGTACTCGTAGTAAGCTGAGCCATCTGGTTTGAATGCAGATCGGAGATGTACATCAGGATCTGCTTTGCAAGATACGTAACCGAGCTCCCTTAAGTGACTAGCCAAGTGTGATCAAAAAGATGCCCCAGCAACTGGGAGTCCATATAAAGCCCTTACAATCTTGCAGGGCCTTCCACATAGTTCTGACGCAAACCCTTGGGCCTCTGTAGCTATTGTGAAGTACTTCTCCTTGATGGGTGCTGTTAAGTAAGCATTCTGTATATCCGCGCTGAGTACATCGAGGTTGTTGAGTGCTGCCACTAGGAAGAACAATCGAACCGAATCCCTACTGGGTACACTGGAATAAGTATACTCCTTGGAGATTTCTGGGACTTTGTGTCCATCTCCGACTAACCGGGCCTTCCGTGTTAAGTCAATCTTGACATCAAAGACCATGTGCATGGTTATCTTGGTATGCCCCACTGGTATCTTGTCTTCCTCATTGAATCCGAAAGCAATAGAGCTGTTCTTCATTTCTTTTGCAATAGCCCGAGCCCAATGATCGGTTCCCGTTTCTCTATCAATCGCTTTTGCTTCTGAAATAGACTTAGGGAGCCGGACCCCGTACTTATGGGACTTGGTCCAGTATTTGGTTTTAGCGCCAGATAAGATCCGGTCCTTTCTCCGAAGTACTTTATAAGCCCACCACTTAAACGCTGGCTCATTTATGACGCCTTCTTCACGGGCGTATATTGCTGTTTCAACCGGGAAGCTTTCCTTCATATCACTTAACTTTGCCCAGGATGTAGTGCCATCCTTCCATCTAACAAGGAACCTCCATCCTTTGGTTGTTGGCTTTGTTCTAGTTTGTCCGGACTTTGTTGTATAAGTAGCCTGTTCGATAGTTAAGGCCTCCGAATCCCTTTCGAAATCGATAATTTCATCCATCAGGCAATACATGCGCCCTTCATCGTCAACGGAAGAATAGATACTCTCTGAAAGTGTATTGGCTGTATAGATTTCTATAGATCCGTCTGGCATAGTGACCTCGTAAGACCTCGTGTCTAAGAGGGGATTGTTGTTCTTTTCACCAATCAGCACACCGTCTTTGTCCCTGCAACGGCTCTTGACTAGCCCCCGGATATGTTGGTCCCCTATCTGAAGTAATACTTCAGTCCCAAGATACTCATCAAGGTCTTTATCAGATAGGTCATCAACATCCGGGGAAGAAGCCTCAGCTTCTGCCATGAGCACTTCATCCTCCCCCTCATATTTGCCATCAAATAGGCCCAGAGGTGGTTCGCCAAGCTCATTTTCAAGATAAGTATCAGAGGGTTTAACCTCATCGCCTACCTTTGCATTGATTTCTTTGTTGTGTGCTTCCAACTGTGATAGGATATCCAGATGTCTCCATTCTTCCTCAGATATAGCTCGAGTGCTGTTTGTTATGTGAGCCTTTCCAGTCTTAAATAAAATATAGTGGCAATCTCCACCACCGAAAGTGTCTCCACATGGGCCCAGCCACCGGCCAAGCCTATTTGTCTTTCCGTTCAGATCATACCACCAAATGAAGTCGTACCAGTCATGGATCATATACAGGGTGATATCTGGAGTATACCCATGCACCAGTTCAAAGCTAGTCCTTCCCATCGAAGAAGGATCACTCGATGCCACGAGGTTCATCCGGCCGGCCGCTAACATTCCACAGAAGGCCCAGCACCTCCTGGGACTGCCCTTCTTAGAAGTCATCCAACGGATTGCCCTTCTTAAGTCCCCGGCACTGTGTTCAGCTGTATTCTGCCAAGAGCAGTGAGGTTGTATGTATGTTTGTCGGATGCGATACTCCGATCAGAGTTTGTGCCAGCCAGTGCTGTGTGTCTCGTGACTCCCCTGGGCCTTTGCTCCATCGGTAACTAGGTGCTCTGGGATTCCCACTTCGTTGATAAAGCAAGATAAGCCATCATGGCATCGAACTTCTCCTCTGACAGGATAGAAGGCCACATAGCCCTTTCCATTTGCAAAGATCTGAGCTGCTGTATCATTTCGGATGATACTGGGAACTTTGAACTTCATAGTATCGGCGTACCAACAACCCTTGAGCATCCTCCTATTCCTCCACTTCTGTGTCTTCAGTCTCTTTGTGATAGGCTGGGACAATTGTCGGATGCCATCCTGGGTAGTGACTTCAATAGTGGCCTTGGCCCGCTTCTCACTGATGTTCCACATCTTAGCAATGGCCTTGGCATCATACCTGTCAACTTTGTCGGGGATCCGTATTGGAGGTCCCCATTGTCCTCGTCGTATGAAAGACTTCTTGTCGAGAGACATTTCTTGGTCTAGGACATCTTGTTGCCGCCTTAGTAGCTTCCTCTCCTTGGCTCGAGCCTTGGCTTCCTGTTGAATGGCAAGCTCAGCTTCAGATAATGAAGTCTTGGTGGAAACATCAGAAATCATAGAATTTGCTGAATTTCGAAGATTTTCTTGGTCCTCCCCGGTGGTTCCAGCAAGGGCTGAAATGAATCGGGTGGAGACGTCCGTTGGGGTATATCCAGTGCGTTGGGAAGGAACTCTATTAGTACAGACAGAGGCCAAATAGAGTAGCCGGTTTGAGTCGAACCCTGTGCCGAGTGGTTCAGGATGAATCGTGGATGAATATTGGACTGGGGTCCCGCAAGCCGGCAGGCACCCTGAAAGAGTCGCAACAACTCGCGGGAAAGAGGCATTGGTGGCTTCTTCCTCCTCTGCAAAGTGAGCGGAGTAGGGGTCCCAGGTGTGGGTATCAGTAGCCAGTATATGCTCACAGTTCGCCAGTTCCTTCTTTGTAGGCTTGCGGGAGTCAAAATAGGATATGACTCCGTCAACTTGGAGAGGGACGAAGAGTTCAGTATCTTCTGATTGAAATGTAATCCCGTGTGTAGAATTGGAGTCGTATCTTCGTGGAGTATCCTCAACCTTGTTGAAGTTGCAGTCCCGGACTTGATTGGGACATACCAAGCTGTGTTGCAACTTGGTGCCAAAAAACAAAGCCTGCCCAAAGACCAAGATGTAGGTAATCCCATCGGTTGGGTCAGTCCAAGCTGTGGCGCAACGGGCAATAGGGACATTCTTAAGCGGTGAGTATGTATCTGAAAATGGTGCAACATCCACATATGTCAAGATAGAATCCAATGAATCCAGTAATACCATATTTGATCCCGCGGCTGTTGTATCAGCGTGGCTGTCCAACTCGCATCGACCGTTATCTTGAGATGGTGAGCCAAAACTCTTGATATGGACTATCGGCCGGCCTACCCGGGATACAATCGACAGGCCCCGGCCGGCAAATCAGTCTTGGTTCTTCTTCTTGTGAGTATGGCTACCGAACTGATCGCCGGCCGACCCTTTTGCTGTAGTGTTGTCCCCTTTGGCTTCAACAAGAGAAACTTGCGCAGACTTCGAATTGGAGTTGAGAGCTGGGCGTAGGGACCGGACTTGGTTCTTCTGGACAGCGGACATAGTGACCCAGATTTCCTTCGGATAGATTTTTCCCTCCAGAGGTCCATTGTATGTACCTGAAGTTTTCTGTTTCTTGTTGCCGTGTCTCTTGTTGGAGGAAGAGTTGCTATCGTTGTTGCGTTTGTTGCCCCCTTTTCCCTTAAAGGAAGAGATATTTCTGCGACTGCCTTTGCGACTGGCTTGCATCTTCTTGATACCAAGCGCTTGGGTGAAGTGGGCAGCCGCTTTGTCAAAGTTGTTATACATGCCACCTGCTTCATTTAGGACCAATTGGACTGCCATCTCGAGTCTTGGATCCGAGATAGAGTGACAGAAGTCAGTAACAAACTGATCTTCCGGTGGGAAGGCCTTATGCCGCAACAGGAACTCCTTTGCATCATACCAACGCCTTTTGTGCTTGTCAAAACTGTAGTTCTTGGTGTCCCCGGAGTAGGTAGAACTCTGTAGGAAGGCCCTCTTTTCTTCTATGAGAAGTCTTACATTTGTTGATTCGTATGCCTGGGAATAGAGGGTGAAATATGCCTTCCTCCCATCCCCTTCTGAGCCAAGGCCTTGGATGTAGGACCAACCGGGACCCGCTCCCACTAATTTGAAAAGGATTCCCCATAGTGTATTGTTGTCTTTTGTCCAGTGGGATCCTGAATGGACGGTGCATCGTATAGAATATTCATTCCAGTTGGCATACATATCCGTTGGGGTAGATCCGACAGCCCCCCCCCCTTTCAGCATCACCGACCATCGAGTCCTTTCGAATTGTGTATAGTAGAGATGTTTTGGTGACACCCCTTTTGTGTCTAAGATACTCCCTGAATCGTTCGTCGAACTCCTTCAATTTCGACATTGCAGTGAGTGGTTCTGGGAGAGTAAGGTCCCCGGCTGCTGTGTTGCTATCATCCTCCTTGAGAGACTTGAGGCGATCCCGGGTCTTGGATTCTGCATCCGGGTCAGCCACCCAGTCAACTGGAGTAGCTGTAGCTCCAATGAGAGGCTGAAATTCGATCCAAGCCACAAACAACTTGAGTCGATCCCCAAAAACCCTCCCCACATACACTTGTTTTGGGTCCGGACAGTAGTTGTGTTTGGTCTTGTTGACACCATTCACCAGGGATTTGATTGCCGATTCATCCATGTCTCGGAGGGAGTCAGTACTGCTGTATCCAGTCCGGAAAAGCTCATCCGCCGTGATCCGGTTCAGCCCGAAGGATTCCAAGATTTCTCTGAAGACTACCTCTGTCGGGGTTAGAGTCCTTTCCCCTGCGTATCCAGGGATTCCCTCAAGTTAATTAGCGCGTTCGATTGCATCTTGAACCTCCTGTGTGAGCGTCGGGGCCCGGTTGGTATCCATCATGGTCCTAATGAATTCCATTTGTGCTGCTGTAAAACCAAGATTGGCAGGAATGGCTGGTCCATTGTTGGCAGGTCCACCAGCTACTGGGTTAGCTGCTGCAGCCGCTGGATTAGCGGCCGCATTGTCGTTGCGTTGGTTCTGTCGAGCTGTTCTCCCTCTCACCATGGTTGGTATCTGGTCCGGAATAGTTGTTTACTTGTTCTGTAAGTGATATATGAATGATTTTCTGAAAGAATTTTGTATTTCTCAAGCAATCACTTTCCTCGCGATATCACTAGTAGTGGATATTTCTAGTGGTTTCTCCTTGTAAAATTCTGCAAACGTTTCTATTCCGAATGGAAACCGCTCAGTTGCCCCGTACTTAAGCAAACTGTTCGGGTTCCGATTTTGAATCATGGCCGTTGATTTGGCTTATGAATCCCTCTGCCGGCCGTTGAGTTTATTCGTGCGGGAATATAGTGACCGTTAGATCCGGCCCGCTACACGTTCCCGTGGGAATTTGGGGCCATTGAATTGTTTTCACAGGGATTGGGGCCGTTAGTTTGTTTTCCCGTTATTTTACGGTTACAAGTCCGCCGGATCCCCCTATTCGGCGGGAGTTGAAATTACTGTAGAATAATCCAACTGCCCTCTCCGTGTAGAGGCTCAGAACAGCTTAGTGCACACGTCTGTACGCTGTCCCACCTCTTGTCGGTATCATATTTACCCGTATGGAGGGATCGATCCCTCCTAACTTTACTCTCACCTACTGCTATTCATGAGCTTTACGCTCCTAACTGTTGGTGTTACTGTTGTTGTTGGTGGTGGGGCCGTCGGCTCGTCCTTATCGTGTCATTTCGAGACGCCGTGTGGATCTCTTCCATGCTTGAATTGGGACACGTTTACATTTGAATGTAGAGACTGCGGCTGTTCTGGCCCGTGTTCGATATGTTGTATCGATGGCGTTTGCTTGTTCCCCTAGGCCATTATGTCGTTTGAGGGAAGCAAGAGATATTAGCTCAAGCCCGGCTGCACTAGTGCCATTACCCATCTAAGTGCTCAAACATGGACATAGCCTTCAGGGGAGTCTTTGATTAACCGGTGATCAGTTGGTAATCAGTCTCGCTTCGTCTATTGTCGACTAGACGCTCCTTGTTCGGTTAGAGTCTGGGTCTGATAAACTCTGATTCCTATTTCGTGTCGACAGATTACGGTAGGGAGATTGCAGTAGGGAGATTGCAGTAATATTGATTAGATTCTAAAATTGTGAGCATTAGAATTAAGTTATACCTGGACCGAATTGCACCTCTGTCGGTCCCTCTTTATGGGTCGTATATGCGTTGAGATGAATCGTATAAACAGTTATTTGCTTTGGCGGCTATCACGAGTAACTGGTTTAGTCTGTCTGTGTGTCCTTAACCGCGTGATTTCTAGAACAACCGGGCAATCAGACAAAGTCGTCGGGCGGTCGGAAAACAAATCAATCACTACCAGAACCGTGTAGGAAGCAGAATCGGATATCGAGAAATCAACATCGAAAGGACCGATTATCAAGAAAAGAAACAACGTATATATACATATTATTATTCGGACAATCGGACAATCAGACAATCGGACACAACCGTCCGCCAGTTGGAAAGTACAGGAAAACTCTACCAAAATCGTGTAGAACACAACATCGGGCATTCGGAAGATATCGTCAAATGGACCGGTGCCGAACAAAATACTAAGATAATCAGAGTTCAATTTCAGCCTGCAAGTGGGGGAGTCAACACTTCACGATTCCCTTGCAACCTGAATTTGAACCTCAAAATGGAGAACAACAAAGGCCGCTCTGAAAGAGCAGAGCGCGCAAGAAGAAGAAGACAGAACAACAACGGAAGGCTGCTCAACATCAGCCGCAGATAGGCAAAGAGCTGAAAGAGCAGAGCGCGCAAGAAGAAGAAGACAGAACAACGAAGGCGGCGCAAGAAGAAGACAGCAGAGAGCCGATGATCAAGCAACAAGACAACAGCAACGTAAAGAGGATCGAGTCAAAGAAGTTGATAAAGACGATACACCGGAGAGAGGCCTACAAGAGGAGGTCAAAGACGGTGATACAGACGATACGCTGAAGATACAAGAAGTTGAACGGGAATTCCAACTATCAAAAGACATTGTCGGACAACCGGAAAATTTTGGCTTAAGTACTGGAAACACCGTGGGGCTCGAAGTTGAACAATTGGACAATGCTGTCGATCAACCGGACATCACTGTCGAGGACAAGAAGAAGAACAAGACCAACGATAGCAACAACGAAGTTTCAAGTACAAGCAGCAGCAGCAGCAGCAGCAGCATTCAAGCTACAGCAGTGGCAGTGGCAGTGATAGTGACAGTGACGGCAGCAGCAAAACAGTGTACTACACAACGGCCTACTACACAAGCAACTCAAGCGACGACTTAACTGTAATGGGCTATTACAAGGAGCCTGACACAAGAGACAAATGGGCATCAAATGTTATTTGTTGTTGGTGCCAAGAGAAGGGTCATAAGGCTTTCCAATGTCCGCATCGACAGGTCATTTGTTACTGGTGCCAAGAGAAGGGTCATAAGGTTTACCAATAATGTCCGCTCCGACAGTCGTGCCGCCCCAAAGTTGCCAGCAGACCTAATGATGGAAGCAACAATGGAAGCAACAATGGAAGCAACAGCAGGAGGCAACAGCAGGAGGCAACAGCAGGAGGCAACAGCAGGAGCAGCAATAACAGCGTCGAACACTGCGGCATTTGTGGTGGAAGACATGCAGCAAAACACTGCTGGGAAGATGAGAAGAATGCAAAGAAGCGACCTCAAAAATAGAAGTCAAAACTGAACGGCGTACAATGAGCCACTATCAAAATGGCCACCACCAGGCTTGATTTTTATCTCTGAGAATTTGAAGAGAGTAGGATGATTCCTTTGAATCGGGGGAGTGTGTTTGAGGTCGATCGAACGGGGAGGGTTTCGATCATATTAGTCATCCTGCTTCTAAAGGAATCTTATCGTACGGAGTGAATGAATGAGTTGCAAATGAATGAATGAAACGCGAATGAATGAATGAGGTGCGAATGAATGAGACGCGCGGTCGATCGTACGAGTCATCTGGTTTCTACAGGAATCCAGGAATGGAACAGGGAATGGAAGTGGGAATGAGATTTTACCACTTACTGGTTCCGGTTCTCCTCCTTACTAAAAATAGGTCCTTATGTACTAGAATCTACAGGGCACAAGGTAAAGGGCTACAGCCCCTGGTAGTAAAGGTACTGGGCATGTGAGGAATGCACTGGACCGGTGCGAATATTAGTGATCTAGTGTGTGTATTGGAGTATTCACAGACCGATGCACCAATTCTAGTGATCTTAGGAAAGAGTGGATTCGTCCGCTCATATTAATTTACAATATAAGATAATGTAATAACCAATTCAAGTTAGCTAAATACCAATCTCCCTCCTCATCTTTCGGAGCCCTTCAAACACAAAGCAACCAAGGGACCTGACCAGCCTGCCCAAACTAGCAACAGGCTGGCAATTCCCGGATCCCCCTCTAGCATTGCTTAACCCACCAACCCACCTATGAACTACAAGCATTGCACATCCAGTCCTACAAGTAGGTAGGCTACCGAGGCTATCACGAACGTAGGCAACGTAGTGAGTGATAGCAGATCCCAAGGCTAAAACACAAAAATCGTTTATTTTTAGTGTTTTCCACCCCCTAGAACCCTCAGATCACACAGTTCGGACAAGGGGAAGTTGTAGCAACGACTCCCCCGATTACCCGGTACGATACTCCTGCCTACTCGTACGTTGTGTCTTTCGTGCTCGACAGAAATCAGAGTGGTTTCTAGCTTGCCGACTCACCGACACACGATTGGAATGGAGGAAATGAGGTGGGATAAGGGAAGTGTTTTGTGATTGAACGTTGAAAACATTAAAAAGAAAAACGAATATCCAAGAATTAGAGGGACATAATTTACCGTACGGTACGATACGATACGAAGTACAAGTACGGAGTACGGAGTAGTAATTAAGATAACGTAGCATCTACCACAACTAGAATGGATAGTTGTACCAGTGCGCGACAACTGCAGAGGTAAACCCTTGAGTAGTACAGGTACAACTTACGGACGGGTACATAAAAACTCGTTCCATCCGAGAGACAAAACAAGGGTACAACACAGAATTGCAAATCTTTCGTTCATCTCGGTGTGAAAAGAGTCTCGTATCGCACAACGAAAACCAGATACAGTAACGGAGTAGCTTCCGTTTCGTTCGATCAGCAACATAAACATACTGGTATCGAAAGACGAAAAGGCATAAAAGATAGGAATGCGTATTGAAACCACGTCGAGAAGCCAATAGGAAAAAGAAAGAACTATTACTACTACAGATAGAGAGACGGACGCAGTACGTCAGTGATAAGAACGGAAAATGGTTTTACCGAGGAAAAGAACGCCGTCACGAACATCGGCGTGGAATACTGCTTCTTTCTTGTCGATGCTGTGGGTTGTAGCTGGACTCGCATCAACAACAACGTCTGTCGTTTGCGCAACAAGCGGAATCACGGGATCCAGCATTCGTCGGAACAACAACGGCAGTTTGATTTGGTCCCAACGCGAACGTCAACAGCAACAGCAACAGCAACAGCAACAAGAGCAATCCCGAAAACTCCAGAGCCTCACAGGGTCCACCAGTGCGAAAGAATCGTGCGAGGCCGCGAAGGTCCGAGAAGAATCCCATATTGCTCCCGGCGGAGGGTCTTCTCAATGCTCGTGCGAGCAATCGGTTTTGGACGACCGGTACAAAGAGTTTTTGGATTTTGCCAGCCAGCCAATTGTATGGAGACTCGAGTGCATTGATACTCGCTGCTCATACTGCAGCCCGGACGGTAGCACCTGCGATCGGTTTTCATATGGGGCACTGTTTGAAGAGATCCAATATCGGGATGGGATTTCGATACGCGACGGCGTTGTCCAGGTTGGTTACTTCGAAACCAACCAGTATATCGTGGGTCGCACAGAAGCTGTGGTCTACACCGAATACACCGATCCCTCGGCTCCGGGCGACCACTCCTGTTCGATGGAGATCGACGGACTCATGTGCGCACTCTGTGAATACGTCGAGTGTGGCGGAGACAACAACGAAGGAATTGGCGGGGACGACTTGTATTATGGATTGAACGTGGTCTGTTCCAATATTGTGATCGGAGATGGAGAGGGTGGGATGGTTGCCGCGAATGATTTCGAAACTTGCGACCTGGCGCAAATTGAAAGCATTGGAGGCTCGCAAGGCGTTTTTGAAATGTACGATCCGGATTATGGGCAGTGTTACACTTCGGTGGAAGGATGCGACCGCGACAAAGTAGAGTTGGAACAATTAAATTACTACCAGTGCACCTGTACCGACGACAACCTCTTTACGGATGGGAAATCACCCTTTTTGGAAAACGTTGAGCTGGTCTGCACCAAGAATCCCGATATTGTCGATGATACCACCGCAGAGGTCTGCAAGCCGTTGAAGGCTGATCGAATTGCCCGCACCTACTCATCGTACATTTCAGAAACCAAGTCCCGATCGATCGAGCACGAGGATGGAACAACGATCACCATTTTGGAGTGGGACTGCCAAAATACCAAGGGGGCCGCCGATCAATGCAAAGAATGCCAAGCACTGGTGGGCATAGATGTTTGTCAGTCCTGTACCATGGACACCTGTGGGAACGGTAGCGACGACACGGTTACCACTGCCACTATCGACTGCAGCAATCTGGATGCGGAACGATTCCCTCAGGCCGTTGATCTCTGTCGCGGTAATTCCATCGCAGGAACACTTTTCGAGCCATTTGGCATGTGCGGATTCGGTACTGCCAAGATTCCTGTCGTGCTCCCTCCTCCCACCGAAGCACCGTCGGTGGCATTTCAAAGCCCAACTTCACTGCCTGGAAGCAATGAAAATCTTATACCCGCAGCCGTAAGTCTTATGGCCTGCCGCGAAAAACACCTTGAGTTGCTCAATCGTGGCAATTACATCGACAACAAAGTTATGGTATGCGATTGTATGCAGATCGATGAAACTGTCACGGCTGGTGACTCGGGCACACTCCTGAGTTGTACAACCAATGGAGGAGACTGTGGGACAGTTAATGGTGGGAGTGTCTGCAACACCGCATACGGGACCGACGATACACCTGCCGACAACGCCGGCGCTGTCTGCTTTCGGGAGGAACTGGTCCAGGGATTCTTGGCTGATGGAAACAAGACGCCTCTGACCCGAACCACTACCTATACACACGGGGTCGCCCTGGGGAATACCCTAATTGGCCGTTCCATGACACTTACCGAATACAACGACAGCGAGTGCGACCTTTCGGTAGAAGGCGTACCCTGCCAATCGTGTCAACTCCAGACCTGTGTGGACGATGCCGTAGGCTTTCGACCGCTGGCGGATTGTTCTAACATTATCGACCACCCTAGTTTCTACTTGGACGCGTGCGAGAAATTCCCGTCCTACGGGGAGGGATTGTTGCTACGATTGGCGGCTGGAGCAGCCGGCACAAACAAAAATAGTAATAGCGACAAAAACACGTTCAACGTATGTAGCAAGGAGGTGGTTGTAGCCCAAGACAATGACAACAGTGATATCGACAACAATATTAGCACTAACAACACCGATAGTGACGGCGTGGATGCTGATCCCTTGCAGGTTGTGGATCCATCGCTCCCAACCACCTGTAAAAAAGCCCAGCCCATCGTGCTTCCAAACTACGACGGACAAGGCACAGCCGTCACTCGATCCACCCACAACAATCTTTCCATCGTCTCCTTTGTTTCTTCTACAAGTGGTCTCCCCCCACCTTCGGTTCCCATCAAGTCGTGTAACCAGAGTGGGGAAGGTTCTGAATCTCCTGACTTGTGGTATTCCTTAGTCGGTACTGGCAAGGGAATTCGAGTCTCGGTCTGCCGCGCACCGACAAATTTTAACGCTCGGATTTCCATATACAAGGGATCGACGGAATCGTCATCTGTGGACGCCTGCGATTCTTTGTCGTGCGTCTCCGGGAGCTCGGACAGCCTTTGTGATACTCACTGGGTGGCCGAGACTGGGACTACCTATTTCATCCGAGTCCATGGCAGTTCGTCGTCAGAAACAGGTTCCTTCAACCTTTTCTTGGAAACCCTCTCCGACGACGTCACCGATTCGTGTAAAAAAAGTGGCACTGGCAGCGATACCAACAGCAACATCGAATTGAACAAAGCGTGTTTGTCATGTTCGAAAGAAATGGCAGCTAAGATTAATTCCAAGCAAAATCCTGACGACCTGAACTGCCAGTGCATCCAAAACCAGAGTACTGGTGGCTACCATTTAACATGCGTTGACGTGAGCTGCTTGAAGTGCAACCCCCGACAGGATGTCTGTGGATTTGATACCTTCGAACTCGACATTGCAAGCAAGGGGGACACTTCCCTCGAGAGCTACGAAAGTTTTTACTTCATGACGGAAACTCCGGGGCAAAGCGAACTGCAAGCCAGCGAAATCGTCACCATCAAGAACCAGGAATGTTTGGAAATAAGTGACCCTTTGAACCATTGTATGATGGCACGAGAAGAAATGATGAAGGCGGAAGATTCCATGGTCTTTTGCGAGTGCCGAAGCATCTCGGAGGAAGGAGACTACATGTTAATCTGCAGCATTTACGATTCTTACGAGTATTGCGCTTCTGGCAGCGACATCAGCGATGATGTATGTGCGACAGTCTTGTTTGGACAAAAGATTAGCCAGTATGGTGCTGTGACTAGCGACTTCCGGAGGTACGACGTCAAGATGGGAGACAGCAGCGAGCAAATTCTTGTGGTCGACCGCAGCAAGAATGAATGTTCTGTCTTCATGAATGGTCGACAATGTTCAAAGTGTAACACTGTGCAATGCGACAACAACACAATCAATGATGAGGAAGATATATTAAGCATCGCGAGCGCTGTCGGTGTTGGCACGAATGTGTTCAGTGACTTGTCCGTAGACTGCTCCAATGTTCTGGGCGGAGAAACTGCAACGTTTGAATGCGGAAGAGTCGGAGAAGAAGATGACAACAATTTGTTGTCGATTTTCGTGGGTGGTGCATCACCTGTGGATGCTATCGGCGACAACGAAGCTGTTTCAACGAAGCCACAAACTATCCCTCCCAATGTTTTCCCGCCTACGTTGCCACCCTCGGCCACACTCGAACCTTCTGCATCTACTGGAAACTCTTCCACATCATCGCCTCCTCCTTTATCCGTGAACAACACTGTTGAAAATACGATCAACAATATCGACGCAGAGGATAAGACAAACACTACAACCGAAAGCAACGAAAGCTCCGGAGCATCTTGGGGATTGTGGCAACCACAGGCTCTTCGACAAACAGCATTTTGGGTTGTTTCCAGTACGCTATTGGTTATGGGATCGGGCTTCTAGTCGGGCTGGATTCGTCTTCGAGTGTTCAACAGTAACAAATTAGTTCTAAATATGTACCTAGATGTAAATGTATTTCAAAACGAATGAAATGCATGGATTTCGATGACGATGCAAGTGAGTTACTGTCAAACCAATGAGAAAATCTGATTTCCACCTCGTATCCCCTGTCGTACGCACCTGCCAAGTACGAAGTACTCGATAGGAGTAGTACCCGGTAGTACGGTAGTAGTTAAGAGTTTTAGTGTAAATTATTACGATTTTCAAACGACAGGTTTATGACCTTCATTTTTGTGCGGTGGTTTCCGTGTTAATTAAAAATCAGCCAACGGCCAACTGTCACGGCTGGCTTATCTCCATTAATAGGCCCAGCTAAAAGTGCAAAAAGCGCCCATAGAATTCTTAGAATATGCTCTTTCAAATGGTGTATTTGTAGCTTATTTCATAATGGGCGTTGGGAGATACGAATACACTTTAGCACAGTAGTAGTACTAAGCATTTTGAGGTAGTAGTGTGCTATCACTCAGTACATTCGTGATAGCCTCAGTAGCCAGCCTACTTGTAGTACTGTATGTGCAATGCTTGTAGTTCATGGGTGTGTTGGTGGGTTAAGCAATGCTAGAGGGGGAGCCAGGAAACTCCAGTCTGTTGACTGTTTTGCAGGCTGTAGAGTCCGGTCCCTTAGTTTGCTGTGCCCACACACACCGGCGCACAGCCTGGCTTAACAGCTTGGGCAGTTAAGCCTTTGGCTGTTAAGCCTTTTCTGCAGGCGGGCGTGGTGGGCTAATTTATTCTACTACTAATCGTTTTAGGAGCAAAAGAGTGAGCTTTGCTTGTCTTTGGGGGAAGTTGCTCCTTTACAGGCTTTTCTAGTGCTAGCCTGTAAAATTTGATTGCAGGCGAGTCTTTCGGTTGCAAGCCCATTTGTACAAGCTACTGTGATACAGTGACACATCTTATCCGGTGATACAGGGAATCGATTGTATTCCTTCTGGTAGGGATTGTAGGCTTGCGCTTTGTTGGAGGAAGGGGTATAAGCGTGTGCTTAGAAGCAAGTTTTAGTGATATTAAAATCTACTAGATTTCTACTAGTAGGTTTCCCCCGGCCTGGCCCTCTACCGCTTGTAGGGAGTGCCACGTGGCACTACCATTACTTTCATTCGGCTCGCTACATCAACTATCACTCACTACATTCGTGATAGCCTCAGTAGCCAGCCTACTTGTAGTACTGTATGTGCAATGCTTGTAGTTCATGGGTGTGTTGGTGGGTTAAGCAATGCTAGAGGGGGAGCCGGGAAACTCCAGTCTGTTGACTGTTTTGCAGGCTGTAGAGTCCGGTCCCTTAGTTTGCTGTGCCCACACACACCGGCGCACAGCCTGGCTTAACAGCTTGGGCAGTTAAGCCTTTGGCTGTTAAGCCTTTTCTGCCATTGGGCCACAAGCCACAGGGTGGGAGCGGGATGGAGACTGGGCCTGGAAGGGACATGGAGGCCAGACCGCAAGGGTGGGAGATTCCCCAAGAGGAATCAGAGAGAGCTGCCAGGGGGAGTGAGGGCGGCAGCCGGCACCCACTCTTCTGGCAGGAAGGAGTGTGTTCCATTGTTGAACATTACAGAGGCAAGATTCTGGAAGATGGGGAGGGACTGCTGGTGCAAGTACCTCATCATGCAGTCGCTGTGCCATTGGGCAAGAAGCTTGATGACATTAGAGTCGCATTTGCCCTGTAGGAGGGCCATAGCCCCCCCCCCCCCGCTCGAAGGGAGCGAGCAGAGATTGCTGCAGGGGAGATGCCTGTGGTATGGTAGAGGGTCTGGGCATAGACTCTCATGGAGGATGTGACAGTTGCTGCGCAAACGAGGGTGAGAACCCCATTGTCAAAGTAACTGGCAAGCTTGAGGGACGGGCTGAAGGGGTGGTTGCTAGTGCAGCAGCCCCGGAGATGGAGCACTTGGCGCGCACATGCCGCCACCGGGCAGCATAGGTTGTCACCACTCCTGGCATGAGCAACTACCTCACCTTTGTCCCCATTCTTCTGTGTGGTGAAGGTGAGGGTGACAGAGGTAGCAGCAAGGAGCTCATGTTCAGGGCCATCATGGTGGACAAATTTGGAGCCAAGGTAGAAGGAGACTTCCTCTAGGTGAAAGGCTTGGTCGTCCCTGGTAGTACCAGTGTACTCACCAGGGCGCAGACAGAAAAAGAAGGCTATGCAGATCACGTTGGCAATTGCCTGTCTGGTAGGGGAAGGGGAGTCATAGTATGCGAATCAAAGGGCATGCATGACAAGGGTGATGGGGACTGGTTTAACCCTGCAAGGGGCGGGGTCCAGTTTTGCATAGCCCTTGAACTGGGCAGTTAGCCGGAAATCAAGACTGCCAGTGGAGCCGGTTCGAGGGTCTTTGGACCCCAAGCGGGCAAGCGTCTGGCCCACTGACCTGGGGGTGTCCGATACTGTGCGAGATCGGATGGGCTTCGTCCGAGAACTGTTTCGCGGGGTTCAAATTTACTTCTCGCGCACAAATTTTATGCGTGATTTTAACACGGCAATATTTCTGGACACCCTGAAATTCCCACCCCCAGTTATTGCCTTAAATTCATACAAAAAATAATTCTGTGCGCGTGATGCACATTACTCTACTCTCGAATAAAAATAATTTATTTCAGTCTCAAGCAGAACCCAAATATTATTCCGGACGAACAACACTTACTTCTATTCACGAATAAAAAAGAAATCTTGAGTCAGTATTAATTCCAAAATATTAATCTCCCAAATAACAATTCAATTCTGCTCTCCAAATTGTGAATTCTATTTCTCGACTACAACATTCCCTTTTTAAAATGTAGATTCTATTATGCTTGATTTATTCCTATTGCAACGTATTACGAATCCTCCATAATTTCTTATATTCTCAATATTAAGTTCATAATTAGTAGTAGTTTTGTATTATGTATGTACTTTTAGTATTTTCTACATTAATTGAAGGGATAAACTTTCATTCATCGATGCTGTTATTGCCGAATCAACATTCATCACTCGTGGTTTGGAGTTGTGTTTATTACTCTAGCTTTTGCCGCTGTTTCCACTACTGTGCCCACGCTGTTGCTCTCGTTGCTTGCTGCTGCCGCTACTTCGTTTTGTTGTTCCATTTTGGCATTCCGTTTTGACCATGTTCCATTGTTGCTCCGTTTTTGTTGTTTTGTTTTTGTTGTTTCGTTTGCGTTGTTTGGTTTGCGTTGTTCAGTTTGCATTGCTCCGTTTGCGTTAGTCCATTTTTGTTGCTACATTTTTGTTGCTCCGTTTTTGTTGCTCCGTTTTTGTTGCTCCGTTTTCATTGCTCCGATTCCGTTGCTCCGTGTTTGTTGTTTCATTCCATTGTGCTGTTGTTTTGTTCCAATGTTCCATTGTTCCATTTTTGCTGTGAAAAATAAAAATAACAGAAAGAAGGATCAGAAAAAATAGAATCTCCAACAAATTGTTGTCGTTGTCACTCACTTGCTTTCCGTTGTTGTTCCGTTGCTCCATTTCATTTGCTATTCTGCTCTGTTGTTCCATTCAATAAAAATAAAAGAAAGAAAAATCAGAAACAAATAGAATCTCCAACAAATTGTTGTCATTGTTGTCACTTACTTGTGTTTCATTGTTGCTCCGTTGTTCCATTTTGTTTGTTGTTTCGCTCTGTTGTTCCCCCGTCCGATAAAAATAAAAGAAAGAAAGATCAGAAACAAATAGAATCTCCAACAAATTGCCGTCATTGTTGTCACTCACTTGCATTCCATTGTTGTTGTTCCATTTTGTTGTTCCCTTGTTCCCCTGTTACACTCACTAGTGGTTCTTGGTTGTTCCATTGTTCTGTTGTCTGTGACTGTCGCACAACATTCATTTTCTGTACTTTTTAAAAAAATACCGTGCCGACCAAGAAGTATGTGGTTTTTTTTTGTGGTTTTGTGTGTGTACAGTTTTGTGTGTGTGCTCAGTTTTTCGTGTTTCTTCAGTTTTTCATGTGTGTGTGGTTTTTGGTGTGTTGTGTATGCTGTGTACCCTGACTTCTTTCATGTGTCTGGCTTGTGTGTGGCCTTTATTTTCTATATAAGTAAAGCATGTACCAGTGCAAGCCACCCCTCCCGCGCCATAATTTTTTCAAAATGGAAAATTTGATTACACAAAGGTTATGTACTTAAATTCCATACTCATCTGTAGAACCTGATAGCCAGCCGGTGGTTCGACACTGTCCTGGGTCAGCACAGTACCTACCGGTACCTATGTACACTTTTTGCAAAGTACCCAACGGTGTACCTTTTTGCATGTAGTATCATCTACAACCAGTGATGCCCGCACTTTTTTTGTCTGAGAATAATCCAAAAATAGCACTTCCATTTTGATTAAACAACTTATGAATTGATTTTATTTCACACTCATTAGACTATATGTTTGGTGATTGGATTATTAGTGTTATTCCAATTATGGATAAGATGAAATGTGCCGGAAGAATAAATTGAATTGACCTGATACTTTGGGAGTCATTACCCAATAAGTCAGTTTGTGCCCTAGAATTGCACCAAAAATACCCTCATGTTTGCCATTTGGAGAGACAAACCACAACATTTCCAGCATTCTGTTCGTAAAAGTTGTACTCAATATGCATTTGATGAGTCATGAAAAATATATTCACGGCCCAGACCAGATACTTTGGGAGTCATTACCCAATAAGTCAGTTTGTGCCCTGGAATAGCACCAAAAATACTCTCTTGTCTGCCATTTGGAGAGACAAACCACAACATTTTCTGTATTGTGAGTGTAAATGTTCGTCCGAGAACTGTTTCTCTACCCCCCGCGGGCTATCGCGCGGTATTTTTAAAATTCTCGACCCTATTTTTTTAATTTCCTATCTTTTTAGGTAGCGTGTCTACTAAGAAACCTCGCGCGTCGCACACCTTTACTTTTGAGACAATATCTCGTCACTCCTCAAATAAAATAACTATTTTAGGGTTAAGGATATCATATTCTTTTCGTGACAAGCACTATTTTGTGTACAACTTATGCACGAATGACTTATTTCATGTTCTCAACATTTCTGTTGACTGTACATGCTGTGCACTACTAAACATATTGTACGAGGAATGTTGCAATCATCACTAAGTAGTAATGCATTTACTTTACGGACCATTTTTGCAATCAAAGTATGGTAGTAAGGAAATCTACCATACAAGAAAACACATCACACACAAAATAATACATGTAATTTTTTCCTTTCAACGATTCATCTTTTCGACCTCCGTCCTTTCGACCCATTCTACTGATATTTTCCTTCAAACAACTCAGCAACATCATGCCTCCTGTTATTAAAACCTCTCTTCTATTCTACTGCCGTGGTTGCTGGGATAAGAAAGGAAAAGAATCAAAGGAGTTTTTAGGATATAAATCCATTTCAAATGGTAACTTGAAATACGTCTCCACCGGCCTAAGAAAACATCTCTGGCATAGAGATACGTGCCGCGATTTTTACCATAGTCAGGGTCTTATTAAACAAAAGATCTATAACTTCTCCACCTCTATCAAAGTGCAGCCTACCTTGCCGTCTGTTCAACATTCTCCGTCAGATTTTGGGATGACTATGACACAAAACGGTCCATCTGTTCCCCCTTCCTATCTCTCCCAGCACCACACCGTCACAAGTCAATCAGCCACGGGTCTTCATTCTGTTCTAAACCAACAGATTGTACATGATGTCTTTTTACCGCCAATGGATCGGAACGCCATTGAATCTTACATGGCTGTTTCTGCTGTTCAAGATGAAGATCCCGCTGAATAATGATATCGACAATTCCGATGACGAGGATGACAATGAGGATGAAGTAAATGAAAATAACGACAACAATTCTACCAACAACATAGATTGTGGAGACAACAAAGAAGATCACACTAATGGTTCTGATGTTAACGTCGCTACTGCTCAGCCAGCCCCTCCACCACCATATTTTCATGAAATCATTAATCTGAACAAAAGAGAGGATACATTTCAAAGCCACACAAAACTACCGCCGCCCCATCATCTTCTTGCAGAATTGGAACTCATGAATTTAATGGCCAGACATAAATTGCCACTGAACACATTCAAATCCATTTTCCAGTGGGCAAAGAAAAGTCAAATGAGACCTGGTTTTGATTTTTGCGATGCCAAAATTAGATCTCGGAAAGCAATTTTTGACAATCTCCAATCCAATCTGGGTCTCTCTGATATGAAATTTCATCCTCATATACTGAATTGGTTACCTGATAACAAGCCCACTCAGGTGTATGCCCGTTCTTTTAAGGATGCCATTATTCTCTTCTTTCTGACCAGCAGCTAATGATAGAAGAAAACCTCTCATTTCCCAACTATTCCACCCCTCTATCTCCTGACAATAATCCTAAGTTGAATCCTCATTCTGTAATCTCAGAATTGCATCACGGCTCGTGGTGGAAATCTTCTTGGAAAGAAATTTGCAATCCCAATTTGCAAGAAATTCTTGTTCCTATTATATTTTACATGGACGGCATCTCTTTGGATGCGCACGGACGACTTACGTTAACACCATTGAACATGACACTCGGTATCTTTAATGTGGAGACCCGATCTCGACCTGAAGCATGGACAACTATTTACTTCCATCCCGACCCTGAATGGGAGTCAACCAGACACTCTTGTCCTGCCACTTCAAAGGAAAAAATTCAGAATCTTCACAATGGTTTGGAAGTAGCGTTTCGTTCCTTCAAAGCCGCGTGCAACAAAGACGGTGGTATCAAATGGAATTATCTTCCGTACGCAAATCAACAGTGGAAGGTAAAAATGAAATTTGCCATTGCCTATGTTATTGGCAACACAGAACTTCATGATAAATTGTGTGGAAAATACGGCTCTTTCACTAAGGGTGTCATGCGTATGTGCCGTCACTGCAACTGTTATTCTCCGAACATAAACATTCCTTCTGTTCAACCTGCAACAAAGAAGTGGTCACCTGCCGATTTTCATTGTTTTCCCGGCACTGATCTAAACGATATCAATAAGAACTTCAAAAACAACTCTCATCACAACATAAGGAATGTATTTCATGATTTATGCTTTGGTACTAATCAGAACAACATTCATTTTGCAACTCCCAGTCAATGTTTGCACATGCACCAGCTTGGTACTGCCAAACGGGCCATAGAGTCAATTGAATTGTTGCTCTGCAGAAGTGTTCCATGTGTTTATGCCCCCAATTTGAAGCACGGCGTGGCTGTTGCTAACAGTATTGGCCATTTAGCACAACGGTACGGTGGTTTGTTATCACGCCAGTCTGATAGAGATTTTCCTCGCACCAAATTTGGGACTCAGCTTCTATCAACCACGAAGAAAGAAGGGCATGATTTCTCTGGAATGCTTATTTCTCTTCTGATCGCTATGGTTTCCAAACATGGATCTGACATTATTGGTGACCATTGTTTTGTAAAGAAACAGATAGAGGTAATTCAGCTCATTCTATCAATGGAAGAATTTCTTAAACACGGTCGGATGAAATATGCTTCCTTAAAGAATTTCCCAAAAACAATTGTTCACTTTATTAATTGTATAAACTCAACATGTCACAGGAAAGGGATGGGAACAAAACTAATCAAGAATCACCTGTACTTTCACCTACCAGATTATATCTCTTTATGGGGTAGCCCTGCAGGCTGGGATAGTGCTCCCAATGAGTCTCACCACAAAACTGAGATTAAAGCTCCTTCCAAGAACACGCAATGTAATGCTGCATCACTAATCGGTCAAACGGCCAAGCGAAAGTCAGAGAAAATGATGCTAAGCCAGGCATCATATCACTACAACTTGAATCCTCCTGACCCTACTCCAATTGAACGCCCTGATGGTGGCGGTTCTCATTTTCAAATAATGAGAACCGAGAATGGGGAATCATCAATGAAGTGGCTTTGTTCTACGAACAAAACCAAACCATTTTTTCCTTCTGACATACTTGACTTTGTTTGTGATTCTGTGCTACCTTTATTGGAGAATCCTTCACACATTTGTGGAGTTACAGAGCACAATCGTTCCGATGTTGCTTGTGGGTCTAATTTTATATTTTGCTCGCATCCTTCATATAAATCGGACAGTTCTCTGCTCAACTCCGTATGGATGGATTGGTGTTATATGAAATTGGACTTTGATTTGAATAACAATCCAAAGCTCATACCGTGCCATCTGCTATGCTTTTTAACTGTACAGAATTTGAAGCAGCCATACAGTTGTATTGGTGGCTATCCAATTGATACAAACGGAATGTATGCTGTGGCTCGTCGGTTTCAAGATGTGCCTAAGAAAACAGCTTCTGAATTTGTCAAACGTGGGCGGCTCATGAATTCTCTCTTCCTATTTCATGTCGATACTATCCATTCTGAGCTGGCAGTTGTCCCAGAGCAAGGAAAAGATGGCTCCATAACCAATTGTGATTGGCTAGTGATATCAAATCGTATATCGTGGCTCGATTTCTTTGAAAGCAAAAATGCTGCTACACCACCGTCTTATGAATGTTTGTACAAGGCATGCACACTACAGGACGACATCCAGTTGGAACCGTTTGAGATGGCATTGAATGATAACGAATCCAGTGATTATGTATCCAGTTCAGAGAGCGAAAGCTCGGACAGCAGTTCCGATTGAGTAGCAAGGGTGAATGTAACGGCTAACTTTCAATTATTGTTTAATATTACTATAGAGGGTTAGCTCTAAGCACAGTTTTGCGAGATACATATGCACTCATAATATAACACCCTTCGAATTTGGGATTCGAACAGCTATGTAATACTAATGGATTGAACAATAGAGTATCGCCTGACCTCAATGGAACTTTCACTTTATACGTTAGGAACACAAAGTAATAAATCACCTCGTCATCACTTACATGTTTTGGAGCAATAACCGTCAGCCTTGTATAGAACATATCGGCATCGGTATGGCTTTTTGAGTGATAATCCTTTCCAATAGAAAAGGCCTTTGCGTGATGGCCGATTGCATTCAGCGTTGTACGATTAACAATCTCATTCATCACAGTCGTTTCAAGGTTGACAAATTTGGACATTGGAGTTAAACAAAGCTGCATTTCCTTCACAATGTGTAGGGCTTTTTGTTCAAGGTTGGCTTTTGTTGTCGAGTCCACATTGTTTTTGAAAACGTACACACCATTTCCTGATTTTAATCGATTTGGTCTCATCCCAATAATAGCATATCCACTGTTTACACTGTCACATTTGGTTCCTCGGCCTATTTTGGGTTTAGATTGAACAATCTGCCCAGCGAATGTTCTTGTGATTTCTATATTTTCGGGGGTACCCAAACGTTGTTTTGCGAATTGTCTGGAAGCTTTTGCAAAGAGTCTCAATGATGGTTCTGATTCGGCGAACGCTAGAACAAACTTCTTGTCGGTACTATCCAATGTTTTGAAACTGTCAATAGACACAGCCTGTGCCAAAGAATATTTCTTCTCTCCAACTGTTGTCCGGCCCCAATTTGTATCCATGAATTTACCTTGAAACCCATTTTTGTGAACTGTTTTCAATGCTATTTCCTCGACATGTTTGAAAATTGCATTTGGATCTCGGCGCCAATTCCTGTCCCCTTCTGCTGTCTTGTTAGGTTTTATCTCCGACAAGTGTTTGTAAGTCTGGTGGATTGTTGATGATGATGGTGCTGCGTTTGGGAGAAAATTTGAAGTCATTTTCTTTCTCTCAGTCTTCCCACGTTTCCTCTTTGATTTTTGCTTGATTGCTTTTGCTGGCAATTGCTTTTGATTAGTTGTGGTTGTTTCCATTGTTGTTGGAGGAGACGAATTGCCGTTGTAGGATGACGACGAATCGATTTGACGTTGGAGGACGACAACGAATCGATTTGACGTTGGAGGATGACAACGAATTGATTTGCCGTTGGAGAATCGATTTGCCGTTGGAGGACGGCTACGAATTGATGCCACCGTTTCGTCGCCGTTGTTGCCTCCTTGGGTTGCGCCGGTGGAGGAGTAGGAGCAATTCGATGCTGACGATTCGTTGCCGTTGTTGCCTAGGGGTATTGCTGTTGCTGCTGCTGCTGCTGCTGTTGTTGCTGTTGCCGACGTTGGTGGAGCGCCGGTGGAGGAGGAGGAGCGATTTGATGCCAACAATTCGTTGCCGTTGTTGCCTAGGGGTATTGCTGTTGCTGCTGTTGTTGTTGCTGCTGCTGCTGCTGTTGTTGTTGTTGTTGTTGTTGCTGCTGTCGTTGCTGTCGTTGTTGCTGTTGATTTGTTGACAAACGATTGGCTTGCTGCCGCTCGTTGCTGTTGCTGACGTTGGTGCCTACGTTGTTGCCGGCGACGGATGCCGGTGATGCTCTCGTTGCTGTTGCTCTTGCCGACGTTATTGCAGTTGATCAAGGTGTGCCGGATTGCTGTGTCAAACCCTTGCGGTTGCTTCGATCGTTCCCGGTTGATTCCCGCTTGCTTCTATTCGATTGTTCCCGGTTGCTGGTTGGTTTCGATTGTTCCCGGTTGATTCCCGGTTGCTTCGATCGTTCCCGCTTGCTTCGATCGATCCCGGTTGCTGGTTGCTTCGATCGTTCCCGCTTGCTTCTATTCGATCGTTCCCGGTTGCTGGTTGCTTTGATCCTTCCCGGTTGATTCCCGGTTGCTTCGATAGTTCCCGGTTGCTTGTATTCGATGGTGCGAATGGAGTGGAAGACCAATCAATTGCCGTTGCCGATACCGATAGAGTTGCCAACGTTGGTGGAGCTTGTTGGATAGATTGGTGTTGGTGTTGCGGATCGATTGGTGTTGGATTGATTGGTGTTGCAGAGCGATTGGTGTTGGATCAATTGGCGTTGGATCGATTGCTGTTGCAGAGCGATTGGTGTTGGATCGATTGCTGTTGCAGATCGATTGGTGTTGGATCGATTGGGGTTGCGGATTGATCTGTGTGTTGCGGATTGATTGGTGTTGCTGTTGCAGATCGATTGCTGTTGGATCGATTGGTGTTACGGATCGATTGGTGTCGACGATCCTGTTCGAATATATGATATGATAATCGAACAAAATGGGTGAGTATCTAATGATGTAGTACATAGAGTGAATAATAACAACAGAATAATATAATAAATGTACATGCCAATCGATTCATAATTATCACCAACCGGGAAAATTTCCCGCACCTACAGGGAAGAAGACGATGCACGTCAACGAAAGATTTGCCACACCAGGAAAGATCCATTCTTCCAATCCTTTGCATCCGATCCGTTGATTCCGATTCGTTGGTTCCAATCCGGTCCTATGAAAAGAAGATGAAAAAAACAGATGGGAGGAAATACATTATCAGTAATGCCCGAGGCAGTATAATCATTGTCTATCTCTCTCATTCTTACCTTTGCTTGTTCTGATGTTCCGACAATCGTCCCGAGGAAACTCTTCGTACGTGCGATACGCTTTACACGGTGAATTCTTTTCAATTCGCCGCACCTTGATCTGCACTCAATCGTTGTTCCGACAATCATTGTTCCCCAATCGTTGTTCCCCGCACCTCGATCTTCCGACGATTGTTCTTTGTTACAATTTGGTCCTATGAAAATGAGAGAAAAACAGAAAGGAGGAAATACATTCAGTATGAGCAATGCCGGAGGCAGTATAATCATTCTCTATCTCTCTCATTTGTACCGTTGCTTGTTACCGTTGTTCCGACAATCATTGTTGTTCCGACAATCATCCGGATGAAATGGTTGTTGTTGCTGCTGCCGTTGATTTGCAGCCTTCTTACCCTCTGTCATGAAAAACAGTACCAAGAGCCTGTTGATATAGAAGCAATGGATGCAGATTTATTGCTTTCAAGACATATATGTTTGGGGGCCAATTCAAACAATATCTATCCAGCAAACCACCTCTTGTCCAATGCGAGCTAATTCTTTTTCCAGTACAAGGCTGTTATTTCAGACTAAAATATTCGAGCACGGATTACCTGCCTAATGCTGATCAACGATCAAGGGATCATTGGATTAAGTGGAATCCCACGTTCACAGACGGAGTGCCAATTACTAGCAACTCTACTCAAATAAGTCGGGTAAGATTATGATAGAAAGGTAGAAAAAGTGATTTTTTTTGTCGCGAGGTAGAAAAGAAAATTACTGTGTGTTTGTGTGAGAGAGATTTTTTTTTTTCGCGTACGATTTTCGTTTTACTTCGATCGATCGATTGAAGTATCTAGTACATCATGTAGAATTCTACATGATTTTGTACTAGTGTAGAATCCTACACGTTTTTAGTACTAGATAAATTTTCAGTACTGAATCCGCGTAGGTTTCTACACGAAAAGATGTTTACAACTTACTAGGTGATTTTTGGTATTGAATCCGTGTAGGATTCTACGCGAGTAGATTTCTACACGTTTTTAGTACTAGATATTTTCCGGTATAGAATGCGCATAGGTTTCTACACGAGTACATTTCTACACGTTTTTAGTACTAGATAATTTTTGGTATTGAATCCGTGTAGGTTTCTACACCAGTAGATTTCTACTCTTTTTTAGTACTAGATAATTTTCGGTATTGAATCCGTGTAGCATTCAACATGCGTACATTTCTACACGTTTTTAGTACTAGATAATTTCTGGTATTGAATTGATGTAGGTTTCTATGTGCGTACATTTCTACACGTTTTTAGTACTAGAAAATTTCAGGTATTGAATCCGTGTAGGTTTCTACGTGCGTACATTTCTACACGTTTTTATTACTAGATAATTTTCGGTAGTGAATCCATGTAGGTTTCTACGTGAGCACATTTTTACATGTTTTTTAGTACTAGATAATTTTTGGTACTGAATCCATGTAGGTTTCTACACCTATAGATTTCTACACTTTTTTAGTACTAGATAATTTTAGGTATTGAATCCGCGTAGTTTTCTACGCTAGTAGATTTTTTGTACAAAAATATATCCGGTACTGAATCGTACTATATTTGTACACCCGTGGATTGCTACATACTTTTTGTACTTGATACATACTAGTATTGAATCAGCTTAGGATTCTATGTAAGTATATTACTACACACTATTTGTACTCGATACATACTAGTATTGAATCAGCATAGGTTTCTACGCAAGTAGATTACTACACGCTTGTTGTACAAGATACATACTAGTAGTGGATCCGCGTAGGTTTCTACGCGAGTACTACACGCTTGTTGTAGAAGATACATACTACGTTGGACGTAGTACTGAATTCACGTAGGTTCCTACGCGAGTAGATTAAAAGTCGCTTGTTGTACTAGATAAAACTTATTGGGTAATGACTACAAAAGTATCTGGTCCAAGCCATGAATACATTCATCATGACTCATCAAATGCATATTGGGAACAACTTTGCCCTATTATTTTCCTTCTGAATCCGATTCATTGAGAGTCTGATTCAAAGGCTTCCGAGGAACAGCAACGCTGCGTTAGTGTGTTAGTAGACGAACGATTGTACTCTACGCGTGACAATTGTGTTTGGATACTTTCGGCAACGGATAATCGGACTACAGGCGAAGCTAGGGAGACGCCAGATCTCTTCTTGCTGTGACTTATTCAGATTGCAGCGAGACAGACCTTAGTATGTAGATTACAAGTAGTTGGTAGCAACTAGTGTGAATTTTGGGATATAAATCAGTTGAATGTTAAAAGTATGAGATAAAGTGAAATCTTGCCGAAATGCAAGATATCTCTTTTATTGAGATGAATACGTTGCAACTGCTGTTGCGTAGTGATGAGATTACTCGCTGATTATTTCCGTGCATGTATTGGTCGTTGACCATATATATCTGTATGCATGTATATGTATTGTGTGAGAATCACACGCCAACGGTTTTCTTCTCTTGTTCTGTTAGGAAGACTTCATGATATGTTTATCATTAAGGTCAGGAATTGCTCCCGTAGCTCGTGTGATATTTTATGAAATCAGAGTTTGCTCACCAAAGAACAATGGCAATACTGTAAAACAGAGATTGCTCACCGTTGATGCGCGATGGGAATCGATGAGCCGTGGGATTCGATATGCCGTGGGAATCGATTACTTTGATTGATACGGGACTCATTGATTTGTACGAATATGATATCTACCATCTGGTAGCTTTGGTACTTCTGGTCACGAAAGGAATTTAATACTCCCCATGTCTCCTTGTGAAGGGTCATCACGCTCTACATGATGCTTCCGTCATCTTGGAGAAGGTCGCCGGTATTACCACAGAAGTGGAAGATGGGCCTGAGCAGTGGATACACAATTGAGTGTCCCCAATGCTTGGTGAGAATGTCTGCACAGTTGTCCTTACCTGGGATGTGCATCATTAAAATGAAGCCTCTTGCTATCATGCTTCGTACGTAGTGAAACGACAGAATGTTGTGACGCTTGTGCAACCTTGCATAAGGGAAGGTTGACGTTTGGATCATCTTTTTGTTGTCACCCCAAGAGTAGGAGATATCATGGACTCGTGTTCCTAGGTATCGGAATGAGTGGCGTAAATCGACGATCTGTTCGATGCAAGTTCTTCCTGCAACAAATTCAGCTCCAAAGGTGGCTGTTTCCATAGTAGACTGCTTCTTCGAGAACCACATCATGGGAGTCTTGTTCGCGAAATGAAGAATGCCGGTTACAGCCTTACCACTGAGAATATCATGCATGAGGTTGGCATCATAGAAATGTGTCAACACTACTGTCTTTCCAAGCGGTGCAGGAGCGGCGTCGGGTAGCTCTTCAGAATGCTCCCCATAGACGGTGTTGGACCAGTCGATGGTGTCGGGTTTAGTCAATATAAAATCGGGTGGTTCCACGCGGAATCTGATTTTAAAATGTCTAAACTTGGAGATATATCCATAGATACGTTTGGCACGTTCGAGATGCCCATCTTGTGGTTGAGCTCTGAAACTGGAGAGTGTCATCACGGCTGTTTGCACGTCGAAACGGCCGATAGCAATGATCCATTGGAGTGAACCGATCATGATTTGGTATTTCTGTATACCAGTTTCTTCGAGAAAGGCTGAGGAGTCCAATTCGGGATGATCGTTCTCTGCAATGGGTGATTGGAACCTAGTGCTAGGTTTGCATCCGAACATTTGTTCGTAAGACGCTTCCATCTTTTCGATGAACTTTATGGGATTCATACATAGAACACCATGCGCGTCGCGCTCAAATCCGCAACCTAGGTGAAAGTTCATAGGTCCGGATCCCTTCAGTTTGAAGTTATATGGTGACGACTGCAATATCTTCAAGAAGGAATTGGCATCTGCCATGCAGAGACATAGGTCATCGACATACGTGCATATAAGTTCATATACACGTTCACCATGTTTGTTCGTAAAGCCCAAAATGTTGTGGTTAGTAAACTCTCCAAATGGCAAACATGAGGGTATTTTTGGTGCAATTCCAGGGCACAAACTAACTTATTGGGTAATGACTCAAAAAGTATATAGACCAAGCCAGGAATACATTCATGATGACTCATCAAATTCATAATGGGAACAACTTTGTCACACAGAATGCCCAAAATGTTGTGGTCTGACTCTCCAAATGTCAAAAATGAGGGTATTTTTGGTGCAATTCCTGGGCACAAACTAAATTAGTGGGTAATGACTCAAAAAGTATATGGTCCAAGCCATGAATACATTCATCATGACTCATCAAATTCATAATGGGAACAACTTTGTCACACAGAATGCCCAAAATGTTGTGGTTTGACTCTCCAAATGGCAAACATGAGGGTATTTTTGGTTCAATTTCTGGGCACAAACTTACTTATTGGGTAATGACTCCAAAAGTATCTGGTCCAAGCCATGAATACATTCATCATGACTCATCAAATGCATATTGGGAACAACTTTGTCACACAGAATGCTGGAAATGTTGTGGTTTGACTCTCCATATGGCAAACATGAGGGTATTTTTGGTTAAATTCCAGGGCACAAACAGTCTCATTTGGTAATGACTACCAAAGTTTTTGGACCAGGCCATGAATGCATATCACATGACTTACGAAATGCATGTTGGGAACAACTTTCAAATGCATATTGGGAACAACTTTGCCACACACAGTACAGACAATGTTGTGGTTTGTAGATACAAATGGCACACAAGACAGTACGGTATGTTAGGTGCAGTCTACGAGATTCTACATGTGACTAGAGGATTGAAATACATAACCTTAGTGTGATCAAAAGTTTCCCTTTTGAAATAATTATGGCGCGGGAGGGCTGGCTGGCACAGGTATGTGATCTACTTCTACAAATATATAAGGGCGCGCCCAAGCCAGACAACACACAGAAGAAGTTAGGGCAAACAACATATTACAGAACCCACGGAAAAACTCTACACACAAAACATCGTACACATACTACACGAAACACCGTACACACACACACACACGACACACAAAACACCGTACACAACCCGACAAAATTATTAGTACACACACAAAACCACACAAAAAGAAACACATGATTCTTGATCGACACCGTATTCAGAAAATAAAATAAAAAAATACGAATGCTATCGGAAAGACACGACGAAGCAAAAATCCGAGGGGAAGACCCTTCGAAACAACAAAACCATCCGGCCCGGTGATCATCAAAATACAGGGGACAACAACGGTAAGAAAAAAAGAGTGAAAACAAACACCGCAATTACTAACAAAGTGTGTAACAGTAATACCACAACTATGAACGCATCAAAGGGCAACAGTAAAAAAATGGTACCGACAACACAATTTTTACTACTACAAACACGGAAGAACAAAACACCATCAACCAGAGTAACGAACCAGCACTGAGCATTACCAACACAACCACCACTACAGTAACAAACCAACAGAAAGAAGGAACAAAAACCAATGTGGTAGAGAAAACATCTAACGGAGAATGCTGTGATTTAGAGGATGTTGCGGAACGTGTCATGAAAAAAATCCAATATGACAAATTGGCACAGGAAGTGGCAAAACACTTACGGCAACAAGAGAGGGAACCACATATAGGGGTGGGAAAGGTAGTAATGGTACCTAAACAAACGGAGGCAACCATGCAGGGAGAGGGGACTGATAATGCTGGCGACACAAGAGAACAAGCAGTAAGTACAATTACAGACAAATATGGGCTTATAACAGACAACGATATGCTTAAGGCTTTGAGTGATATGACTGAAACAGTGAACAAGCAGCTAAGGGATTACGTCAAAAAACATTGGTACCACAACATGAAGTTCCCTATCAATGACAAGGTAACGGCGCATGTAATACAAAAAGCTGTTAAAGCAAGTGCCATCATGAAGCCACCAAATATTCCACTTCTTTTACAGGAAACGAGTAGGGACAGTACTGACTGCATTGAGGCACAACTCACAAACATTAGCGAGAAAAAACTGGATAGGTAAATACAGGTGGGAGAATTGGTTGTTGAAATTAGGAATTTTGGAATCTATTTTTGGTCCGACAACACTAACATGCTGCCCGTTGATACTGATGATACTTCCGTACAGACGATTACAGAAAAGGTTGAGTCCCTATCACATTCCCTGGTACTGTTGCAGTTATTCAAGACACAGAATATGAGGACACAGGTATTTTAAACCCTCAATACAGAACATACAAAGACGCGGAAGATGAAGATTTTTATTATTTTGTTACAAGAATCATGTCGGCAATCAATCCGACAAATTCCAATTTCAAACAACGGAAGGAGAGGCACTTGCTGAGTGATATATTTACTATAGCAGATGAAGCATTTGCATTGATACTGATCTACAATGAGCATCATGTATGGGTGAACCAGCAGCGGCGAAAGGGTGATGCCACGATTCCGCGACAAAAAAAAATTCTGCGATTCAGACAGTGGAAGCAGAAATGGATGGATGGAGGAAGGACAAGAGTTGTTCAGTGACTTGTGCGACAAAATTGGCGAGATGCAAAAACATCCAGAAACAGGAAGGAAATTGGAAGAAATGATGAGGGACAGATTTAGGAACGAAAGTTCAACAGATTACACCAACAATAAGCATGGCAATGCAAATATTACTAGTAGCAGCTCCACTAATTGTAGTGGACCAAAAAAGAAAAAGAAAAGAAACGTCTATATTGATCCGGCAATAACAGCATTGATGAATGAAAGTTTATCTATTGGTGAACTAATGTAGAAAATAACAGTACATACATAATACAAAACTACTAATAACCTTGAACTTAATTTTGAGAATATTAGAAATAATGGAGGATTCGTAATACGTTGCAATAGGAATAAATCAAGCATAATAGAATCTACATTTTAAAAAGGGAATATTGTAGTCGAGAAATAGAATTCACAATTAGGAGAGCAGTATCGAATTGTTATTTGGGAGATTAATATTTTAGAATTAATACTGACTCAAGATTTCTTTTATATTCGTGAAAAGAAGTAAGTGTTGTTGGTACAGAATAATAATTGGGTTCTGCTAGAGACTGAAATAAATTATTTTTATTCGAGAGTAGAGTAATGTGCATCACGCGCACAGAAATAGTGCTCTGTTAATTTATAGCCCGCCACTTACCCGCAAATTTCAGGGTGTCCAGAAATATTGCCGTGTTAAAATCACGCACAAAATTTGTGCGCGAGAAGTAAATTTGAACCCCGCGAAACAGTTCTCGGACGTTGTTCCCAATATGCATCAGATGAGTAATGAAAAAATTATTCATGGCCTGGACATGATACTTTGGGAGTCATTACCCACTAAGGCAGTTTGTGCCCTGGGTTTACACCCAAAATTGTCTCTTGTGTGCCATTTGGAGAGATAGATCACAACATTTCCAGCATTCTGTGGGGCAAAGTTGTTCCCAATATGCATTTGACGAGTCATGAAAAAAATATTCATGGCTAGGACCAAATAGTTTTGGAGTCATTACCCAATAAGTTAGTTTGTGCCCTGGAATTTAACCAAAAATACCCTCATGTTTGACATTTGGAGAGTCAAACCACAACATTTCCGGCATTCTGTTTGTAAAAGTTGTTCCCAATATGCATTTGATGAGTTGTGATAAATGTATTCATGGCTTGGACCGGATACTTTTGGAGTCATTACCCAATAAGTTAGTTTGTGCCCTGGAATTGCACCCAAAATACCCTCATGTTTGCCATTTGGAGAGTCAAACCACAACATTTTGGGCATTCTGTGGGGCAAAGTTGTTCCCAATATGCATTTGATGAGTCATGATGAATGTATTTGTGGCTTGGACCAGATACTTTTGGAGTCATTACCCCATAACTCACTTTGTGCCCAGGAATTGAACCAAAAATACCCTCATGTTTGCCATTTGGAGAGTCAAACCACAACATTTTGGGCATTCTGTGGGGCAAAGTTGTTCCCAATATGCATTTGATGAGTCATGATAAATGTATTCATGACTTGGACCGTATACTTTTGGAGTCATTACCCAATAAGTCAGTTTGTGCCCTGGAATTGCACCAAAATACCCTCATGTTTGCCATTTGGAGAGTCAAACCACAACATTTTGGGCATTCTGTGGGGCAAGCGTTGTTCCCAATACACATTTGATGGGTCATGATGTATGTATTCATGGCTTGGACTGTATACTTTTGGAGTCATTACCCAATAAGTCAGTTTGTGCCCTGGAATTGCACCCAAAATACCCTCATGTTTGCCATTTGGAGAGTCAAACCACAATATTTTGGGCATTCTGTGGGGCAAAGTTGTTCGCAATATGCATTTGATGAGTCATGATGAATGTATTCCTGGCTTGTACCGGATACTTTTCTACACATTACCCCCTAAGTAAGTTTGTGACATGTAATGTAACCAAAAATACCCTCATGTTTGCCATTTGGAGAGTCAAACCACAACTTTTATTGGCTTTCTGTGGGGCAAAGTTGTTCCCAATACGCATTTGATGGGTCATGATGTATGTATTCATGGCTTGGACCAGATATTTTTGTAGTCATTACCTAATAAGCTAGTTTGTGCCCTGAATTGCACCCTAAATACCCTCATGTTTGCCATTTGGAGAGTCAAACCACAACATTTCCAGCATTCTGTGTGACAAAGCTGTTCCCAATACGCATTTGATGGGTCATGATAAATGTATTCATGGCTTGGACCAGATACTTTTGGAGTCAATTTCCAATAAGTTAGTTTGTGCCCTGGAATTGCACCAAAAACACCCTCATGTTTGCCATGTGGAGAGTCAAGCAACAACATTTTGGGCATTCTGTGTGACAAAGTTGTTCCCAATATGCATTTGATGAGTCATGATGAATGTATTCATGGCTTGGGCCAGATACTTTTGGAGTCATTACCCAAGAACTCACTTTGTGCCCAGGAATTGAACCAAAAATACCCTCATGTTTGCCATTTGGAGAGTCAAACCACAACATTTTGGGCATTCTGTGGGGCAAAGTTGTTCCCAATATGCATTTGATGAGTCATGATAAATGTATTCGTGGCTTGGACCGTATACTTTTTGAGTCATTACCCAATAAGTCAGTTTGTGCCCTGGAATTGCACCCAAAATACCCTCATGTTTGCCATTTGGAGAGTCAAACCACAACATTTTGGGCATTCTGTGGGGCAAAGTTGCTATCACGCGCTACGTTTGTGATAGCTTCAGTAGCTAACCTACTTGTAGTAATGGATGTGACATGTTTGTAGTTCATTGGTGGGGTTGGTGGGTTAAGCAGGGCTAGTTTGCTTTGCCCACACACACCGGCGTACAGTCGGGCTTAACAGCGTGGGCGGTTAAGCCTCTGGCTGTTAAGCCTTTTCTGCGGGCGGGCGTGGCGGGCTATTTAATTCTACTACTAATCGGTTTAGGAGCAAAAGAGTGAGCTGTGGGCTTGTATTCTGCTAGGGGAATCCTCTACACGCTTGTTAGCGCTAGCCTGTAATTTGTAGAGATTTTGCTTGCAGATTTTGCTTGCAGAATTCGCTTGCAGAATTCGATGCTTACAGAATTCCCGGTAAGATTTGTACTGTACCTACAGGGAACGTTCCGTGGATATGGTACGCACCAATATTGCTGATTGCTGATACAGTGAGATCTTTCTCGAAGTACGTGCGCTGTATACTCAAGGTGGTTCCCCGGCCGGTCTGTACTTCACTACCATTCCCCTCATCCGGTTTGCTACATCAACTATCACGCGCTACGTTTGTGATAGCTTCAGTAGCTAACCTACTTGTAGTAATGGATGTGACATGTTTGTAGTTCATTGGTGGGGTTGGTGGGTTAAGCAGGGCTAGTTTGCTTTGCCCACACACACAGGCGTACAGTCGGGCTTAACAGCGTGGGCGGTTAAGCCTCTGGCTGTTAAGCCTTTTCTGCCATTTGGCCAGAAGGCACCGGGTGGGAACGGCGTGGAGAGCGTGAGCGCGCGCGTGAGCTTGGAGCAGAGTGAGGGAGGGAAAGGCAAGAGGCGCCAGGGTGCCTCAAAGAGAGCTGCCAGCAGGAGTGGGGTCCGCAGCCGGAACCCATTCCTCGGTTAGGAAGGAGTATGTTCCATTGTTGAACATGACAGAGGCAAGATTCTTGAAGATGGGGAGGGATTGCTGATGTAAGTAGCGCATCATGCAATCACTGTGCCATCTGGCAAGGAGCTTGATGACATTAGAGTCGCATTTGCCCTGGAGCAGGGCCATAGCCCCTCCCGCGCGAAGGGAGCGAGCAGAGATGGCTGCAGGGGCAATGCCAGTGGTAGGGTAGAGGGTCTGGGCATAGACTCTCAGGGAGGAAGTGACAGTGGCTGCGCGAACAAGGGTAAGGACCCCATTATCGAAGTAACTGGCAAGCGTGAGGGAGGGACCGAAGGGAGCGCTGGAAGAGCAACAGCTTCGGAGGTGAAGGACTTGGCGCGCACAGGCGGCAACGGGGCAGCATAGTGAGTCACCACTCCTGGCATGCGCCACTACTTCCCCTTTGTCGCCATTCTTCTGGGTGGTGAAGGTGAGCGTGACAGAGGTAGCAGCCTGGAGCTCATGCGCAGGGCCATCGTGGTGGACGATGCGGGAGTCAAGGTAGAAGGAGACGTCTTGTAGGTGGAAGGCTTGGTCATCCGTGGTAGTACCAGTGTACTCACCAGGTCGGAGACAGAAAAAGAAGGCGATGCAGATCATGTTTGCAATGGCCTGTCGGGTGGGGGAAGGGGACTCGTGGTATGCAAAGTGGAGGGCATGCATCACGAGGGTGATGGGGACCGGCTTGACCCGGGAGGGGGCTGGGTCCAACTTGGCATATGCCTTGAACTGGGCAGTTAGCCGGAAGTCAAGACTGCCTGTGGAGTCGGTTCGAGGGTCTTTGGACCCCAGGCGGGCGAGCGTCTGGCCCACTGACCGGATGGTGTCCGATACTGTGCGAGATCGGATGGGCTTGTGGCTACGTGAGAGGTTGCCATCATGGAGTCGTTTGGCAAAGACTTGGAGGATGGGGATTGGATCCTGAATGGACTGGAGGCGCGGGTCAAAGCCTTGAGACAAACAGAATTGAACCCATTGGTTCCAATGGGCATCCTTGCGCTTGGCATAGAGCTCAGTGACTGAGGCGCGCATGGTCTTCTGGACAGCGCTAAGGTCAGCGCGGAATGCATGGGCGGCCGAAGGTGGCATAAGGTCCAGGGCAAGTCCTGTGGGTAGGTCGTGTTAAAGTGATGGAGCAAGGCAGTGTCAGAGAGTTCAGATCGAGAGAGGAGGTCCGCCAGGTGGTTAGCGGGGCCCGGGATGTAATCCCTAAGGGGGACATATTGAAAGAGGCGCTGGTGCAGAGACTGGAGCCGGAGGAGGTAGGCTGCAGGGCCTGTGGTGGTAGTGGCGCCTTTGCGTTGCCAATAGACAGCGGCGGTGTTGTCATAGCAGTTGTGGGTGGTGCGGGCGTGGACACAAGCAGCCTGAGCCAGAACATCATTGTGGGCAATGGAACCGGCTAGCTCAAGGTCACTGTTGGTGATGGAGCCCTCAGGATTGTCGAAGGAGACGAGCTGGGCTGAGATCCACGGGGGGAACGCATGCCGCCACATGACGGGCTGCACGGCGCCCGTGGGAAGGGGGACAAAATGGACGCCCCCCATGCCCAAACCCGAAGCATCGCAGGCGCCCAAGGTGGCCGGGAAGGGGTCCGGCACGAGTTCGGCAATGGAGGTAGGCCGGGTGGAGAGATCATTGGCAAGCCATTGGAAGTCGCGAAGGAAGCTGTGGACGCGCTTGGTGAGCCGGAGGCGCTGCCTGCGTGGTTCCTGGTGGCGGAAGGCTTCTTGGAGAATGGAGAAGAGGCCAATGGAGCCTGGAATGGCCAGTGCCATTGACCGGAGCTCCCCCAGGACTTGGTGCCATTGCTTGATGGGGACATGGCGCTGGGTGGGTGAGATGGAGTGGAGAATCTCCTGTAGGCGGGCCACCCGATGGGGAGGAAGGCTGATGGTTTTGTTGACGGAATCGATGAGCCAGCCGAGGATGACTTTCTTGGTGGTCCAAGTGGCGTCCCCTTGGAGCATTTTCTTGAGGGAAGCTGGTTCCTGCCGGAAGGGAGTGTCAGAGGCATCGAGGGGCCGGAAGACTGTGTCAAGGGATTGGAAGAGAACGCGCTTGATGGCGCGGCGTGTCCATTGGTTGCCCTGGGCAAGGCCACAGAAGTCATCCACATAGACATCCCAGTAGCGAACCGGCGACTTGCTGGGAGTGGTGCTACTAGGGGTGGTGAGGGGCGGCGTGGAGGCCGTAGGGGGAGACGGGAGGCGGCGCCGTGGGGGGTGGAGCGGGTGGCTCAATGGGAGGCGCGCAGGGGGTGGTTTCAGAGGGGAGATCCAACCGATGGGGGGTGAGCCGGGCCGCGGCAAGCCCGGTGGCAAGAGTGGCATTGGCCAAGTCCGCAACGGTTTCAGTGAAGGCACAGAAGTTGGGAGGACTGGATTTCCACCCCATAGGGTTGGTGAGTGGGATGCCAATGAGTGGAGCTTCCCCAGGGCGAGATGGGAACAGGACGCCGAGCTTCATGGTGTCTTCTGGGTGCAATCGGATGCGGTAGAAGCCATCGGCAAGGTCAATCTTCGACATATACACTGGACCAAATCTGTGGTTGGCGCGGTGCAGTTTGGTGAGGAGTCGCGGGAGGGTCCGGCCAAACTGCATGGCGTCCGCAGGGGCAAGAGGGACGGTGTCTTGGTTGACGTCCGAGTAGGTGTAATCGGATATCATGCGTGGGCGGCGGCCTCGTTGGGGGACTAAGCCAAGGGGGCTCAGTCGGAGTCCGGGGAGGTCCTGGATGAGGCTGGCGGGGAGAACAGTCCATTGTTGCTTGTCCATCATGTCGGCATACTCCTCGCGAAGGAAGTCAATGCCCTGGTGTGAGGATTGGTGCGGACCCCGGTGGAGGGCAGCTGCAATGCGAGGTGGATCCCACGAGGGTCCAGACATCAAGGCGGGGGTGCCGTCCTTGCCATAGCGGGCAAGGAGGCTCCCCGCGGGGTGGGGGATGGAGGCGACGTCAGGATGGATGTCACCCCGTCCTCGGATGGTCCGGATAAAGTCCGCCCAGCTGGTGCTGTTGTTGTAGACAGTGACAGCCCGGTTGATGTGCACATTGAGCCGGTCGACGGGGTAGAGGGAGGGAGTGATGGGGGGAACCGAGAGTGGGGCCGGGCGGAGGGTCTCTGACGTCGGCGTCGGCGGGGGGGGGGGCCTAAGCAATGGGTTGGTGGGGTTGACGAGGAGCTCGGGCCTAGGCAACGGAGGGGCAGTGACGAGGAGCTCTGTCCTAGGCAATGGGTGGGTGGGAAGGACTAGGCGCTTGGGCCTAGGCAACTTGGCAGTGACGAGGAGCTCGGGCCTAGGCAAGGACAAGGTGGGCGGGGAGGAAGGGAGGGATGCCGAAGCCGTAGGAGGGACTAGGGATGCGGGAGGAGATGGGGGGGGAGGTCGTTGAACCTGTAGAACGTTTGGGAGGCACATACACGGCGAGAGGAGTACATGCGCGCGCGCGCGGGTTGTGCTTACCTAATTCCGGTGTGATTTGTAATGGCGGAGAGGGAGGCATAGGGAGTCGTCGGGAGGAAGGCAGAGCCCCCCTTGGTGAGTTAGAGGGCAGGGTCAACGCGCCAAAGGGGCGCTTGCCATTCGGTCAGACATTAAAAGCGGCTTGGCACCAAGCCCAGACTTGGTCCTGTTCACTGCTAGTGATGGCGCCATGGTCCTGGATGTTCCTGCAGTTGGTGAAGCAGGTTCCTCGAAGGTGATAGGAATGGCAGCGCTCGTTGCCATCTGGACGAGACAAGGGAGTGGTACCTTTTTCTTTCATGGTAGCCATGACTTCCCTCAGTCGGGCGCGTAGGACTTTGTTGGCTACCCCCGCCGTTTGTAGCCGGGGATCCAGGTTGGGGTTGGAGACGCGGGCACCGCCGGCGGAGCCTTGGTTGGGGCTGGGGGTAGTCTTGCCGGGCGTGGGGGTGCCTGGGATTGCAGCAGGGGCAGCCACGGCGGCTACGCGACGTAGGTGCCTCAGAGCCGGCACATTGGTGACATTGGGGAGCCAGTAGAGGTTCTGGGTGATACGGAAGGCTTGGAAGTCCTTCCCAAAGTCGGGGGAGGGGACAGTGAATGTTGATCCCCATTGTTCCTCAAGCCAACCCCGCACCCGGATTTGGAAGTAGTATACCACAATGGAGGGAGTGATGAGCTCCCCTAGTTCATCGGCAATTGCTCGGCGGAGGGGCATTTGCTGGAGCTTGAGCTTGGCGAGTCCATTCTGGTAGCCCTGCACGACAGGGTGATGCATGCCTAGAATGGTGGCCAGGACGGCGAGATAGCTTTCCAGTTGGGTGGTAGCTTCCGTCCAGTCGATGGGTAGGTAGGCCTTGGTCTTCTGGAGTTCGAGGGAGTCCTTCAAGGTGAGGGAGTTGCCTTCGGTGGAGATCATGGTGTCGTAGGCCGCCACAGTGGCTGCAGCTTCCTGTTCCCGCTTCAAGGAGGCGGCGGATCCACCGGGGGGAGTGAAAGCTAAAGGGAGTATGCCGTCCGCCACGTCAAAGGGGTCAGTCCCATGAAAGTTGCCATCTTGGAACTTCTTGAGTGCCGCCGTGGTGACCAAGGGTGCCTGGATGAGGAACTCGGCGGCGCATGTGGCTACCTGGCTCTGGAAGATCATATGGGTCTTCTCGTGTTTGCCTTTCTGTGCCCAGGCTTGGTATATGGGGGGTAGGTCGGCTTCCTCAAGCTTGCCACACAGCAGCAGCAAGCGCTGGGTGTACAAGGGGCCCCAGGTGTTCTTGACCGTGGCAGGGGGGCGACGTTGGTCTAGGCCCTCACTGAGCTTGAGCTGTTGGTTGGCGAGGGCGGTGAGGGTAGCTGCCAGCGTGGGATCTACCCCGGCTGGTTGGCCGGGTGCCAGCGGCTGCCCCGGATGGGAGGGTTTCTTCAATCCCGGGAGGTCCCGGTATAGTACCTGATTGCGCATGTACAAGGTTAGACCTGGCTCCCCTCGGAAGGGGGTGCCGGGTGTGGCAAAGTGGACACCTCCATCAGCAATGGTGGGGTCGGTACCAGCAGCTCGGAGGGTATTCAGTAGGGGGGCGCAAGTGAGTGCCAGGTTGAGTGTGTCAAGGTAGGGGTAGATGATGTTCAAGGCGTGGATTGGACTAAGGCCCTTGCCTAGGAGTAAGGGCACCAATTGGAAGGGGATGAAGCAGGCCTTGAAGGGGGTGATGACTTCCATGTGAGGATCATCGCCTAGCACCATGGGGATCATGTGGGAATGGTGAGCATGCTTGATGACGTCAAGGTGGCGATCGAGGGACAGCACCAAGGTCTCAGGCGCCTGCTCGAGGAGGGCAGCATCCACTAGCACTAGCTCTCCTGCATCGCCTTCGATGTCGTCCAGGTAACCAAAGGCCTTGCCCTTGTTGGTACTTGGCGCGGTCAAGGGCCCCGGGTACTTCCGAAGGCCATGCACCAATCGGAGGCGCGCCTTTCCAAAGGTGTCGGTCAGGAATATTCCTAGTGCCCCCACAGGTTCTGGTTCGAAGAGGTCCAAGAGCCGGCCCAGGAGAATGGGGGTGGCTGTTTCCTCAGCGAAGTAGTCATAGATGGTTTGGTAGGCCAGGTCCCGAGCAGGTCCCACTCCAAGGGGACTGGGGGTGCTCTGGTAATACTCAGTGTAGGTCAGCATGTTGTGCCTGCGCTTGTGCAGAGAGGCGTTGGAGTCGCCGGTGTGTTGCTCGTCTGGAGGTGCAACCGGTGACCAATCTATTCGCGGGCGTGCTGTATCTATCGCCGGTCAGGAGGTGCGGAATAGTCGGAGTTGGCGTTGATCGACTGGTGGTGACGCCTTGGAGGTCGTGACTCGATTGGAATCAACTGGAGGTGCAACCTAGGAGGGGAGCTGGAGTTGGAGTAGTCGTTGATGTGTCACAAGGAATCAACTGGCGGTGCAGACCGGTAACCAATTTGATTCGCGGACGCTTGGAGGTGCGGTGCTGCGGATTGGCGGAGTAGACCGTATCTTGGTAGCTCACTTGGAATCAACTGGAGGTGCGCTGGGTGGTGCGCGGAGTAGACCGTATCTTGGTAGCTCACTCGGAATCAACTGGAGGTGCGAGGAATAGCCCGTATCTTGCTAGCTCACTGGATGCAAGGAATCAGTTGGAGGTGCCGGCCCGTAACCAAATCAATTCACGAACGCTTGGAGGTGCGGACTATCGGAGTCGGTGGGATTGTAGTAGAGTATCGATCGATTCGCTTCTTGTGCTGTATCTATCCAGGCCGGGCCTAGCAGACACTAGGTGAGGTATGGAGGTGCGAGGAGGTGCAGAGATCGGAGTCGCCGGTCGTTTTCGAGCGCGAGTCAATCGATTCGCTTCTTGTACTGTATCTATCAAGGCCGGGCCTACTGAATGACAAGGGGGAGCCGTGGAGGTGTGAGTGCGTTAGTAAGAGACTGACGGCTGTATGGGTACACTAGGCAAGACTAGGGGACCAGAACAGGTACACTAGGCAAGGCTAGGGGACCAACAGATAGGCTTGTCGTACGGGTACAATAGGATAACTATTGGACCAGGACGCGTTACCTATTTAATTCTACTACTAATCGGTTTAGGAGCAAAAGAGTGAGCTGTGGGCTTGTATTCTGCTAGGGGAATCCTCTACACGCTTGTTAGCGCTAGCCTGTAATTTGTAGAGATTTTGCTTGCAGATTTTGCTTGCAGAATTCGCTTGCAGAATTCGATGCTTACAGAATTCCCGGTAAGATTTGTACTGTACCTACAGGGAACGTTCCGTGGATATGGTACGCACCAATATTGCTGATTGCTGATACAGTGAGATCTTTCTCGAAGTACGTGCGCTGTATACTCAAGGTGGTTCCCCGGCCGGTCTGTACTTCACTACCATTCCCCTCATCCGGTTTGCTACATCAATTCCCAATATGCATTTGATGAGTCATGATGAATGTATTCCTGGCTTGGACCGGATACTTTTCTACACATTACCCCCTAAGTAAGTTTGTGACATGTAATGTAACCAAAAATACCCCCATGTTTGCCATTTGGAGAGTCAAACCACAACATTTTGGGCTTTCTGTGGGGCAAAGTTGTTCCCAATATGCATTTGATGAGTCATGATGAATGTATTCATGGCTTGGACCAAATACTTTTGTAGTCATTACCCAATAAGTTTTATCTAGTACAACAAACGACTTGTAATCTAGTCGTGTAGAAACCTATGCAGGATTCAGTACTAGTATGTGTCTAGTATAAAAAGATTGTATTAATCTACTTGTGTCAAAACCTACGCGGATTCAATACTAGTATGTATCTTGTACAACAAGCGTGTAGTAATCTACTTGCGTAGAAACCTACGCGGATCCATTACTAGTATGTATCTAGTACAACAAGCGTGTAGTAATCTACTCGCGTAGAAACCTAGGCAGGATCCACTACTAGTATGTACCTAGTACAACAAGCGTGTAGTATTTTACTCGCGTAGAAACCTATGCAGATCAACTACTAGTATGTATCTAGTACAACAAGCGTGTAGTAATCTACACCCGTAGAAACCTACGCGGATCCACTACTAGTATGTATCTAGTACAGAAATCGTGTAGTAATATACTCACGTAGAAACCTATTCTGATTCAATACTAGTATGTATCTAGTACAAAAAGTGTGTAGAAATCTAAGCTTGTAGAAATCTACGCGGATTCAATACCGAAAATTATCTATTACTAAAAACTTGTAGAAATCAACTCGCGTAGAAACGTACACGGATTCAATACCGAAAATTATCTAGTACTTAAAACTTGTAGAAATCAACTTGCGTAGAAACGTACACGGATTCAATACCGAAAATTATCTAATACTAAAAACCTGTAGAAATCTACTCGCGTAGAAACGTACGCGGATTCAATACCAAAAATTATCTGGTACTAAAAACGTGTAGAAATCTACTCGCGTAGAAACGTACGCGGATTCAATACAGAAAATTATCTTGTACTAAAAACGTGTAGAAATCTACTCGCGTAGAAACGTACATGGATTCAATACAGAAAATTATCTGGTACTAAAAACGTGTAGAAATCTACTCGCGTAGAAACGTACACAGATTCAATACCAAAAATTATCTAGTACGAAATTCTTGTACGAATCTACAGGCGTAGAAACCTACGCGGATTCAATACTAGTATGTATCTAGTACGAAAATTCGTGTACGAATCTACAGGCGTAGAAACCTACGCAGATTCAATACTAGTATGTATCTAGTACGAAAAGCGTGTAGAAATCTACTTGCGTAGAAACCTACGCAGGTTAACTACTAGGAATTTTCTAGTAAGCGTGTACGAATCTACAGGCGTACAAACCTACGCGGATTCAATACTAGGAATTATCTAGTACGAAAAACGTGTAGAATTCTACACTAGTACAAAAAACATGTAGAATTCTACAGAAATTTAAGTATCCTAGATGGTATCGTACGGTACATATCGATCAATCGATTTCGACCGTCGCGTCGCGACAAAAAAAAACTCTCTCACACACACACACAGTAATTTTCATTTCTACCTCGCGACAAAAAAATCACTTTTTCTACCTCGTGACAAAAAAAAAATCACTTCATAATCTGCCTTCTTACATCCAACTTATTTGACTAGGGTGTTGGTTCTTGCAATCAACACTCCGTCCGAGAACGTTTGATCCAAAACCTCTTTAACAGAGCCGGAGGATCTGTTGTCAGATATTTTAGTCCGAAATAACAGCCTTGTACTGGAAAAGAAGTAGTTAGCATTGGGCAAGAAGGGGAATTGCTGGATAGATATTGTTGTTCGGATTCGCGACCCAAACATAGATGTCTTGAAAGAAGCAATGAACCGGCATCGTCCCTTGCCTCTATATCAACAGGAACAAGATACTGTTTTTTGTGACGTAGGAGTAAGAAGTAATCTACGGCAGCAGCAGCAACAACAATTTCATCGGGATCTACGGCAGCAGCAACAACAACTTCATCGGGACGATTGTCGGAACGTCGGAACAGGCAAAGGTAAGAATGAGAGAGATAGGCATCGGCAACGACAATGGCAACGGCAACGGCAACGGCAATTGATTGGTCTTCCACTCCACCGGCATTACTGATAATGTATTTCCTCTCTGTTTTTCTTATTTTCATAGGACCGGATCGGAAGCAACGGATTGGAAACGTTGGCATCAACGAATCACACTGAAGGTGCGGCGTCGGATCAGAAGCAACGGATTGGAAACGTGGGCATCAACAAATCACACTGAAGGTGCGGCGTCGATAGAAGCAACGTCAGCATCGAATCAATCGGCATGTAGATTATATTATTCTGTTTTTATTACTTACTCTATGTACTAGTACATCAATAGATACTCACCCATTTTGTTCATTTATCATATATTATTTGAATAGGATCGTCGGCAAAGCCACCGGCAATCGCCACCAACTTGGCGAATGGCGGTGAGGACGATGCTTGTTGTTCCAAGCGGCAAAGCCGCTCCGCAATCGGATGAGCTTCAGAAATGCCACCACAGCAGAAGCTTCCTCGATGTTGTAATACGAACCACTGTGTGATTGTCGCTTGGTTCCGTCCACCTGGAAGAAACACCATGGTGGCGTGGAATGCAAGAGGTGTCCCATTCCGGCACCACCACCGCCATCGCCGCTTTCTCCTGGGGAGCCCACAGCGGGATTGGAGGAGCCGTAGTTGGCGCACAAGACGTTGTCTCCGTCGGTAAGTCTTCCCTCATAGAATCGGTGCGAGGGAAACTTGGATATCTCGGGTTTCATCCGGTACTGGACATCGAGCATGGTTTGGGACCGACCCAGGTCGACGGTGAGCCGCTCGTGGAGGCTTCTTCTGAGTCCCCACTTGGATGCCAGCAGACTTGCCACTGATGCCGGGAGTTGCATGGGATCTCCGACTGCCAGCAGACGCTTGGGGTCGAGGTGGAGGGGAATCAGGAGCTCGGCTTCCGTGGCCGCCGCGGCTTTGTCCATGATCCAATCGTCTACCCTTCGGGTTTGTTTCATAAGGGACGTCCCGGGGGTGCTGAGCGTGCAAAAGACGATCCGCGCCGTGGCCAGGAGTTCAGGGACGGCCTCCGCTTGGAGGTTTCCTCGTTCCGCCTCGCCTTCATAGTCGTCGCCGTCCGTCGTTGCTGCCACCGAATCCACCGGTATTCAAATGCTCGTTGCGGAGGATGGCGAGGAGCTCCCGCAGAATAATACACGGGGCTTGTTTGGAACCGGAACCACGTCCCGCCAGGCACCGGATCAACTTGCGCGACAGATCTGCGGCGCCGGAGGATTCGGACAACCGGGGGAGATTTTTCACCAACCGCACGTGCAGACCCCGGGCCTTGTCTAACAAACAAAGGGTATCCGTGTCCGCGTGGACCGCGGCATGGTCGTCGGGGGGAGCCTTCCCACGTTCGAGTTCCGCGGTGGAAGAAGATCCGTCGTCGCCTTCGTCTTCCGTGTTCGAATCGCTGTTGCTGTGGACCACGAATGAGTAGTCACGGCTGCGACTACTCGGCGGCGGAAGCATGCGCGGCAGCCAGGCCGCAACCCCGCGGTTTGCGGCAGAGCTCGAGGGCAGGCATCGCTCGGGTTTGGGGAGGGACAACGATTCCTTTTCCAGTTGGGCGAGGAGCTGGTCGTATTCTTTGGCAAGCGAGTCGATCCACGTGTAGCAAAAGATGCGCTTGAGCTGGGCATCCGCAAAGGAGCAGGACGGGTGCGAGGACGAATGCTCCTCCTTGGATCCCTTGCTGCCGCTTCCGCCGCTACCGCAAAAGATGCCGCCGGTTCCGGACTCCGCCTCCAGCAGCTTGTCCTCGACGCCAATCAGCGCCAGGGGGATCCCGTGGTCCTCCAGGAGACCGGGACAGGATTCGAGAAACCGCTTGGCCAAAACCCCCACGGCCTTGTTGGTTGGTGCCGTCACCAGGATGCGCCTTCTCTTGGGCATGCACAAGAGCCGTGCCAGGACCGAAACGACAAAGGTGGTCTTCCCCGTCCCCGGGGGGACCCTGTATCAGCTGCAGGAGGTTTCGCTCGTCCTCCAGAGAGTCGCAAAAGTCCTTGGCGGCCTTTTCCTGGGTCGGATTCCGTCAATCCCCCAAAGGAGGAGAGGGACAGGTGCAGTTTGCTGTTACTGCTGCGCTTGGGTGCTGGATGTGGATTCTCGGGATCGTCCCATTCTCCGGGATCCTCGGCTCTGAAGGCGTCGTCCCATTCGTTCCCAAACTTGTCATCGTCATCGTCGTCGCTGCCATCTTCCCTGCTGCCGTGTTTGTTGTCTGGATCTGCCTACCATTAAACAGGAACTAAACCCGAGTTGGAGTCGGGATTTGAGTTGGAGTTGGAGGATTTGGGATGGAGCCCGTTATACCGGTATGGTGGCAACATGTTGAGAAGATGAAATAAGTCATTCGTGCATAAGTTGTACACAAAATAGTGCTTGTCATGAAAAGAATATGATATCCTTAACCCTAAAATAGTTATTTTATTTGAGGAGTGACGAGATATTGTCTCAAAAGTAAAGGTGTGCGACGCGCGAGGTTTTTTAGTAGACACGCGACCTAAAAAGATAGGAAATTAAAAAAATTGGGTCGAGAATTTTAAAAATACCGCGCGATAGCCCGCGGGGGGTAGAGAAACAGTTCTCGGACGTTGTGGCTACAAGAGAGGTGGCCATCGTGGAGGCGTTTGGCAAAGACTTGGAGGATGGGGATTGGATCCTGAATGGACTGGAGGCGAGGGCCAAAACCTTTAGACAAACAGAAGTGAACCCATTGGTCCCAATGGGCATCCTTGCGCTTGGCATAGAGTTCAGTGACTGAAGCGCGCATGGTCTTCTGGATAGAGCTAAGGTCAGAGCAGAATGCATGGGAGGCTTCAGGGGACATAAGATCCAGGGCAAGTCCTGGGGGTAGGTGGTGTTGGAATGATTGAGGAGGGCAGTGTCAGATAGGTCAGAGCAAGAGAGGAGGTCAGCAAGGTGATTGGCTGGGCCCAGGATGTAATCCCTAAGGGGTACATATTGATGGAGCCGCTGGTGTAGGGACTGAATCCAAAGGAGGTAAGCGGCAGGCCCAGTAGTAATAGTGACGCCTTTCCTTTGCCAGTAGACAGCGGCGGTGTTGTCATAGCAGTTGTGGGTGGTTCTGGACTGGACACAGGCGGCTTGAGCAAGGACATCATTATGGGCAATGGAGCCAGCCAGCTCGAGGTCGCTGTTGGTGATGGTGCTACTGGGGTTGTCAAAGGTGACTAGTTGGGTGGAGACCCACTTGGGGAATGCATGCCTCCACATGATGGGCTGCACCGCGCCAGTTGGAAGGGGGACAAAATGGATGCCCCCCATGCCCCGACCAGAGGCATCACAAGCGCCGAGGGTGGCTGGGAAAGTGTCGGGGACTAGTTCGGCAAGGGAAGTAGGCTGGTTGGAGAGATCCTTGGCCAGCCACTGGAAGTCTTGGAGGAAGATATGGACCCGCTTGGTGAGCCGGAGGTGCTGCCTGCCCGGTTCCTGGTGTCGGAAGGCTTCTTGGAGGATGGAGAAGAGGCCAATGGCGACAGGGATGGCAAGGGCCATTGACCGGAGTTCCCCAAGGACTTGGTGCCATTGTTTGATTGGGACATGGCGTTGGTTGGGGGAGATTGAATGAAGAATCTCCTGTAGGCGGTCCACTTGATGGGGAGGAAGGCAGATGGTTTTGGTGATGGAATCAATGAGCCAGCCAAGGATAACTTTCTTGGTGGTCCAAGTGGCATCCCCTTGGCGCATTTTCTTGAGGGACGCTGGTTCCTGTCTGAAGGGGGTGTCCATGGCATCCAGGGGTCAGAAGACTTTGTCCAGGGATTGGAAGAGCACCCTCTTGATGGCGCATCTGGTCCATTGGTTGCCCTGAGCAAGGCCACAGAAGTCATCCACATAGTACATCCCAGTATCGAACCGGCTTCTTGCTGGGAGTGGTACTATGAGGAGTGGGCAGATGAGGCACCGTAGGGGGGGCAGTAGCGGTAGGCGTGTGCGGGGCTGTTGGTGTGGGAGGCTTATCCGGTGGAGCTGGAGGCGCGGCGGGCGTGGCTTCAGAGGGGAGATCCAGTCGATGGGGTGTGAGCCTGGCCTCTGCCAGCCCTTTGGAGAGAGTGGCATTGGCCAGGTCTGCAATGGTTTCTGTAAAGGCACAGAAGTTCGGTGGGCTGGATTTCCACCCCATGGGGTTGGTGAGGGGGATACCAATGAGGGGAGGCTCGCCCTTCCTGGAAGGGAACAGAACTCCTAGCTTCATGGTGTCTTCTGGTTTCAACTGGACGCGGTAGAATCCATCAGCTAGGTCTATCTTGGACATGTACACTGGACCGAACCAGTCGTTGGCGCGGTGCAGCTTGATGAGGAGCCGGGTAAGTGTGTGGCCAAATTGCATGGCTTCTGCTGGGGCTAGAGGGATGGTGTCTTGGTTAACCTCAGAGTAGGTGTAATCTGAGATCATTCGGGGGCGCCGGCCTCATTAGGGGACTAGGCCGAGGGGGCTAAGACGGAGGTTTGGAAGGTGTTGGATGAGGCTGGCTGGGAGGACAGTCCATTGTTGTTTGTCCATCATGTCGGCATACTCCTCGCAAAGGAAGTCAATGCCCAGGTGGGAGGATTGGTGTGGCCCTCTGCTGATGGCTGTCGCAATCCTGGCCGGGTCCCAAGGGGGTCCAGACATGGATGCTGGGGTGCCGTCCTCCCCAAATTGGTCTAGGATGCCACTGGCTGGATGGGGGAGAGTACCCACATGTGGGTGGATATCACCTTGTCCACGGATGGTCCGGATGAAGTCCCCCCAGCTAGTGCTGTTGTTGTAGACAGTGATAGCCCGGTTGATATGCAAGTCCAGCCTGTCGACGGGGTAGGGGGATGTAGTGACGAAGGCGAGGACCCAGTTGGCAATGGGGGCGGGGTAGAGAGTGGTGGACGGGCGAGGGGCTTGGACCCAGGATTGTATGGGGGCTCAGGACCGGAATGACGCGAGCGAGGGTTGTGCAGTGACTAGGAGCTCGGGCATAGGCATAGCAATGGGGGTGACTAGGAGCTCGGGCCTAGGCAATGAGTTGGCATTGACTAGGAGCTCGGGCCTAGGCAAAGACAATAGGGTCGCAGCGACTAGGAGATCAGACCTAGGCAATGTGGAAGAGGAGGTGGATGAAGGACTTGGTGATGCAGGTGCTTCGGGGGGCCCCTCCACTGGAAGTGTAGAAGCTGTAGGAGGGACTAGGGACTTGGACCTAGGCCTTGATGAGGGGGTAGGGGTAGGGGCGATCCCCAATGGGATGGTGGGCGCTTCCCCCAATGGGATGGTGGGCGCTTCCCCCAATGGGATGGTGGGCGCTTCCGTGGAACCTGTAGAACCTGTAGAATTTTTGGGAGGCACATACAAGTCGAGGTGGGTACATGCGCGCGCGTGCTGTTTGTGCTTACCTAATTCCTGTGTGATTCGTAAGTGAGGATTAGATTCGTGATTAGATGATGGATTGTTACTTAGTATGATCCCCCCCTGGTTTGGTGCGGAGGGCGCGACGCCATGAGTCAGATGGCGCTTGCCGACTGGTCAGGCATATGTCTCTTGGCACCATTGCCAGAGTTGATCTTGCTCGGTGGGAGTGATGGCCACGTGGTCATATATGTGCTTGCAGCTGCTGAAGCAGGCACCCTTGATGTGCCACAAGTGGCATCTCTCTTGGCCATCTGGTCTGGATATGGGGCCTTTCCCTTTGTCTCTCATAGCTTGAATGGCTTCCCTCATTTTTGCTGACTCCAGTTTCTTGACAATGGGATGATTGCTGTCTTGCAGGCGGGAGTCCCGGTGTGGGTTGGTGAGTCGTGTTTGTTGAGTCCCTCCGGTCGGGTTGCGGACTCCTGGGCTGCTGGAGGAACTGGTGCTGTTGTTGCTGTGGCTATTCCCTTTGGCGCCCGCCTTGGTGGGGGATGGAGGAGGATCTGGTCTTCAAAGTAGTCTCAGGGCAGCCACATTGGAGACATTGGGGAGCCAGTTGAGATTTTGGGTCATCCTGAAGGTGTGGAAGTCCACCCCAAAGTCCGGGGAGGGAAGGGTGGAGGCTGATTCCCACTGCTCCTCCAGCCACCCCCTGACTCGGATTTGGAAGTAGTAGACTACAATGGCAGGGGTGAGGAATTCTCCCACCTCATCTGCAATTGCTCTTCGGAGGGGCATCCGCTGGATCTTGAGCCTGCGGAGGCCTTGTTGGTAGCTGGTGATGACATCATGGTTGAGTCCTAAGATGGTGGCTAGGACAGCCAGGTAGCTCTCCAGCTGGGTGGTTGCTTCAGTCCAGTCGACAGGGATGTAGGCTTTAGTCTTCTGAAGCTCCAGGGAGTCCTTCAAGGTGAGGGAGTTGCCTTTGGTGGAGATCATAGTGTCATATGCTGCCACAGTGGCTGCTGCCTCCTGCTCCCTTTTCAGGGTGGCCGCAGAACCCCCAGGTGGGGTGAAGGCCATGGGTAGTATCCCATCCGCTACATCAAAGGGGTCGGTCCCGTGGAAGTTGCCATCCTGGAAGCGTTTGAGGGCAGCAGTAGTGATCAAGGGGGCTTGTATCCCCAACTCAGAGGCTCTGGCTGCAACTTGGCTTTGGAAGATCATGTGGGTCCTCTCGTGCTTGCTCTTTTGAGCCCAGGCCTGGTAGATGGGGGGGAGGTTCGCTTCCTCCTGTTTACCACAGAGCAGAAGCAAGCGCTGGGTGTACAAGGGGCCCCAAGTGGTCCTCACTGACTGCGACCGCTTGTGGTCCATATTCTCACTTAGCTTTAGTTGGTGGTCTGTGAGGGCCGTGACTGCTGCTGTGAGTGCCGGGTCTCCAGGTGTGTCCCAAGGTTGCTCCAATTCTGGCAGGTCCCGGTACATCACCTTGAGCTTCATGTAGTTGATCAGGCCTGTCTCACTTCGAAAGGAGGGGCCCGGCTGAAGGAGCTTGGGGTTGCCCCCGGGTTCTGTAGCTGTGGTCCCAGCCAACTGGAGAGTATTGAACAGGGGGGATGCAGGGCTCCATTAACCCCACCCTATTAAGCTGAGGATGGAGGACTATCCCCATGGCTTGGCTTGGAGAGAGCCCCTTGCCCAAGAGGAAATACACCAACTCGAAGGGGATGAAGAACGCCTTGTGGGCTTGTATCAACTCGGAGTGGCCGGTCCCTTCTGGGATCACTGGAATGGACAGTCTTCCTGGGTGCGCCTCCACCTTTGCCAGATGATGATCCAGGGCTTAGCACCCGGGAGACTATGGTGGGGGACAGCATGGCTGAATCCACTAGAACCAGTTCCCCAGCTTCCCCTTCGATGTCATTCAAATACCCGAAGGCCTTGTTTTGTTGGGGCTGTGCTGAGCCAAGGGCCCCGGGTACTTTCAAAGGCCATGCACCAATTGGAGGCAGGGCAGGCCTTGGGGGCCGGCTACAAAGATCCCCAGCGCGCCCACAGCCTCAGCCTCAAAGAGGTTGAGTAGATGTTCCAGGAAGACCTGGGGGGGGGGGGGGGGGGAGGCCAGAGTGAAGTAGCTAAAGATGGTGGCATAGGCCTTGTTGCGCTCTGCCGAGCTCCCAAAGGGGCTTGGGGTAGCTGTAGTTAAGCATTGGACCTGGACAGCGGCGCCGGTTGGTGTTGGATCGATCGTTGGTAGCCGGTAGGCCAAGACAAGTGTGCGTCTGGTTGGACGTTGATGCGCTAGTATGACTAGTCTTGACAGACTATTGAATCAGTAGGCTTGTATGGCTAACACAGAGGAGCGGCTTGTACGGAGGGTACAATAGCCCGGTACTTGTGTAGGTGAGACGCGTCCGTCGTGTCAGGCTAGCTTGGTGTCGGATCAATCGCTGTTCTTGTGGTGGCGAAACGTCGATGCGCTAGTATGACTAGTCGTCTCGATAGGGATGACTATCGAATAGGTAGGCTAGTACGGGTGTTAATTTCCTTTTGAAACTGGCTGTTGAGCTGACTCAATCCAAAGGCAAAGAGGAACAACGGGAGCTGTGGCTGCAGGCCGGTTGAGGTGCCGGTCTGTTGTGTTCTAATATTTCTCTGATATCCACTACAACTGGACGCTAATCCAATCAGATCTATTCTGACTATCGACAAACGACGCAATCAGTTCGATCTTAGGCTTGTAGTTCTACAGTAGGACGCAAAGAGGAGCGTCCGGTGCAAGGTTTAAGGTTGAATAATCAAATAATCTAAAAGTATAAGCAATTGATCTTGCTGGGGAGCAAGATAGCGCTTTAAAGGTCGTACTGCCGCTAATACAGCACGATACAAGTATTTTATACGGTAAAATACCGTGTTGTTGCTAATACAACACAGTATATCATGTAATTCGTGTTGCCGCTAATACAACACGTATTTTGTACAGCAGAAAAGGATTCGTGAGCAGCGCTTTGAACCTCTGCTGTCTTTTCTTGAAAACAGAACACTTAGCAGAAGATGGCATATGCTAGCATCTGACATGTGTTCTTTCTTGGATCACTAAGTATCAAACGCGAGTGAGGATCGATTCTTCTCCTCCAGTTAAGTATTGATTCTCGATCGTAAGAATGAGCTATCGATCCTTTTTCTTCCAGTTAAGTATCGATTCTTGATCGTAAGAATGAGCCCAGTATTTTGCGAGGTCTCATTATTTCCAATCTCGTACCTCTACCAACCTAGACACGAAAGGAATTTAATACTCCCCATGTGTCCACATGAAAGCATCCTCTAATATCCGGTGCAGTCATCCTGCAACAAATCACCGGTGTTTCCACAGTAGTGAAAGATGGGCTTGAGTAAAGGATACACTACTGAGTGTCCCCAATGCTTGGTGAGAATATCAGCACAATTATCCTTGCCTGCAAGATGTTGCATGAGGATGAAACCTCTTGCGATCATGCTTCTAACATAGTGATATGATAAAATGTGATGCCTCTTGTGGAGCCTTGCATATGGGAATGTGGAGGTTTGGATCATCTTTTCATTGTCTCCCCAAGTGTAGGATGTGTCGTGTACTCTAGTACCCAGATATCTGAAAGACTGTCGAATGTCAACAATTTGCTCAATGCAGGTCCTAGCAGATACAAATTCAGCGCCAAAGGTGGCTGTTTCAGATGTTGCTTGCTTCTTGGAGAACCACATGATGGGGGTCTTGTTTGCGAAATGCAGGATACCAGTGACAGCTTTACCACTTAGGATGTCATGCATTAAGTTTGCATCATAAAAATTAGACAACACAACTACCTTACCCAGGGGTTTAGGAGCATCGCTTGGTAGGTCTTCAGAGTGCTCCCCATATACGGTATTGGACCAGTCTGTGTTGGTGCCTTCAGTGAGTACAAAATCAGGAGTTCCCACACAAAATCTAATTTTGAAATGCTGGAACTTGGAGATGTAGCCATAGATTCGTTTGGCTCGATTGAGATGACCTTCCCTAGGTTGCACTCGGAAGCTTGATAAGGTCATTACAGCAGTCTGTACATCAAAACGTCCAATTGCAATGACCCACTGAAGTGAGCCAATCATGCTTTGATACTTTTGGATATCAGTATCACCTAGGAATGATGATGAGTCTAGCTCTGGGTGGTCCTTCTCAGCAAGAGGTAAATGGAATCTGGTGGTAGGTTTGCAGCCAAACATCTGTTCGTATGAGGCCTCCATTTTCTCGATGAACTTGATAGGGTTCATGCAGAGCACACCATGTTCATCTCTTTCAAAACCACATCTCAAATGAAAGTTCATTGGGCCAGAGCCCTTTAATTTGAAATTGTAAGGTTCAGACTGTAGGATGACCAGAAAATTTTCAGGATTGGCCATACATAAGCAAAGGTCGTCAACATATGTGCATATGAGCTCATATACTGGCTCCCCATGTTTGTTGTTGCCAGGTTTGATAAAGATTTCAGGCTCTGCCTTGGATCTTTCAAAACCTAGTTCAACGAGGCAGGCAGCAAGTAGATCACCAAAACACTTGCCAGATGAGCGGAGTCCATATAGAGCCTTGTAGATCACTAGAAGGTGTCATTCGAGTGGTCCAAATTCAGCACCAGCCTTGATACATACTTTATCACAGGTGACAGCTTCAAGGTATGCATTGCCAATGTCAGTTCCCCATGCTTCCAAGCTATTCAGCTCAGCAAGGAATAGGCACATTTGCTGGCCTCGAAGGGAAACAACTCCTGCATATACACTGTGGACAGGGGCTTCAGTGAGATTGCCATTTGCAACTAGCCAAGCTTTGTATCGGCCATCATGCTTGACTGCATAAATCATGTGGACCTTGATCTGTTGGAAACCAATAGGTACAGTATATTGCTAGCCTTGTAGATACCTTTGTCAATAAAGGTGTCATATTCTTGAAGCTGCGACATCTCCAGAGCTATGGCATCCTGCCATTTGGTGTTGCCATTGGCTGCATCAAACTGGATGGCTTCTTCATGGTTGCGAGGTACCTTGAATCCATACTGGTACTGAGGGGCAGTGCGGAAGGATCGAAGCTTGGCTTGGTGGATTAGCCTGTCTAGCTTCTTGGTTCTTCAGGCAAGGGAAACAATGCGTTTGAGATGTTTCCAACCAGGTTTATCAATCATGTTGTTGTCTTTGGCATATTTGGCCACAGTAACAGGGTCATCTGCAGCTACATTGGATAGCGGCTCATATGTGCGTTCCATATTTTCCCATTCAATCCATAGGTTGTATTTGGAACCTTTGTATTGAGGATGCTTGTTGTCAAGCGGGCCTTGATGACCAAGTATGCGTCAAAAAGACCAAAGTTTGCCATCTTCTTGAGTTACATCCCTGTGTATATAATTCATGCCATCATTGTAGGCAATGATATCTTCAAGCTCATCATTGGTATGTTTGCACTTGAACTTGATGAAGTCCTTTGTTTTGCTCAAGACTGTTTTCAACATCAACAACTGTCATTCTTTTCTGGGTGCATCAGGGAGGGGCATAAGAAAGGATCGACCTTGCAAGTCGTCAACAGGGATGGCAGGGATGGCAGGGATGGCGATGGGTTTGCCATCAGCGTCAAATTGGGCATTGCCTTCTTCATCAGTAACAACTACTTTGGATGGACCAACAGATGGAGTAGCCGGATTGGTGGTTGGAGGTGTGGCTTCACTAACATCAAAATATGCTAGCTCAGGGGGACCAAAATCAGTTTCAGTGACAGGGACGCCGTCAGGGGTTTTGCTGAAGATGTGAGGGGTTGGAGGACCATCCAGGATCTCCCCATAGTTGGCAAGGATTGGAGAAGGTACAAAGCTTCGCGTATTAGGAACCTTGGAATAAAGAAAGTTAGGCAAGGATGGCTGTGGAGATGATGTGGGCAAAGGATCAGCCAGTGGAGGATGCCAATAGGAGGGACTGTCACCATAGGACTGAGGGGTGATAGAAGCATCTTTGGCCTTGCGCCATGCAAGAAAACCATCATCAGTAAACAAGCCAGCACGCTTGTTTTGATGTTCAGGGTTTAAAGCAGTGCGGACACCAGAGCGATCAAGGAGCTTATTGGTGATGGGATCCCAGATTTGAAAACAGAGACTATTGCCAACATGCTCAGCAATACCAACAAAATGGCCAAGGCATTCAGTGGTCTGGGAGCCAAACTGGGTGTCAGGAGTCTTGTAATAGACAGGTTCAAACCAAAAGAAACTGAGGTAGGGGCTGATGTCACCAAGGGTACCAGTGGCAATGTAGTAGGGCTGTTTGTTGAAAAGAGTGGGATCAGACAAGTGGTTAAGTAGACGGCCAATGTAGGTCATACACAAGAGCCAGAGGTGAGGTGGGGTTCCCGTACGGTCCATAACCCGGTTAACAATGCGTTTGAATGTCTGGTAGCGTCGTTTGAAGAGGTTTTGGTGCTGGTAATAGGGTTCACTTTGCCATACGCCAATCCACATCATTTTGAGGTAGTCAAGAACATTCTTGCTGGACTGGTAGGATCCATGATCACAAAGAAGTCGAAGTGGTCTACCCCATTGGCAAACAAAATTTTGAAGACAGGGTAGGAAATCAGCAGTACTTCTCATTTTTTCCACATGAATGATATGAGATTTCCGACCGAAGAAAACTTGTGCAAGCTTGGAGCCACCGTTGATGGCAGGGGTATCTGAGTAGATAACATCAGACAGGACATCATCATTGAGAGGCCTTACATTCATGGCAGGCTGTGGGGATTGGAACCTTTTAAATATGTTGCCATCTGGACTGAGGGATAAGGAGCCATATTGGGTGGAATTGCTGAAGGTAGCCTTGATGCTATCAAGGGAGACCCATCCAAAGAAAGGTTTCAGGGATAAGTAATCCATATCAGTGGGTGAATGAATATGTAGCGCGGCAGTGAGGTAATTGGAAGGTGAGCTTATGGAACACCAACTGAGTACTTCTTGATGGATATAGTCAGTCGGACTGAGCCAAAAGGATGTATCAGCAGTATCCAATGCCTGGAGGACTGGAGTGGCGCTGCGGGACATGAATGAGGTAATCGCAGGAGAGGTGCCAAGGTTGGAATCTCGAGGCGTGCCAAATTCATCATAATTTGGATATGGGAGCAATGTGGCAAGAGGAGGGTATTTCTGAAGGAAGGTGTCATCCTGCGGGGTATAGGCGCCATCAAGTACAGATGGGTTCCATTGTTGATCACTTGTCATGATAACACGAGGAAGCTGGGCAAATTCTTCACTGGTGTATTTGCGCATGGCGAGATATGGTAATCCATGTCGAATGTTAAGTGGGAACACATGTCCATCGGTAGTGGTGATGACTTGGGTCCCACCAGCCTTGATGGAGGTATCATCAACGAGTGAGAAGTATGCTTCCATCTGTGGAGAAGATAGGATGGATGGATGCTGACCGGTGTAGGCACACTCGTGAAAGATGATGATGACCGGTCCTCTGTTGGAAACAGAGTAGGCACCACATGTTGCAATAGGAATGTTCTGGATCTGGTGATTGTTGATTCCAGTGACATTGACATACCGCGGGGGGATATCCTTAGAGATGAGACATGCATCATTTCCTATGATGCAACCATTTGCGCCTCTGTCAACCATAGCATAACCAGGTGTGGATACATTAGTTTTGCTAGAGTGGTATACAGCGATGGGGGTTGCTGGTAAAACAGGAGATTCACAGTCTGGTGGCGACCAATGGTGGAATTTTGCAGACAGCAAAGGCTGGCCAACAGGAACATAGACATTGCCTTCTTTCTTGTAGAGGATATCGGGATTATCTGCAAGGAATCGAGCTGGGTGTGCAGGGGAAACAGATGATTTGAGTGGCCTGTTATCAGATGTTTGAAGTCGATCGAACGAGCGCGCGACTCAATGAATAAGACACGAATGAGACACGAGCGAATGAATGAGACACGAGCGAATGAATGAGACACGAATGAAAGAATGAATGAGTCTCGTGATCGATCGTACGAGTCATCTTACTTCTGCAGGAATGGACTAACATGATTGGAGATGGGAATGGAAGTGGGAATGAGAATTTACCACTTACCGATTCCGGTTCTCCTTCTTACTAAAAATAAGGCCTTATGTACCAGACATACAGGGCGCAAGGTAATATATACAGCCCATTGGTACAAAGGACACGTGCAGCATCGAAGTATTAGCGGGTCGATGCCGACTATTAGTGATTTAGTGTGTGCATTGGAGTATTAGCAGTCCGATGCACCAATATGGTGATCTTAGTAAAAGAGCAATTTTTTTTTGCTCACAATTTCAAGTAACAATTTCATGTAATAACCAACAAGTTAAACCAACATACCGACTGTTTCACCTCCATTTTTAGAGCCCTCCAAACATTCTTCGAAGAATTACGGAGCGCTCCCGAGGATTGGAACTTGGTCGAAGAAGAAATAGATTTTCTTATCCTACAGCAGGCTGACTAATCATCGGAGTCAGCGATTCACCTTTTTTTCATCCGCACCTTCTTCAGCGGACTGCCGGCCACCATTCGGAGCCAGCGACTTTCTACAGTTACTTTTCATCCGCGCGTTTTCAGCGGAATACTTCCTGAACAACAGGCGGCATTTTCAGCAGGATCGGTATCGCCACACCAGAAGCGATAGGGCCGATCATTATCAAGCGACTTTCATCTACAGCAGGCTGGATAACCATTGGAGTCAGCGCCTTGCCACGTTTCTCTTTCTCCGCGCATCTTTACCGGAAGAATATTTCTATTTTTTTGTGTCCACCAAGTTTGGACCACAGAGCAAGCGACAATTTACGGACCGATTATTGCCACACCAGAAGCGATTGGGCCGATTAAGCAAACACAGCAGGATTGGTATCGACACACCAGAATCGATTGGGCCAATTACATATTTTTTTATTTTTCTGTCGGGATTGGAATACGACAATTTACTTGGATTGGAATACGACAATTTACTTGGAAAGACATCCGACAATTTACTTCCAGCTGAATGGAGGAGGTTCAACCAACAAGGCACCAAGAGATAGAGATCGCCTTTTCTGAAGAATCGCCATCAGAAGAGAGCAGTGTACTGTCAAGTTCAGAGAGTAGCGGCACAAGCATTGGAAGCGCAAGCAGCAGCGTCCACACGAAGGATCCAAGCACGACAAAGTACAAATACAAGATGGTGGAGTATACTGATAATCAAGTGCCCACATTGGCAAAGGGGGATGAGAAGAAATTCGAGCGTTGGTACATCCAGTTTGAAGCATTTGCAGATAACAAGAAGTACCGTGACATGTTATCTACCAAGCCACACAAGGACCTACCTCCCGAAGGAGAGCTTACGCCCCGGGAGGATATGAGTACTGCACAGAAGAAAGCCTACCGGTACCACAACAAGGCACTGAATGATCTGTACAGGGCTTTCGCCGACAACAGGACAGCCCTCGCCATAATGGAGAAGTCCAAGATCGATAGGGGGGGTACGGCCGAACAGAATGCAAAGCTCAGGAAACAGTGGCCCCGAGGGAGAGTACATCGTGTGATTGAGGAGCTCATGAGGGAATACAGAATAATGAACCAGTCCCGCGACCAACAACAATTGGACATTGACCTAAGGAGCCTAAAGTTGACCATTGGCGCCTCTCCACAGGATTTGGTTGAGGACATCTACGACTTACAGAGGCAATACCAATACAAATCCGTTCAACCCACTATGGCACAACTTATTGTGGCCTACAAAAATGCCCTACCGGCCTACCTACTGATGCAGCTTACACCCTTCATTGATTTGCTGCAAGCGAATGGAACCGCCGAATTGGAGCTTTTGGGAAGCACTCAATGTTCAAGCCAAAAGTTTATATGAATCAGCTCGGCGTATCCAAAGCAGGGGAGGTAAAGGCCAAGAAATGAGTTTGTTTGGGGCTGAAATGACCGATTTTGCTGATCCCAGAGACAAGTGGTCCACCAATGCAGTTTGTTATTGGTGCAAAGAACAAGGTCATAAAGCGTACAACTGTCCCAAACGTGCGGCAAGCCACACACGTGCCGATGATGGTGGCAACAACAACGGCCACAATGGCAGCAACAGCAGCCGCAATAACAACAACAACAATCGGAGCAGCAACAACGGCAACAATGGCAACCGTGGCAATAGCAATGGCAACAGCAATGGCAACGGCAATCGAAACAACAGGAATGGCTCCAGGGGCCGACGTCGCAAGTGTGGACTTTGTGGGGGCAATCATGGGACATCTGTTTGCTTTGAAGACGAGAAGAATGCGTCTAGACGCCCAAACGGTTGGAAATCCAAGTTGAAGGATGTTCAGGGAGCAACAATTGACTACGACTTCTGTCTCTCGGCAATGCAAACATCTACCACTTCCACACTCCAACTACTCAATGCCCAGAAGCGGGCCACCAAAGGCGAGGCAGTGCCCGAAGGATTTGACCTACTGTATGATGACAATGTCTTTGTTTTTGATACCGGTGCAACGAGCCACAGTTCCAATAGTCTGCGATGTGCCACCAATTTGAGAGCTAGCGGTGCCACCATCACCACCCAAAGTGGAGATGAATTGAAGGGCTGCCAGGTTGGTGACATTCCCTGTCAGAAGATTGACAAGGATGGAAACATGGAGTTCCAGACGCAGTTGCAGGGTGTGAATTTCAACCCAAATTTTGCATTCAACCTGTTCTCAGCCAACTTGGCTCTGCAGAATGGTTGGATCGCCACCGGCAGTGACAAGACCGGATGGTCACTCAGGAAAGGGAATCACCAAGTGAATTTTGATATTCAGATCCCCACCTACACGAGCTGTGTGTGGGTTGGCTATTTTGATCGGATTACACACCCTACAAACAACATTGAAATCAATGCAGCGACTGCTACCACCACTACGGATGAAGGGACCAAGATGAACATCAACAAAGCCCACCGGCTCCTGGGACACATGAATGAGATCAAGACACGCCGAACAGCTGCAACACTTGGCTGGACCATCACTCGTGGTCCGATGCTTCCTTGTGAAGATTGTGCAAAAGCTAAGGCCAAACGTAAAGTGATTCCTACAGAAAGTGAACACATCGCCGCCACCAAGCCTGGAGAAAGACTCTTTGTGGATATGTCTTTCGTGAAAGCACCCACGGCTGCCAAAAGCACCAAGCTGACCGCCCCATTCATTACCAAGCCCCATTTTCGCATGATTGTTGATGAGTATTCCACATGCCGGTTTGTCAATTTCTTTGCCACCAAGGATGGCATGGTTGAACCCACTTGCGCGTTGTTCAACCAATGGAGGTCCAAAGGCCAACAGCTAAAGCAAATCCGCTGTGATAAGGCTGGCGAAAACACAGCACTTGAAGCTCGCCTGGCCTCAGCAGATTGGAAATTTTCTTGCAAGTTCGAGTATACCTCAGTGGATACTCCTCAGCAGAACAGCTTGGTCGAAACAGCAATCTATCGCTCAGTCTGCCGCGCAATGGCTCTTTGCTCTCACGCCAACGTCCCTAGGGAATACCGGTTCCGATTCTTCCCATTGGCGATGAGATGTGGTGTACAGTTGGACTGGTTGGAGGCTGTGACTGTGAATGGCAATACTATGCCCAAGATCCAACATTTCTCTGGCAAAGTCCCTGCTTTCAGCGCCCACCTTCGAACTTTTGGTGAGGCTGGCGTAGTCCGGGTCAAAAGGTCCACAAGTCCCAAACTCAATTATCGCGGCAACCCAGCTTTCTTTGCTGGATACTGTACTGACCGGCCTGGCGATTGCTATGTGATGTATGATCCCTTGAAAAACACGTTTACAACTACTCGTGATATCTATTGGTTGAAGAGAATGTATTTTCCACCCACTGCTCCCAAAGGTGAAGCTCTTAATTTTCATGCTGATTTCCTTCAAGACGGGCATATGGATCTCCCGATCAATGCCCCGCCTCCTCCACAACCTGTCTCCATTTTGCGCACCACCACCAGACGAGTGCAGTTTCAGGATGCAAGTGGGGGAGACACAGCACCAGCAATTCCCTTCCAACCTGAATCTGAATCTGAACCTGACCCAGAAACAGAGGACCCGGCTTTCGATAGTCATGATGACTACTTCTCTGATGATATTGAAGAAACCAAGATCGAATATGAAAGCGAGGAGGACTACGACAGCAATGATGACACTGAAGCTGAGGATCCACATGTTGTAACAACCACCAGATATGGTCGTGTCGTGAGAAACTCTCATCTCAATCCGGACATTCGCTATGGGGACATGGCAAGCTATGCAGCCCAATTCACCAATGCTGAAATCCAGTTCCACAAGGCAATGACTGCACTGAAAGAATTCAATCTTCTGTCAGTCTCTATCCCATCTCAGGAAGGCGCCATGAACGAACTCAGTCTGGTTGGCGCAGCTGGGAATGCTTTTGACAACACCAATGAACTAAAGACCATGAACTACAAAGAATCTATGGCCAGCCCAATGCGCGACAAGTTTACTGAGGGTGTTGATGCTGAACATGAGAAGATGGTCAAGTACGGCGTTTTTGAAGAGATTGATGAAGCCAATATCCCACCGGGCACCAAAATAATGGATACCACTTGGGCCAACAAGATGAAACCGGATGGCACCGTAAGATGCAGGAATGCCATCCGAGGATTCAAGCAGCTAGATGGTGAGCACTACGACGGGCAAGACAAGTCTTCACCGGTTGTTAGTGATATCTCAATTCGAATTGCAATGATATTGATGGTCATGGCAAATTTTATGGCTTACATTGTGGATGTGGAAGGAGCTTTTCTGAATGGCAAATTTCAGAATGGAGAAAAGATTTTCACCAAGATTCCAGAAGGCTATCAGAAATTCTATCCATCATATGTACTCCTCCAATTGCAGAAAACACTTTATGGGACAATTCAAGCTGCCATACAATTCTGGAGAGAAGCGCGACGGGCAATGCATACCATGAAGATGGAAAGATGCAAGGCTGACCCCTGTCTATTTTTCAAGTGGATCAACAACAAACTCCTTCTGATGTTACTATGGGTCGACGATTTTTGCATCATGGGCGAAGCAGCAGAAGTCTTGAAACACAAGGAGCAACTCAAGTCCCTATTTGAATGCAAGGATGTTGGAGAGATGGATGAGTATGTTGGATGCCACATTGAGCGGGACAAGAAGAACAGGACACTCCGAATGACCCAACCGGTCAAGATCAAAAGATTCGTCGATGAGTTCGAGCTTGATGAATGCAGAGGCAATCCCACTACTCCAGCAGAGCCAGGGTCAGTGCTGAAGAAAGAAGGTGAAGGACCAACCGATACTGTTCTCACCAGGGAAGCCCAAACCAAGTACAGGTCCGGAACAGCCATCCTTTTGCACATGATGAGATGGTCAAGAATTGAAACGCAGAATGCTGTCCGGGAGCTGTCTAGGTTCATGACTGAAGCAAGGAAGTCCCACATGAAGGCGCTGAAGCGAGTAATGAAGTATTGCGCTGGAACACCCAAGAGAGGTCTCACATTAGCCCCTAATGCAGTGTGGGATGGTACCAAGGACTTTGTTTTTGAGCTGATTGGATTCAGCGACTCGGAGTATGCAAAAGATGAATCTCGACACAGTGTCAACGGCTGGTCGACTTGGCTCAACGGCGCCAATGTCACAGCAAGGTCCAGAATGATGCCAATCATTGCCCTGTCAGTTATGGAAGCCGAACTGTATGCAGCTGTTCTATGTGTCCAGGACATGCTGTACATTTGGAGAGTCATGATGTGTCTCGGATTGCAAATCAAGCTACCCATGGTGATATATGTAGACAATAAGGGCGCAGTTGATTTCTGCAACAATTGGTCCATAGCCGGTCGCACCAGGCATATTGAAGTAAAACAGTATTTCCTGCGAGAGCTGAAGGAAATGGGTATCATCAAGGTGATGTGGAAGACAGGCGATGAAATGACAAGTGATCTCTTCACCAAGAATCTTTCTGGAGTCCTATTTGAAAAGCATGGCTCCAAATTCTATGGAAAAGATGAGTACTCCACCAAGGTCAAGATCAACAAGGATACGAGCTTCTCGGCTGTAGACTCCAAGGCAGAAGAAGCGCATGAAGCCTACAACAATCTTTGGAGTAGTATCATCGATTGAGTCCATCTATCCTTTGAAGCAGGGGAGTGTGTTTGAAGTCGATCGAACGAGCGCGCGACTCAATGAATAAGACACGAATGAGACACGAGCGAATGAATGAGACACGAGCGAATGAATGAGACACGAATGAAAGAATGAATGAGTCTCGTGATTGATCGTACGAGTCATCTTACTTCTGCAGGAATGGACTAACATGATTGGAGATGGGAATGGAAGTGGGAATGAGAATTTACCACTTACCGATTCCGGTTCTCCTTCTTACTAAAAATAAGGCCTTATGTACCAGACATACAGTGCGCAAGGTAATATATACAGCCCATTGGTACAAAGGACACGTGCAGCATCGAAGTATTAGCGGGTCGATGCCGACTATTAGTGATTTAGTGTGTGCATTGGAGTATTAGCAGTCCGATGCACCAATATGGTGATCTTAGTAAAAGAGCAATTTTTTTTGCTCACAATTTCAAGTAACAATTTCATGTAATAACCAACAAGTTAAACCAACATACCGACTGTTTCACCTCCATTTTTAGAGCCCTCCAAACATCAGATTGATAAGTTGCCTTGTATACACCAAGGGATTCATGGAACGCGGATCTTGCTGAGGTTTCTTTTTCAGGTGAAAGGGTCTGCTCATCAGTATGATGTTCATACGCGCGACGTGTGATTGGCTTGCTGGAATTGGGGTCTGGTGGAGGTCCAGTATCAAGGAGCTCGGATCTGAGACATGCAACAAGGTTCTTCTTGTCATCAGCTGTGAAGCCAAGCCAATTTTTCATGCCATGCTTAGAGAGAGTTTTCCAAACTGCAGATGGTAGTCGTGTGCTTGGATCTGGCGTCCTTCCAGCCTTGTATACAGCATAGTCCTGGTAGTCACCATCAAATTTGATAGGGGGTAAATATGAAGCAGTGTCGTCAGTGATAGCAGAATATGTGGACTGTGTCATAGAAGATAAGTCATGTGCATTAGCCTTGACAGACATTTGGCTACGAGGTTGAGACAGTGATGCTTGGGAATCCAGCCAGGTTGCTTCAAGAAGGAGAATATTTTTCAATTCACTGATAGCAATGGCTTCATGCTGTCAAAACTTGATCATGTTCTGGGCTGCAGGAGGATCATTGACCTTGCAGAACTGTTCACTGAGTTGGAAGCTGCTACTGCAGGCCTTGCAGAGGTGTGTCTTGACGGTATCGAAGTCAAGTGGCCTCTGTGGATCACGTAGTGTGTTGAGGTGTTCCAGCTGGGCAAACCACTGGGTGATAAACTTGACTTTGGTGTCCTTCCATGACCTCAAGTCAATGTCCAATAGATGCTGCATCATGATGGAGGTGTCATATACTTTGGATTTGGACCTGTCATGTAACGCGACAAAATCGAAGAAGGCTTGTCTGCCATCTCTTGTGGTGGTATGGCTGAGCACACAGGAAGAGGAGAGGTCACTTTGGAAGACATGTAGAACAAGGGTCCAGAAGAAGGCACATTGTTTTGTCATGTAGAGCTTTTGTATACCCGGTGAGTGGTATATTGGGCCAATTGGGATCGAGGAATGTGTGGGTATCGATGTCACATGTTTCTAACTTGGCCTTGAATTTGACAAGCCAATGCTCAAATCTTGCATCATTTTGTAGTGTTGGAAATGTGGTTTCATCCCTTGATTTCTTGGTCCATGCCTCGTACTTGAGCTGTTCGATGGATCTTGTGGATCGTTCTTGCTGTTGGGATGTGCCAGCCACGGTTCCAACATCAGCTGCAGATTCTCTTCTGGCCTTGACAATTCCTCTATTGTAATCCTTGAAGGCATCCTTGGTGTAGTGGTTCCGATCTTCCCAGTCTAATCCTTGCGACGTGAGATGTTGTCCAAAATCGATGACTCTTTGTAAGTACAGCTGTACATGTTTGGAAAGTGGTGTTCGTGTTCCCCTCTCAAGGTATGCTAGATCACCAATGTTCTCGATGTACAGGAAGGCCAACCATGTCTTGTATTGGCCAGCGATGAGCGCCTCACACAAGGTGCTGTGGGACTCCTTTGGGACATCGAAGAAGTCGTGCAAGAAGGTGGCTAGTGCTTGGTCAAATGATGGAAAGAGGTCTGTGATAGACGTGTCCTCTCCATCATCTTGGGTTGGATTGCTCTGTTGGTTGGGTGCCATGCCGGTTGTGGGCAGGCGAGAAGTGGTTGCGGCGCTTCCGGGTTGGAGTGTTTGGAATCGTCCTGACAACCTGCTTTGCGTTCTGCCGGTGACCGGGATGTTGGACATGTATGAATACCTAGGGGACGCAAGATTGGTGTCTACTTGTCCGTCGTTGGTCTTTTATCCGGGAATGTGATTCCTGGATGGAGGTAGATTGCTATTGGCGTGTCCAATGCAATGGGCTTCTCGTGTAGTCGGATCAGAGAACTATCAATCGTCGTCCGTAGTCGAATCGATTGACAATCTGCTGCCGTCTTCTTCTTCTGCAAGCTGCAACAAGAAGCTTGCGACTGTTAATCTGTTAATTTCCTTTTGAAACTGGCTGTTGAGCTGACTCAATCCAAAGGCAAAGAGGAACAACGGGAGCTGTGGCTGCAGGCCGGTTGAGGTGCCGGTCTGTTGTGTTCTAATATTTCTCTGATATCCACTACGACTGGACGCTAATCCAATCAGATCTATTCTGACTATCGACAAACGACGCAATCAGTTCGATCTTAGGCTTGTAGTTCTACAGTAGGACGCAAAGAGGAGCGTCCGGTGCAAGGTTTAAGGTTGAATAATCAAATAATCTAAAAGTATAAGCAATTGATCTTGCTGGGGAGCAAGATAGCGCTTTAAAGGTCGTACTGCCGCTAATACAGCACGATACAAGTATTTTATACGGTAAAATACCGTGTTGTTGCTAATACAACACAGTATATCATGTAATTCGTGTTGCCGCTAATACAACACGTATTTTGTACAGCAGAAAAGGATTCGTGAGCAGCGCTTTGAACCTCTGCTGTCTTTTCTTGAAAACAGAACACTTAGCAGAAGATGGCATATACTAGCATCTGACATGTGTTCTTTCTTGGATCACTAAGTATCAAACGCGAGTGAGGATCGATTCTTCTCCTCCAGTTAAGTATTGATTCTCGATCGTAAGAATGAGCTATCGATCCTTTTTCTTCCAGTTAAGTATCGATTCTTGATCGTAAGAATGAGCCCAGTATTTTGCGAGGTCTCATTATTTCCAATCTCGTACCTCTACCAACCTAGACACGAAAGGAATTTAATAACGGGTACAATAGGGATGACTATTGGACCAGGACATGTTAACCAATTTATTCTACTACTAATCGTTTTAGGAGCAAAAGAGTGAGCTTTGCTTGCCTTTGCGGGAAGTTGCTCCTTTACAGGCTTTTCTAGTGCTAGCCTGTAAAATTTGATTGCAGGCGAGTCTTTCGGTCGCAAGCCCAGTTGTACGAGCTACCGTGATACAGTGACACATCTTATCTGGTGATACAGGGAATCGATTGTATTCCTTCTGGTAGGGATTGTAGGCTTGCGCTTTGTTGGAGGAATCCTTTGCCGGCTTGTTGAGGCTATCGGGGTCTAAGCGTGTGCTTAGAAGCTAGTTTTAGTGATATTGAAATCTACTAGATTTCTACTAGTAGGTTTCCCCCGGCCTGGCCCTCTAGCGCTTGTAGGGAGTGCCACGTGGCACTACCATTACTTTTATTTGGCTCGCTACATCAACTATCACTCACTACATTCGTGATAGCCTCAGTAGCCAGCCTACTTGTAGTACTGTATGTGCAATGCTTGTAGTTCATGGGTGTGTTGGTGGGTTAAGCAATGCTAGAGGGGGAGCCGGGAAACTCCAGCCTGTTGGTTGTTTTGCAGGCTGTAGAGTCCGGTCCCTTAGTTTGCTGTGCCCACACACACCGGCGCACAGCCTGGCTTACTAACAGCTTGGGCAGTTAAGCGTTTGGCTGTTAAGCCTTTTCTGCCATTGGGTCACAAGCCACAGGGTTGGAGCTGCCTGGAAATGGACCTCGAGGGGCCATGGAGGAAGGATTGCGAGGGTGGGAGATTCGTCCAAGGAGGAATCAGAGAGAACTGCCAGGGGGAGTGGGGGCCGTGGCCGGCACCCATTCCTCTGGCAGGAAGGAGTATGTTCCATTGTTGAACATTACAGAGGCAAAATTCTTGAAGATGGGAAGGGATTGCTGGTGCAAGTACTGCATCATGCAGTCACTGTGCCATCAGGCAAGGAGCTTGATTACAATAGAATGGCATCTGCCCTGTGGAAGGGCCATGGCTCCCCCTGCTCGTAGGGATCTGGCAGAGATTGCTGCAGGGGAGATGCCGGTTGTGTGGTAGAGGGTTTGGGCATTACTTTGTTGATACGGGACTCATTGATTCGTACGAATAGAATAACTGGCATTGTGTAGCTTTGGTACTGTTGGACACGAAAGGAATTTAATACTCCCCATGTTTCCTTATGAAAGGTCATCACGTTTACATGATGCTTCCATCATCTTGGAGGAGGCCGCCAGTATTTCCACAGAAGTGGAAGATGGGCTTGAGCAGTGGATACACAACTGAGTGTCCCCAATGCTTGGTGAGGATATCTGCACAATTATCCTTACCAGGAATGTTCAGCATTAGAATGAAGCCTTTTGCTATCATGCTTCGTACGTAGTGATACAATAGGATATGATGATGTTTATGCAACCTCGTGTAAGGAAAGGTTGACGTCTGAATCATCTTCTTGATGTCTCCCCATGAATAGGAGATGTCATAGACTTGCGTTCCAAGGTATCGGAATGAGTGACGTAGGTCAACAATTTGCTCAATGCAAGTTCTTCCTGCAACAAATTTGGCTCCGGATGTGGCCGTTTCCATAGTGGCTTGTTTCTTTGAGAACCACATCATAGGAGTCTTGTTTGCAAAGTGAAGGATGCCGGTTACAGTTTTCCCACTGAGAATGTCATGCATGAGGTTTGCATCACTGTCTTCCTAGCTCTTCAGAATGCTCCCCATAGACAGTGTTGGACCAATTGATGGTGTCCGGTTCAGTCAATATAAAATCTGGGGGTTCCACTCGGAACCTGATCTTGAAATGTCTGAACTTGGAGATATATCTGTAGATACGTTTGGCATGATCAAGATGTCCTTCTCTGGGTTGAGCTCTAAAACTCGAGAGCGTCATTACAGCTGTTTGGACATCAAATCGTCAAATGGCGATGATCCATTGAAGTGAGCCGATCATGCTTTGGTATTTCTGGATACCAGTTTCTTCAAGGAATGCTGATGAGTCCAATTCGGGATGATCATTCTTGGCAATGGGTGATTGGAATCTAGTGTTAGGTTTGCATCCGAGCATTTGTTCATATGATGCTTCCATCTTCTTGATGAATTTTATGGGGTTCATGCAGAGAACACCATGTTCATCTTGTTCAAAGCCGCAACCTAGGTGAAAGTTCATTCGCCCAGATCCCTTCAGTTTGAAGTTGTATGGCTCTGACTGTAGGATCTCCAGAAACGAATTGGGATCAGCCATGCAAAGACATAGGCTGTCAACATATGTGCATATGAGTTCATATACACGCTCCCCATGTTTGTTCATTCCAGGCTTGAGAAAGATTTCCGGTTCAGCGCGGGATCTTTTGAAGCCAATGAGGCATGCTGCTAGTAAATCACTGAAGCACTTGCCCGATGATCTGAGTCCATATAGAGCCTTGTAGATAATCAAGAGGTGACCTTCTTGTGATCGGAATTCTGGGCCTGCCTTGTATTAAATTCCTTTCGTGTCTAAGTTGGTAGAGGTACGAGATCGAAAATAATGAGACCTCAAAAATTACCGGGCTCATTCTTACGATCGAGTTCGATACTTAACTGGAGGAGAAGAATCGATCGTCAATACCGAGCTCATTCTTACGATCAAGTTCGATACTTAGTGATCCAAGAAAGAACACATGACAGATGTTAACATATGCTACCTTCTGTTAAGTGTCTTATTTTCAAGAAAAGACAGCAGAGGTTCGAAACTCTGCTCACGAACTTGTTTATCTGAATACGTGTTGTATTAGCGGCAACACGATATTCACCGTAATACGGTAATTTACCGTACAAAATACTCGTAATTTCATCGTGCTGTATTAGCGGCAGCACACTCTAAAGCGGTAACTTGCTCTCTAGCAAGCCGACACGCTTATACTTTTAGATTATTTGATTATTCAACCTTAAACCTTGCACCGGACGTTCTTGCGTCCTACTGTAGAACTACAAGCCTAAGATCTATCTGATTGCGCCGGTTGTCGATAGTTAGAATAGATCTGATTGGATTAGCATCCAGTCGTAGTGGATATCAGAGAAATATTAGAACACAACAGACCGGCACCTCAACCGGCCTGCAGCTAAAGCTCCTGTTGCTCTTCTTTGCCTTTGGATTGAATCAGCTCAACAGCCAGTTTCAAAAGGAAATTATCAGATTAACAGTCGCAAGCTTGTTGAAGCTTGCAAAAGAAGACAACAGCATAACAAAAGACGAAAACGAAAACGCGACGAAAGCAAATTTTCGTTACTTCACCATGTCGATACAAAACAACAACCAATCCGGCACAGATCATCGATCGACTCGACTACAGACGACGATTGATAGTTCTCTGATCCGATCACACGACAAAGACGATACATTGGACACGCTAGTAGCATTACAGTCAACACTGGGTCCATTCTCTCATGCCCGACATCCCTGTCGCCGCCAGAACGCAAAGCAGGTCGACAGGACGAAGCAGGTCCACTGGATTCCAAACACTCCAACCTGGGCTGCGACCGACATGGTTGACCCACAGGACAGCCCAACCCAGCAGGACAATGAAGAAGAGGACACACCTATCGAACACCTCTTCCCATCGTTTGACCGACCACTAGCCACCTTCTTGCATGAATCCTTTGATGTACCAAAGGAACAAAATGACACCCTGTGCGAGGCGCTCATTGCCGGACGGCTCAAGACATGGTTAGACTTCTTGTACATCGAGAACATTGGTGATCTAGCTTTTCTTGAAAGGGGAGTAAGAACACCAATTTATCGACATGTACAGATGTCCATACAGCAAGTCATCGACTTCGGGCAACATCTCACAGCACAAGGACTAGACTGGGAGGATAGAAACCATTATACCAAGGACGCCTTTAAGAGCTACTGTCGTGGGGCTGTCAGAGCCAGAAGAGGATCTGGAACGGATATTGAAACCACCACGCGCAACAGCACCGGCACATCTCACCGACAACAGGAAAGATCCTCCAAGCCCATCGAACAGCTTAGATATGAATCCTGGACCAAGAAATCAAGGGATGAAACCACATTCCCAACCCTGCAAAACGATGCACGGTTTGAGCGCTGGCTTGTCAAATTCAAAGCAAAGCTGGAAACATCTGATATAGATACTCATACATTTCTCGATCCAAACTGGCCTGATATACCACTCATCGGGTATGAGAAGGCTCTCCATGACAAGCAGTGTGCTTTCTTCTGGACTCTTGTCCTACATGCCCTCCAGAGTGATCTCTCCTACTCCTGCGTGCTCAGCCATACCTCCTCAAGAGATGGCAGACAAGCCTTTTTTGATTTTGTCTCATTGCATGACAGATCCAAATCCAAAGTATATGACACTTCCATTGTGATGCAACACCTATTGGACATTGACTTGAGGACATGGAAAGATACCAAAGTCAAGTTCATCACCCAGTGGTTTGCCCAGTTGGAACACCTCAACACACTACGCGATCCACAGAGGCCACTTGATTTTGATACTGTCAAAACACACCTTTGCAAGGCCTGTAGTAGCAGCTTCCAACTCAGTGAACAGTTCTACAAAGTTGACGATCCCCCTGCAGCACAGGATTTGATTAAGTTTAGACAGCATGAAGCTGTTGCCATCAGTGAATTGAAAAATATCCTCCTCCTTGAAGCAACCAGACTGGATTCCCAGGCATCACTGTCCCAACCTGGAAATCGAATGTCTGTCAAGGCCAATACTCATGATTTATCCTCTATGACACAATCCACATATTCTGCTATCACCGACGACTCGGTCTCATATTTACCTCCTATCGATTTTGATGGTGACTACCAAGACTACGCTGTTTACAAGGCTGGAAGAACACCAGACCCAACCACAAGACTGCCATCTGCCGTTTGGAAAACTCTCTCCAAGCATGGTATGAAGCACTGGCTTGGCTTCACAGCTGATGACAAGAAGCGCCTAGTTGCCTGCCTCAGGTCTGAGCTACTTGATGCTGCATTACCACCAGATCCCAATTCTAGCAAACCAATCACACGTCGGGCTTATGAACACCATACTGAAGAGCAGGACCCCTCACCTGCTGCTGAGCAGGCCCTCTCACCTGCTGAGGAAAGCTCGGCCAGATCTGCGTTCCATGCATCCCTTGGTGTATACAAGGCATCTTCTCAATCCGATAACAGGCCTCTCAAGTCTTCTGTTTCTCCTGCACATCCAGCTCGATTTCTTGCAGACAACCCTGATATACTTTACAAGAAAGAAGGCAATGTCTATGTCCCTGTTGAACAAACTTCACGATCTGTGAACTTTCACTATTGGGCATCACTGGACTGTGAATCCCCTGTTTCACCAGCAAACCCCGTTGCTACTTACCACTCTAGCAAAACTGCTGTATCCACACCTGGTTCTGCTATGGTTGACAGAGGTGCAAATGGATGTATCATCGGAAATGACGCATGTCTCATCTCTAAAGATATTCCCCCAAGATATGTCAATGTAACTGGTATCAACAATCACCAAATCCAGAACATCCCTATTGCAACATGCGGCGCCTACTCTGTTTCCAACAGAGGACCTGTCATTATCAGCTTTCATGAGAGTGCCTACACTGGACAACACCCATCTATCTTGTCTTCCCCTCAGATGGAAGCATACCACTCGATCGTGGATGATACCTCTATCAAGACAGGTGGAACCCAAGTCATTACCACTACTGATGACCATGTCTTTCCACTCAGTATATGTCATGGCTTACCTTATCTTGCTATGCGCAAGTATACCAGTGCAGAATTTGCTCTTCTTCCTCACGTCATCATGACAAGTGATCAGCATTGGAACCCATCTGTACTAGATAACACATATACCCCACAGGACGATACCTTCATTCAGAAATACCCGCCTCTTACCACATCACTTCCATATCCAGATTATGATGAATTTGGCGCACTTAGGGATATCAACATTGGCACATCTCCTACAGTCACCTCATTCTTGTCAAACAGCACTACCTCATCCCTCCAGGCGTTGGATGTTTCTGATACTTCGTTTTGGCTCAGCCCCACTGATTATATCCATCAAGAAATCCTCAGTTGGTGCTCTAATCAGTCTCCTTCCACCTCCATTACCGGTGCCGCCCATGTTCAGTCACCCACTGATATTGATTACTTGTCGCTAAAGCCATTCTTTGGATGGATCTCCCTTGATCGTATCAAGGCCACCTTCACCAATTCCACCCAGTATGGCTCACTCTCCATTAGTCCAGATGGTAACATATTCAAACGATTCCAATCACCACAGCCTGCCATGAATGTCCGACCTTTCAATGATGATGTCCTCTCTGATGTTGTATATTCAGATACCCCTGCCGTCAATGGTGGCTCCAAGATTGCTCAAGTTTTCTTTGGGCGCAAATCTCATATCATTCATGTTGAAGAAATGAGGACTACTGCTGATTTTCTCCCTTGTCTCCAAAATTTTGTTTGGCAATGGGGCAGACCACTCAGACTGCTCTGTGATCATGGGTCCTACCAGTCCAGCAAATCTGTTCTTGACTACCTCAAGATGATGTGGATTGGTTTATGGCAAAGTGAACCATACCATCAACACCAAAATCTCTTCAAACGACGGTACCAGACCTTCAAACGCATTGTCAATAGAATCATGGATCGCACGGGCACTCCACCACACCTCTGGCTTCTATGTATGGCATACGTTGGTCGTCTCATGAATCATTTGTCTGATCCCACTCTATCTGACAAACAGCCTTTCTATATTGCTACTGGTATCATTGGTGACATCAGCCCCTACCTTAGTTTCTTCTGGTTTGAGCCCGTATACTACAAGACTCCAGATACACAGTTTGGCTCTCAGACCACTGAATGCCTTGGCCACTTTGTTGGCATTGCTGAACATGTTGGCAATAGCTTATGTTTCACCATCTGGGATCCCATCACCAATAAGCTCCTTGACCGCTCTGGTGTACGCACTGCTTTAACTCCCGAGCATCGCAACAAGCGTGCTGGCTTGTTCACTGATGATGGCTTTCTTGCATGGCGCAAGGCCAAGGATGCTTCCCTCACTCCTAAATCTTCTGGTGATAGTCCCTCCTTTCGACATTCTACACCACCCAGTTCAGTCACAGCATCACCTCCTCTGCGCATCACAAAGCCATCCCTGCCTACCTTTCTTTATTCCAAGGTTCCTAATACCCGAAGCTTTGTCCCTTCCCCAATCCCTAACAACTATGGGGAGATTCTTGATGGCCCTCCAACCCCTCACATCTTCAGCAAAACCCCTGACAGCGTCCCTGTTACTGAAGATGACTTTGGTCCCCCTGAGCTAGCATATTTTGATGTTAGTGAAGCCACACCTCCACCCATCAATCCTGCTACCCCATCTGTTGGCCCATCTGAAGTAGTTGTTACTGATGAAGAAGGCAATGCCCAATTTGACGATGATGGCACACCCATCACCATCCCTGCTATCCCTGTTGCTGAATTGCAAGGTCGGTCTTTTCTCATGGCCCTCCCTGATGGCACACAGAAAAGAATGACAGTTGTTGACATTGAAAACAGTCTTGAGCAAAACAAAGACTTCATCAAGTTCAAGTGCAAACATACCAATGATGAACTTGAAGATATCATAGCCTACAATGATGTCATGAATTACATCCACAGGGATGTAACTCAAGAAGATGGCAAACTTTGGTCTTTTTGACGCATACTTGGTCATCAAGGTCCCCTTGACAACAAGCACCCACAATACAAAGGTTCCAAATACAATCTTTGGATTGAATGGGAAAATATGGAACGGACATACGAACCCCTATCCAATGTAGCTACCGATGACCCGGTCACTGTAGCACAATATGCAAAAGACAACAACATGCTTGATAAACCAGGCTGGAAACATCTCAAACGTATTGTTTCTCTTGCCAGAAGAACCAAGAAGCTAAACCGGCTAATCCACCAAGCCAAGCTTTGCTCCTTCCGCACTGCTCCCCAGTACCAGTATGGATTCAAGGTACCTCGCAATCATGAAGAAGCCATCCAGTTTGATACAGCCAATGGCAATACCAAATGGCAGGATGCTATAGCGCTGGAAATGTCACAGCTTCAAGAATATGACACCTTTATTGACAAGGGTATCTACAAGGCTAACAATATACCCACTGGCTTCCAACAGATCAAGGTCCACATGATTTATGCCGTCAAGCAGGGTCGACACAAAGCCCGGCTAGTTGCAAACGGCAATCTCACTGAAGCTCCCATTCACAGTGTGTATGCAGGAGTTGTTTCCCTTCGTGGCTTGCGCATGTGCCTATTCCTTGCTGAACTGAATAGCTTAGAAGCATGGGGAACCGACATTGGGAATGCATACCTAGAAGCTGTTACCTATGAGAAAGTATGCATCAAGGCTGGTGCTGAATTTGGATCACTAGAGGGCCACCTACTAGTGATCTACAAGGCTCTATATGGACTTCGATCATCTGGCAAGTGCTTTGGTGATATGCTCGCTGCCTGCCTCATTGAACAAGGTTTTGAAAGATCCAAGGCAGAGCCTGAAATCTTTATCAAGCCTGGCAGCAACAAGCATGGGGAGCCAGTATACGAGCTGATATGCACATATGTTGACGACCTTTGCTTATGTATGGCCAATCCTGAAACCTTTCTGGTAATCCTGCAGTCTGAACCTTACAATTTCAAATTAAAGGGCTCTGGTCCAATGAACTTTCATTTGGGATGTGGTTTCGAAAGAGATGAACATGGTGTGCTCTGCATGAACCCTATCAAGTTCATTGAGAAAATGGAGGCCTCATATGAACAAATGTTTGGCTGTAAACCCACCACCAGGTTCCATTCACCCCTTGCTGAGAATGACCACCCAGAGCTAGACTCATCATCCTTCCTAAGTGATACTGATATCCAAAAGTATCAAAGCATGGTGGGCTCACTCCAGTGGGTCATTGCCATTGGACGTTTTGATGTGCAGACTGCTGTTATGACCTTATCAAGCTTTTGAGTGCAACCTAGGGAAGGCCATCTCAATAGAGCCAAACGAATCTATGGATATATTTCCAAGTTCCGACACTTCAAAATCCGATTCAGAGTGGGCGTACCAGATTTTGTACTCACTGAAGGTACCAGTACAGACTGGTCCAATACCGTATATGGGGAGCACTCTGAAGACCTACCAAGTGATGCTCCTAAACCCCTGGGTAAGGTAGTTGTGTTGTCTCATTTCTATGATGCAAACTTAATGCATGACATCCTAAGTGGTAAAGCTGTCACTGGGATCCTGCATTTTGCAAACAAGACCCCCATCATGTGGTTCTCCAAGAAGCAAGCAACATCTGAAACAGCCACCTTTGGCGCTGAGTTTGTATCTGCTAGAACCTGCATTGAGCAAATCGTTGAAATTCGACAGTCATTCAGGTATCTTGGTACTAGAGTACACGACACATCCTACACGTGGGGAGACAATGAAAAGATGATCCAAACCTCTACATTTCCATATGCGAGGCTCCACAAGAGGCACCACATTCTCTCATATCACTATGTTAGAAGCATGATCGCAAGAGGCTTCATCCTCATGCAACATCTTGCAGGCAAGGATAACTGTGCCGACATCCTCACCAAGCATTGGGGACACTCAGTAGTGTATCCTTTACTCAAGCCCATCTTCCACTATTGTGGAAACACTGGTGATTTGCTAAAGGATGACTGCATCGGATCTTAGAGTATGCTTTCGCATGGACACATGGGGAGTATTAAATTCCTTTCGTGTCTAAGTTGGTAGAGGTACGAGATCAAAAATAATGAGACCTCAAAAATTACAGGGCTCATTCTTACGTTCGAGTTCGATACTTTACTGGAGGAGAAGAATCGATCGTCAATACCGAGCTCATTCTTACGATCGAGTTCGATACTTAGTGATCCAAGAAAGAACACATGACAGATGTTAACATATGCTACCTTCTGTTAAGTGTCTTATTTTCAAGAAAAGACAGCAGAGGTTCGAAACTCTGCTCACGAACTTGTTTATCTGAATACGTGTTGTATTAGCGGCAACACGATATTCACCGTAATACGGTAATTTACCGTACAAAATACTCGTAATTTCATCGTGCTGTATTAGCGGCAGCACACTCTAAAGCGGTAACTTGCTCTCTAGCAAGCCGACACGCTTATACTTTCAGATTATTTGATTATTCAACCTTAAACCTTGCACCGGACGTTCTTGCGTCCTACTGTAGAACTACAAGCCTAAGATCTATCTGATTGCGCCGGTTGTCGATAGTCAGAATAGATCTGATTGGATTAGCATCCAGTCGTAGTGGATATCAGAGAAATATTAGAACACAACAGACCGGCACCTCAACCGGCCTGCAGCTAAAGCTCCTGTTGCTCTTCTTTGCCTTTGGATTGAATCAGCTCAACAGCCAGTTTCAAAAGGAAATTATCACCTTGATACAGACTTTCTCGCAGGTTACTGCTTCAAGATAAGCCTTTCCTATATCTGTACCCCATGCCTCCAGACTGTTCAGCTCAGCTAGGAACAGGCACATGCGTAGACCGCGGGGTGATACGACACCGGCGTACACACTGTGGACGGGGGCTTCAGTAAGATTGCCGTTTGCAACAAGACGAGCCTTGTGTCTACCATCATGTTTGACAGCATATATCATGTGTACCTTGATCTGTTGAAACCCGTTTGGGATGGAGCTTGCCTTGTACATTCCTTTATCAATAAAGGTATTGTATTCCTTGAGCTGTTCCATTTCAAGAGTAATGGCGTCTTCCCATTTGTGGTTTCTGTTGGCTTGATCAAATTGGAGGGATTCTTCATGGTTACTGGGTACCTTGAACCCGTATTGATATTGCGGAGTGGTACGGAAAGATCAAAGTTTGGCTTGATGCACAAGTCGATCAAGCTTCTTGGTTTGTAGTGCTAGGTTGGTGATTCATTTGAGACGTTTCCAACCTGGGAGGTCAAGCATGTTGTTGTCTCTACCATATTTGGCAACGGTAACAGGATCATCGGCCGCAATGTTGGCTAATGGTTCATATGTCCGTTCCATATTTTCCCATTCAATCCAAAGGTTATATTTGGAGCCTTTGTACTGAGGGTGCTTGTTGTCCAATGGACCTTGGTGTCCTAGGATTCTGCGGAACGACCACAGTTTGCCATCTTCTTGGGTTGAATCACGATGGATGTAGTTCATGACATCGTTGTAGGCAATGATGTTGTCAAGTTCGTCATCAGAGTGCTTGCACTTGAATTTGATGAAATCTTTATTGCGTTCAAGATTGTCTTCTACATCCACGATGGTAAGGCGTTTCTGAGTACCATCGGGATTGGGTACAAGGAAAGATCTGCCTTGTAGGCCGGCAATTGGGATGGTCAGGATGGTAAGAGGTTGACCATCATCATCAAATTGCGCATTCCCTTCTTTGTCGGTAACAACTACCTCTGATGGGTCTACTGTAGGAGTAGCAGGGTTGGTGTGTGGAGTCGTGACGTCACTAACATGAAAGTATGCTAGCTCGGGTGGATCAAAATCATCTTCAGTAAGGAGAACACCATCGGATATCTTGCTGAAGATGTGTGTCGTAGGAGGACTATCAAAACTCTCCCCATAGTTGTTAGGGAGTGGAGAAGGGGACCAGCTTGGGCTGTCATTGACCTTCTTATAAAGAAAGCTCGGTAACAAGGGGTGGGCGGGTGATTTGATAATATACTGATTACCAGATGCTGGAGGTTGACTGTCCTCAGGTGTCTGAGTAGGAGATGCCGTAGCTTGGTGCTTGATAGGAGCCGGAGGCTTGTTTTTGTCAGGTGCTGCAGGATTGTTGAGGGTCGTTGTGGTGTCAGAGTCTGTAGTGGATTCTGCAGTAGTAGGAGCAGTTGGGATATCTTGTGGTTCGGGCTGCTCTGTTGGGGTATCGTTAGTCATAGGCTCCCAATGTTTCGTGATTGTAGGTGCATCACCGGTTGCATACAATTGGTGTACCAAATCCTTTGCTTTATAAAGCCATCGTCAGTAAAGAGGCCAGCCCGTTTGTTGCGTGATTCAGGTGTAAGAGCTGAGCAAACACCAGAACGGTCAAGCAATTTGTTAGTAACAGGATCCCAGATCAGGAAGCATAGGCCATTACCAACATGTTTGGCAATGCCAACGAAATGACCAAGGCGTTCGGTGGACTGGGTACCAAAAGGTTAATCATTGGTCTTGAAGTAAACAGGTTCAAACCAAAAGAAACTGGTATATGCGCTAATATCACCAAGGGAACCAGTAGCAATGAAGACCGGTTGTTTATCCGATAGAGTAGGATCAGAAATAACATTGAGGAGTCTGGCGACGTATGTCATACACAGCAACCATAGATGTGGTGGTGTGCCGGTGCGGTCCATGACGCGGTTGACGATACGTTTGAACGTTTGATATCGATGTTGAAATTGGTTCTAATGTTGGTGATAGGGTTCACTCTGCCAAAGTCCAATCCATAACATCTTGAGATAATCGATGACACGCTTGCTAGACTGGTAGGATCCATGATCACATAAGAGGCGAAGAGGTCCGCCCCACTTTCGAATGAAGTTCTGAAAGCATGATAGGAAATCACCGGTGTTACGCATCTCTTTGACATGGATGATATGGGATTTACGACCAAAGAAGATCTGTGCAACTTTGGAACCACCATCAATTGCTGGGACGTTGGAGTATATGACATCAGACAATACGTCGTCATTGAATGGTCGAACGTTCATTGCCGGTTGAGGGGAATGAAAGCGTTTGAAGAGGTTACCATCGGGGCTAACCGCTAAGGATCCATATTGCGTTGAATTGGCAAAGGTTGCCTTGATGCAATCTGTAGAAACCCAACAAAAGAAGGGCTTCAGAGATAGGTAGTCATGCTCATTAGGATAACGTTCATGAGGTGTGGTTGCGACACGGGGTGTGTCATCAGCAGTACAGGCCGTGGGAAAAACAAGGATTGTATCAGAAGTTGGGGACGGAATACAACGAGCTAGATGTTCCTGATGGTCATAATTGGTAGGGGTAAGCCAGAAGGAGCGATCGTTGATACCGTGCTCATTGATAGGAAGAAAAGCTGATAGAGTGCATTGACTGGAGTATGAACTGAGAGATAAAACCGTGGATGAACCAGGGGATACAGAGATATCCAAACCTTCAAGACAACGTGGGTTTCCATATTTGTCATATGTTGTGGGATACGGAAGGTGCTGCGGTTGTGGTGGATACTTCTGAAGGAAGGTTTCATCCTTAGCACTGATGATGGTATCGAGGATGGAAGGGTCCCAGTGTTTATCCAATGTCATGATGACATGTGGGAGTGCGTTGAATTCGTCGGTGGTATACTTGCACATGGCGAGATATGGCAGGCCATGGCGAATGCTGAGGGGCAATGCGTATCCATCAGTTGTGGTGATGACTTGTCCACCGCCTGCTTTGATGGATATGTCACCGACAGTAGATAAGTATGCTTCCATCTGGCCGGATGACATGATAGAAGAGTGTCTTCCCATGTATGCGCATTCATTAAAAATGAGGATAATGGGGCCTCTATTCGAGACAGAATATGTGCCACATGTTGCAATGGGAATATTCTGCACTTGGTGATTGTTGATGCCTGTGATATTGACATACCGAGGTGGAATATCATTGGAGACGAGACATGCATCATTACCAATGATACAACCATTAGCACCACGGTCAACCATAGCAAATCCGGGGTTGGAGACAGTAGTAATAATAATATACGTATTTAAGTAACTTTAACCACCAAAGGTGGATCTAAACTACTCAGTCTGTATCCAGACTTTAACGTCACCTCAATCGAAGAGAGTTTAAGCCCCAAGTTGTAGAACGACAAATTTGTCAAACAAATCCTGAAAGCAAGCAGGGAGGGTACAAGGAAAAACTGTTGAAGGATACCGGTAGCATGAGCTGAACTGGGAGCAGCTACCAACAAACAGACAAGAGGAAGGGGAAAATACTGGGAGCAGCACGGTGTGCAAAGGTGGGTGACTGGTGGAAGAACTAGGAAGGGCACCGGGTGCAAAACGTGGTGAGCCACTGGGAGCAACCCTGGGGGAGGAAGGTGGTGATGCAGTGGGAGCAGCGCTGGGGACAGTGCCAGGAACCACACTGGATGCAGCACAAGGAGCAGCACTGGGTGCAGAACCGGGTCAGACACTGGGAGAAGCCCTGGGGTGCAGAAGATGGTGATATATTGGGAGCAGCGCCAGGAGCCAAACTTGGTGCAGCTCAAGGAGCATCACGAGGTACAGAACCTGGTGAGAGACTAGAATCAGCGCGGGGTCAAACCTGGCGAGATACTGGGAGCAGCACTTGGTGAAACACTTGGAGCCACACGTGGGCGAGGCAAAAAACAGCACTGGGGGCAGAACTGGGTGAAACAATGGGAGCAGCGCTGACTGCAGAAAGAGATGATATACTAGGAGCAGCACTGAGTGCAACGCCAGGAACCAAACTTGGTGCAGCGCCAGGATCAGCACTGGGTGCAGAACGTGGTGAATCATTGGGAACAGCACTGTGTGCACTGAGTGAAGAACTAGAACGAGCACTGGAGTCCGCGCTTGGTGAAACACTAGGAACAGCACTGAGGGCAGAAGATGGTGATAAACTGGGGGCAACGCTGGGTGCAGCGCAAAGAGCCACACGAGGTGCAGCGCTAGGAGCTTCACTGGGGGCAGAACTTGGTGAGAGACTGGGATCAGCACGGGTGAAGAGCCTGGTGAGATTCTGGGAGCAGCACTTGGTGAAACAGTAAGAGACACACGTGGGGCAGGGCAAAAAGCGGCACTGGGGGCACTTGGTGTAGCAATGTGGGCTGCACTGGGGGAGACACTGGGAAAAGCACTGGGGATAGCACTGGAGGAAAATTTTGGCTCATCCTTTAGGATCCATTCAGCCAAGCCCTCAGCAAAGCAGCCTCCTGACGATACGGCTGCTGGGACGGGAGAGGGACTGCATAGTGTCTCCTGGCAAGCTGGATGGTCGCAAGCCATTGACGCTTGGCAGTAAGAGTATAACCATGGAGCACTTGGAGGGGAATCTGGAGGAGGGAGTGAGATTGAGGCAGAGCACCAGCTAAGCCAATGGCCAATTCAGATGAAATGGAATCATTGAGAGATTGATGTTGTTCAGACTCAAGCAACCCTCCAGTGCCATGGAGCCGTTGGTTCCGGTACGTCCAGATATCCCAACAAGTGAGGAAAAATTGATGAATCACTGCAGTGGCCCATTGACAAGGAGAACGCTTGCTACCAATCAAAGAGTAGAAATCAGCTTGAATCTGATGCCAGAGGGGTGTCCACCTCCCAAGGAACCAGTTGTGCCATCCAATCCGATGCTGAGCCCTTATAGCAGATGCAATATCAGGGGAGTAGGAGGAAGGGTGGATACGCCTACCTTGACGAACCCTAGTGGTAACATCCACAATGGCGAGAGCCAGTGAAGGGTCTGTAAGCTCAGAAGTAAGGCGCTGTTGCAAAGGGGCCCGAAAGGAAGACAAGCAGTGCTGGACAGCCCCGGGGTCGGCACATGAAAGCACATGGGAAACCTTTTCCTCGTCTTGGGCACACAGAGGGCATTGAGAGTGATCCTGGTGCTGGTAATGAAGTAACTGATTGCCAACACCAATACAACCCGAAGCAAACTTGACAAACCACCGTTGCATACCAGGAGGGAGGCGCTTGAAAGCAGAGTGATGGGCACACCAATGGATAGAATCGGAGACTTGTGGTGGAATGGAGATGTCGTGGTGAGTGTGCCAATAGTGAAGAAGTGGAGGACCCGAAATAAGAATGTGCAAGGCATCTCTGTCAAAGCGAGAGCATTTGAGACCGTTCTGTGAGAGAGCCCAGGGCTCAAACACAAGTCGGGGATAGTGGTAAGGAGAAGAACGATTCATGGAGAGAAATGCCTTGGCCATGCTATCAACTTGATGATTGCGAAGCGCCCACCAGTCAAGAGAAAAACCCTCTTGATGACCCTGAACCCACTTGAAGGTGACAGTGATTGGAAGAGCAGAGAGCATATTGCGAATGGCATAGACATAGTCAAAAGATTTCTGAGAGAAAGACAAGGGCCAGGTTCCCTGAGCCTGTTGAAGAGCCGTATCCCCATCAAGGGCAATGGTGAGTGAGCCAGAGGCTACATCATAGAGGTCATCCAGGGCCATACAGCAGGTGAGGACACCAATGATGCCAGCCAATTTGCTCCAGTAGGAAGACTGATCTTCAGGGGAGCCACTGACAAGGTTAGATCCAGTGAGGAACACCGTGGGAGACTTGGTGGAGGTGTTGGGGGAGAGGATGAAGGAAGATGTACCTCGGAGGAGAATGGGATCATAAGAGCCGTCACAGACAGCGCTGGCAGAGCCACGCAGAATGCCATCGGCAAGAGCTTGACATCCATCCTGGGGAAGGGAGTATTGATGGAGAAGGACTCGGGGAGAGGCGTAGAGAGCATCAAATGCATCCTCTGGGGTGGCAGGAAGACACTCAAAAGGATCGTACGTCAAGGGATCCTCGTCTGGTGGATGGGAGATAAAGGAGGATGGACCGGCGATCCGGAACACATTCCCACTGGAAAGGAGAGAGACAAGAGTGTCGGCACAGGCAGGTTTTGCGCAAAGGATGGTAGTGTTGAAGCTATAACGACCTCGGCCTTGCAAAGAACCGACCTTCCAATCAGTGGAACATTTGGAGAAGATCCGGTCAGTAGAACGACACAAAAACCAGGGCCACACAGAGGAAGAATCTGAGGACAGCCAGTGCCCCAGGTGGAAGGAGGGGTGGAAAGCTTGGTCTGAAGGCAAGGCCAATGGGGGTAAGAAGGATTTCCGAAGGGCACGTTGCCAAAGCTGAAGAGCTGGGAGATTCCACGGAGGGGGGCATCGAGGCCAGTCAAGGTGGGCGCGAAGATGGTTGGAGGACTGCAACTGGAAGGCCATAGGAGAAAGCTGTGTGCCATCTGCAGTGCAGATATCAGCAAGGGAGATAGCCTGGAGAGACATCCTGATGAGGTTCAGAAGAGACAGGTTGGCGCCCCGAAAGCCAGCAGTGACAAAAGCTTGCATGAAGTAGCAGTCATTCACTCGAAGCAGAGGAAGTGTAGGAAAGTCTTCCATACTCACTGGATGCAAAGAAAAGAAATGCCACACATGCTTATACCAGCAAGGAGTGATATAAGAGGCATAAGGCTGGTAGGGGGTAACACCGAGATGAAAAGGGAAATATTCAGCGGTAAGCCTAAGAATATGGCCCGTCTGAGAAACACGGGACAGATTCCTGAAGCAGAGTAGCAATGTGGCTGAATTCTTGGAGACGGAATGGGTGAATGAAACCAAAGCCTTGATACAAAGATGGACCATAGAAGACCTTGCAAGGAAAGTTGCAAGACATGCCGGCCTTGTTGAGCACTGGGACCAGAGTTGGTTGGAGAATTTGGGTCCAGGTAGAAGCGCTGAGCTGAGTGACGGGCATGGGGTATTCAAAAGACTTCATAAATGAGTACTTGAAGGTGTAGAGGGAGGTGTTCTTCTTGCACTTGTAGGACCTCATTTGAGATCCAAAGGACTGGGACTGGGTCTGCAGGTGATCAACTTGAGCTTCCTCATTTCCGTCCATAGAAATGTAGACACCCAAAGTCTTGTCAGCGTGAGCAACCTCAAAATGGTCAAGAGGGGACTGGACACCAGATTTGTCAGTGATGGTGAAAACACCGGGCATTTCATCGACAGAGCGATAGTCCCAACCAGAACCAGTCCACTTGAAATCAATCAAGTAGCAGAAGGACTTAGCAGGTTCAATAGCGCCACCAGTAGCAATGAGACCGCCAGCCCAGCGGTCTAAAGCTGCCTGAAAATCAACAGCCAGAGCCTCACCAGAGGTAGTAGAGGAGGAACCGGCACAGAAAAGATCAGTATCATCCACAAAAGCAAAACCAACCAAGGAAACAAGCTGAAGGGATAGGGAGGTGAGTAGGTGGACCCCATGTTCTGCATTCTGCATCATCCGGAAAAGAATGGTAGAAACCAGAGCCCACAGAGTTGGGCCAAGACCGTTGCCTTGTCCAATCCCACTTAGAGGAATAGATTCATCACCATACATAGGACCGGACCTGCCAAAGCCAGTTTTAATGTGATGGGTAGCACGCTGGAGAGTGGAGAGTAGAACCTCGCAAACATGAGCTGGAAGCCCAAAGCTTTGAAGGGTGAGACTGGCAATGGGATGGGAGATTTGATCATAGCAGCCCTTGGCATCATTCATTGCAACCGCCCTGGAGCGGCGCCTCTGACGAAGAACATCACAAATAAGCGTCTTGTTGAGACAAGTGTTGATGGCTTTGTGATGCTTCCGGCTGCCATGCTGGTCAAGCGAGAATGCGTTTACCGATCATCTTGTTGTTGATCTGAAACTCAGGCGACATCAGTTGGATGAGTCTCATCTTGTCAACACGGTATTCACCAGGTTTCTTGAAGATTTCAACGTTGGTGATAACCTGCCAAGCAGAGGGCAAGAAGCCAGCAAGCAGAGGAGCAGTTCGCATCAAAGTATCAAAGGAATTCAGCTGTGTGTCCAAAGCAAAAGATTTTTGGTGGGCAAAACTGAGGCAAGAAGGCTCACCAGCAGTGCGTTCCTTCTGGCATTTCCAGGCAGCAGCATTGTCAGCAGGGCTAACAGAATAGTCAAAGGGAGCCAAAGACTGAATGGCCGCAGGCACCTGAAGGCAAGTAAGAAATTCAGTAAGGTATGGGTCTGTTCCTGAAGGAGAAACATAGGTGCCAGCAAGGACCGCAGCTGAGGAAGGTCCAGTACCCAAGTAGCCGAAGGCCTGAATGAAAGAGGGAGACATGGAGGGAGTGTCTAGACATTGTTGCTGACGGCAGACATTGGAGGCAGCCATGGCTGGCACCATGGCAGATTGAGACTCCAAGACGTGTTCCGTGCCATCAGATTCGACTGTAACAGCGTTCAGAACAGCAGGCTTTGAGAGACGACCACGGATAGCGCGAGCAGCGAGCCCTAGATCCCGTTGGAGCCGTTCACAGCGCATGCGTGCCCGAATCTGGGAGGCGCTCTGGTTGTAGGGCTTGCCTTCAGTAAGAAGGGCGTCCACCAAGCTTTGGTTGAAGGAGTCACGCCACGAAGGAGCCAGGACTTTGACGGCACGGTATTGCTTGTAGGCTTGCTTCAAATGGAGGACAGCAGTGGCAAGATCACAGTGTTCACCCTTGTATAAGGAAAGCTTACATGCCAAGCGCTTCACCATGGTGTGACTGGTGGAGACACCTTGCCGAAGCTGCGCAATCCGCCTCCAAAAATCAATGGTGTCACGGTAAACCTGGAGCTTGGGAGACCAAGGAATCATGCCGGTGCGAAGCCGGCAAAGATGTTGTTCAACAGACAGCCAGATGGAAGCAGAGGTAGCATGGAGGACATCATAGGTAGTGATGAGAGTATCGCGCACAGTGGTATCACCAGATAAATACAGTGTCACCAGGTGCTCAAGCTTAGTCTGAAGGGGGAACACACAAGCAGTAGCAAAGGCATGTTTTACCCGCTTGAGATAGCGCTGTCGAAGGTGAGGGTGGGAAGATTTCAGGTGAGGAATGGAGGAGCGCACAGGAGATGGAAGATATTTGCCCAAGATACTGCCATTACACACTTTGATCCAGAGCAAGTGATGGTCAGAAACCATGCCGTGCGCACCATCAAAAGCACAGTAACCAGCTCGGAAGACATCAACATGCTCAGTAGTCCAGATGGCATCAATGGGAGTCCTGGTAGTATTTTGATTGTGGGTGGCAGGTGGGGAAGTTGAAGGGTGGGTAGTCAAGATGGCATCCTTGAAGCCAAGTGCTTTGAGCTCAGAGGAAAGACCGTCAGACCGGACATCAGAATTATGGTCAATCCCTAAAATGACTGAGTCACCAGCCTCTAAGTAAGCCTGAAGGGCAGCTGTGAGGTCACGTCGAAAGAGAATGCGTGGGTTGGGACAGCGAAGATCCTCCTCAGCCTGGAAGTAACGGCAGTGTTGGTTCCAAACAGAGCCAAGGTCCCTGTCATTTTCTACAGGGCAGTAGGCAGAAAAGATGGTAACCGTAGCTTGAGCCCTCCCCTGAAACCGGACGAAGGTCCACCGGCCAAGCCCCGATGGATCAGCCCCATGGGCAAGCTTGTGAGAATGAAAGAGCCGGTCAATGGTAAACCCTGTACCACCAGGGATGCGCCAAGTGCCGGTGGATGCCTCATGCTTGTTGCTAGCAAGGAAGGTGAAGCTAGAAGGGTAGACCTATTTGATGTGAGAGTGGAAGAGATCACAGAGGGGGTGCTGAGGTTCATTCAGACAATGCTCTGCGTAGAGGGCAACCCCAGCTTGACTTTGAGCAACACGCCCGAGAGTTGTGACGAGAGCGAGACATGAAGGCTGACTTCCGCTGGGGACCAATATTTTGGAAGGTAATGAGAGTAGAGTTTGATGACTGGAGACTGGGGAAAGGGATGGCGAAAAGCATCAGCATCTTTAGCCACAAGGATGTCCCCATGAAGATTGGATTGTGCTAGGCGGGAAACGCAAGGAGGCAAGGAATGGGAAGAAGGACTGGAGGAATCCAGGTGGGGATCTGAGTTGGAGGGCATCCCACGGTGCCCCGTATGAGATATCCTAGCCATGATCAGACGCATACCGTGTCTGTCACACGGGAGAGGAAGCTGGTGAGGCATAGGTGTGGAACACGGAAGGCCACAGCAGGTGCTGTGCCAGGGGTGGCAGCACAGGAGGCAGATCGAGGAGAAAAGTTGGTACTGGATGCGACCGTGGGTGAAGCACTGGAAAGCAAACCAAGGACATTGCTGGGGGAATCACTGGGAGTGTCGCCTGGTGCAGTGCTAGGAGAAACCCTGGGTGCAGATCAGGGTGAAACACTGGGAGCACCAGTTGATGCAGCACTTGGTGGAACACTGGAGGCAACCCTAGGTGAAGCACTGGAAAGCAAACCAAATGCATTGCTGGAGGAAGCACTGGGAGTGCCGCCTGGTGCAGTGCTAGGAGGAACACTGGGTGCAGATCAGGGTGAAACACCAGAAGCACCAGTTCATGCATCACTTGGTGGATCACTGGAGGCAGCCCTGGGTGAAGCACTGGAAAGCAAACCAAATGCATTGTTGGAGGAAGCACTGGGAGTGTCGCCTGGTGCAGTGCTAGGAGAAACACTGGGGGCAGAGCAGGGTGAAACACCGGAAGCACCAGTTGATGCAGCACTTGGTGGAACACTGGAGGCAACCCTGGGTGAAGCACTGGAAAGCAAGCCAAATGCATTGCAGGAGGAAGCACGAGGAGTGTCGCCTGGTGCAGTGCTAGGAGAAACACTGGGGGCAGAGCAGGGTGAAACACCGGAAGCACCAGTTGATGCAGCACTGGGTGGAACACTGGAGGCAACCCTGGGTGAAGCACTGGAAAGCAAACCAAAAGCATTGCTGGAGGAATATTAAATTCCTTTCATGTCCTGCGTAGCAGTATGTATCAATGGTACAGTTGTATCTCATTCTTTACTCGCACGAGTTCAGCTTACTTGCTCGCGAATCATGATGTTTAACATTATGGACCAAATGGCTCAATCTGTGAGCTAAATATCTCATTTTCTGACCAAATGGCTTGATCGTGTAAGCCAGGTGTCTCATTATTGACCAAATGGCTCAATCTTGCGAGCCAAATGATCGTCACTCGTACGATCGAATTATCGATACTTAGAGATCAAAGAGAGAATACACGGCAGAAACTAGCATATGCTAGCCATCCCGTTAAGTGTTTTGTTTTCAAGAAAAGACAGCAGAGGTTCAATCTTTGTGCTCACGAACCTGTTTGTTTGCTGCACAAAATTACGTGTTGTATTAGCGGCAACACATTACACGTTATGTCGTGTTGTATTAGCGGCAACACGGTATTTTACCGTATAAAAATACCCGTATCGTGCTGTATTAGCGGCAGTACGACCTTTAAAGCGCTATCTTGCTCTCCAGCAAGATCAATCGCTTATACTTTTAGATTATTTGATTATTCAACCTTAAACCTTGCACCGGACGCCTCTTTTGCGTCCCATTGTAGAACTACAAGCATAAGATCTAACTGATTGCGTCGGATACCGATAGTCAGAATAGATCTGGTTGGATTAACATCCAATCGTAGTGGATATCAGAGAAATATTAGAACACAACAGACCGGCACCTCAACCGGCCTGCAGCTAAAGCTCCTGTTGCTCTTCTTTGCCTTTGGATTGAATCAGCTCAACAGCCAGTTTCAAAAGGGAATTAACAGATTAACAGTCGCAAGCTTGTTGAAGCTTGCAAAAGAAGACGACAAAAGGAGCACTCTACGACGACGAAACAATCCGACAGCAGACCATCAGTTGACTTGACTACGGACGACGATTCATAGTTCTCTGATCCGATTACAGTTTAACAAGGATACGAAATCAAAGAAGCCGTAAGTCCTTCATAGAAGCCCATTGCATTGGACACGCCAATAGCAATCTACCTCCATCCGAAGAACACGTCGTACCCCCACAATTACACAACAACAACGATGCCCACCATCCCGGTCGCCGGGAGAACAAGAAGCAGGTCGACAGGCCGAAGCAGATCGACAGGACGGTTCCAAACACTCCAACCTGGGAGCGCCGCAACCACCCCTCGCCTACCCACAACTGGCACGGTGGCAACCGACCCACAAGACAGTCCAACCCGACAGGATGATGAAGAAGAGGACACATCTATCAAAGACCTCTTTCCATCGTTTGACCGACCACTAGCCACCTTCTTACATGAATCCTTTGATGTACCAAAGGAACAAAACGACGCCCTGTGCGAGGCGCTCATTGCCGGACAGTACAAGACATGGTTAGACTTCTTGTACATCGAGAACATTGGTGATCTAGCATTTCTTGAAAGGGGAGTAAGAACACCACTTTACCGACATGTACAGATGACCCTGCAGAGAGTCATTGACTTTGGACAACATCTCACAGCACAAGGACTAGACTGGGAGGATAGAAACCATTATACCAAGGATGCCTTTAAGAGTTACTGTCGTGGGATTGTCAGAGCCAGAAGAGAATCTGGAACTGACATTGAGACATCAGCTCGCAACGGCACATCTCAATGGCAACAAGTAAGATCCTCCAAACCCATCGAACAGCTGAGATATGAATCATGGACTAAGAAATCAAGGGATGAAACCACATTTCCAACCCTGCAAAATGATGCAACGTTTGAGCGGTGGCTTGTCAAATTCAAAGCGAAGTTGGAAACATCTGACATAGATACTCGTACCTTCCTTGATCCGAGTTGGCCTGATGTACCACTCATCGGGTATGAGAAGGCCCTTCATGACAAGCAATGTGCATTCTTCTGGACTCTTGTTCTACATGCCCTCCAGAGTGACCTCTCCTACTCCTGTGTGCTCAGCCATACCACCTCAAGAGACGGCAGACAGGCTTTCTTTGACTTTGTTGCACTACATGACAGGTCCAAATCCAAAGTATATGATACCTCCATTGTGATGCAGCATCTATTGGACATTGACTTGAGGACATGGAAGGACACCAAAGTCAAGTTCATCACCCAGTGGTTTGCTCAGCTAGAGCATCTCAACACACTATGAGATCCACAACGGCCACTTGATTTTGACACTGTCAAAACACACCTCTGTAAGGCCTGTAGTAGCAGCTTCCAACTCAGTGAACAGTTCTGCAAAGTTGATGATCCCCCTGCAGCACAGGATATGATTAAGTTCAGACAGCATGAAGCTGTCGCTATCAGTGAATTGAAAAATATTCTCCTCCTTGAAGCAACCAGGCTGGATTCCCAAGCATCACTGTCCCAGCCTCGAAGTTGGGCGTCTGTCAAGGCCAACACCCATGATTTCTCTTCTGTGACGCAGTCCACATATTCTGGCATAACTGATGACTCGGCATCATATTTACCTCCTATTGATTTTGATGGTGACTATCAGGACTACGCTGTTTACAAAGCCGGCAGAACCCCAGATCCAACCACAAGGTTACCTTCTGCCGTTTGGAAAACTCTCTCCAAGCAAGGTATGAAACATTGGCTTGTCTTCACAGCTGATGACAAGAAGCGACTAGTTGCCTGCCTTCGATCTGAGCTCCTTGATGTTGCACTGCCACCGGACCCCAATTCCAGCAAGCCAATCACGCGCCGAGCTTATGAATACCTTACTGATGAGCAGGTCCCCTCATCACCTGATGATGAGCAAGTCCTCTCACCTGATGAAGAAAGCTCCGCCAGATCCGCCTTCCATGCATCCCTTGGTGTATACAAGACATCTTCTCAAGCAGATACCAGGCCCCTCAAGTCTTCTGTTTCTCCTGCACATCCAGCCCGATTCCTTGCGGATAATCCTGACATCCTTTACAAGAAAGAAGGCAATGTTTATGTCCCTGCCGGTCAGTCTTCCATGTCTGTGAAATTCCACCATTGGGCATCACCGGACTGTGAATCTCATGTTTCACCGTCACACCCCATTGCCACGTATCACTCTAGCAAAACTAATGTCTCCACACCCGGTTATGCTATGGTTGACAGAGGCGCAAATGGATGTATCATAGGACATGATGCATGTCTCATCTCCAAGGATATTCCACCAAGGTATGTCAATGTGACTGGTATCAACAATCATCAAATCCAGAACATTCCTATTGCTACATGTGGCGCGTACTCGGTTTCCAACAGGGGTCCTGTCATTCTCATCTTTCATGAGTGTGCCTACACTGGACAACACCCATCCATCTTGTCTTCTCCTCAGATGGAAGCATACTTCTCGATTGTAGATGACACCTCTATCAAGACGGGCGGCACCCAAGTCATCACCACCACCGATGGTTATGTCTTTCCACTCAGTATATGCCATGGATTGCCTTATCTTGCCATGCGAAAGTATACCAGTGAAGAATTTGCTCATCTTCCTCATGTTGTCATGACCAGTGATCAGCATTGGGACCCATCTATGCTAGATCGCGCATATACCCCCCAGGATGACACCTTCATTCAGAAATACCCGCCTCTTGCCACATCACTTCCATATCAAGACTATGATGAATTTGGCTCCCTCAGGGATATCAACATTGGCTCGTCTCCTGAGATCGCATCGTTACCTGTCCAACAGCTCCACTTCCGCCCTCCAGGCATTGGATGCTTCTGATACCTCGTTTTGGCTCAGTCCCACTGATTACATCCATCAAGACATCCTTAGTAGGTGCTTTAATCAGTCTCCTTCCACCTCCATCACTGCTGCAGCCCATGTTCAATCGCCCACTGATATCAACTACCTGTCACTGAAACCCTTCTTTGGATGGATCTCCCTTGACCGTATCAAGGCTACCTTCACCAATTCCACACAGTATGGCTCACTTTCACTTAGTCCCGATGGTAACATCTTCAAAAGGTTCCAATCACCCCAGCCTGCCATGAATGTCCGACCTTTCAATTATGATGTCCTCTCTGATGTCGTATATTCAGACACCCCTGCCATCAATGGTGGTTCCAAGATTGCTCAAGTTTTCTTTGGGCGCAAATCTCATATCATTCATGTTGAAGAAATGAGGACTACTGCTGATTTTCTCCCTTGTCTCCAAAATTTTGTTCGACAATGGGGTAGACCACTCAGATTGCTCTGTGATCATGGGTCCTACCAGTCCAGCAAGTCTGTCCTTGACTACCTCAAGATGATGTGGATTGGCTTATGGCAAAGTGAACCATACCATCAACACCAAAATCTCTTCAAACGCCGGTACCAGACCTTCAAACGCATTGTCAATAGAATCATGGATCGCACGGGCACTCCACCACACCTCTGGCTTCTATGTATGACATATGTTGGTCGCCTCATGAATCATTTGTCTGATCCCACTCTATCTGACAAACAGCCTTTCTATATTGCTACTGGTATCATTGGTGACATCAGCCCCTACCTTAGTTTCTTCTGGTTTGAGCCCGTATACTACAAGACTCCAGATACACAGTTTGGCTCTCAGACCACTGAATGCCTTGGACCACTTTGTTGGCATTGCTGAGCATGTTGGCAATAGCTTATGTTTCACCATCTGGGATCCCATCACCAATACGCTCCTTGACCGCTCTGGTGTCCGCACTGCTTTAACTCCTGAGCATCGCAACAAGCGCGCTGGCTTGTTCACTGATGATGGTTTTCTTGCATGGCGCACGGCCAAAGATGCTTCCATCACTCCTAAATCTTCTGGTGATAGTCCCTCCTCTCGCCATTCTACACCTCCCAGTTCAGTCACAGCATCACCTCCTCTGCGCATCACAAAGCCATCCCTGCCTACCTTTCTTTATTCCAAGGTTCCTAATACCCGAAGCTTTGTCCCTTCTCCAATCCCTAACAACTATAAGGAGATTCTTGATGGTCCTCCAACCCCTCATATCTTCAGCAAAACCCCAGGCGGCATCCCTGCTACTGAAGATGATTTTGGTCCCCCTGCGCTAGCATATTTTGATGTTAGTGAAGTCACACCTCCACTCATCAATCCTGCTACCCCATCTGTAGGCCCATCTGAGGTAGTTGTTACTGATGAAGAAGGCAATGCTCAATTTGACGTTGATGGCAACCCCATCACCATCCCTGCCATCCCCGTTGCTGACTTGCAAGGTCGATCCTTTCTAATGGCCCTCCCTGATGGCACACAGAAAAGAATGACAGTTGTTGACGTTGAAAACAGCATTGAGCAAAACAAGGACTTCATCAAGTTCAAGTGCAAACATACCAATGATGAGCTTGAAGATATCATCGCCTACAATGATGTCATGAATTATATCCACAGGGATATCACTCAAGAAGATGGCAAACTTTGGTCTTTTTGACGCATACTTGGTCATCAAGGTCCCCTTGACAACAAGCACCCCCAATACAAAGGTTCCAAATACAACCTATGGATTGAATGGGAAAATATGGAACGCACATATGAGCCACTATCCAATATAGCTGCAGATGACCCTGTTACCGTGGCCAAATATGCAAAAGACAACAACATGCTTGATAAACCTGGCTGGAAACATCTCAAACGCATTGTTTCACTCGCTCGAAGAACCAAGAAACTAGACCGGTTAATCCACCAAGCCAAGCTTCGCTCCTTCCGTACTGCTCCTCAGTATCAATATGGATTCAAGGTACCTCGAAATCATGACGAGGCCATCCGGTTTGATACAGCAAATGGCAACACCAAATGGCAGGATGCCATAGCGCTGGAAATGTCACAGCTTCAAGAATATGACACCTTTCTTGACAAAGGTATCTACAAGGCTAACAATATACCCATTGGCTTCCAACAGATCAAGGTCCACATGATTTATGCAGTCAAGCACGATGGCCGACACAAAGCCCGGCTAGTTGCGAATGGCAATCTCACTGAAGCTCTCATTCACAGTGTGTATGCAGGGGTTGTTTCCCTTCGTGGCTTGCGCATGTGCCTATTCCTTGCTGAACTGAATAGCTTAGAAGCATGGGGAACTGACATTGGTAATGCATACCTTGAAGCTGTTACCTGCGAAAAAGTATGCATCAAGGCTGGCGCTGAATTTGGATCACTAGAAGGCCACCTCCTATTGATTTACAAGGCTCTATATGGACTTCGATCATCTGGCAAGTGTTTTGGTGATCTACTTGCTGCCTGTCTCGTTGAACAAGGTTTTGAAAGATCCAAGGCAAAGCCTGAAATCTTTATCAAACCTGGCAACAACAAACATGGGGAGCCAGTCTATGAGCTCATATGCACATATGTTGACGACCTTTGCTTATGTATGGCCAATCCTGAAACCTTTCTGGTAATCCTACAGTCTGAACCTTATAATTTCAAATTGAAAGGTTCGGGGCCAATGAACTTTCATTTGGGATGTGGATTCGAAAGAGATGAACATGGTGTGCTCTGCATGAACCCCATCAAGTTCATCGAGAAAATGGAGGCCTCGTATGTGCAAATGTTCGGCTGCAAACCTACTACCATATTCCATTCACCCCTTGCTGAGAATGACCACCCAGAGCTAGACTCATCATCATTCCTAGGTGATACTGATATCCAAAAGTATCAAAGCATGATTGGATCACTTCAATGGTTCATAGCTATTGGACGTTTTGACGTGCAGACTGCTGTTATGACATTGTCCAGCTTCCGAGTGCAACCTAGAGAAGGCCATCTCAATAGAGCCAAACGAGTCTATGGTTACATCTCCAAGTTCCAACACTTCAAAATCCACTTCAGGGTGGGCGTACCAGATTTTGTACTCACTGAAGGTACCAGTACAGACTGGTCCAATACAGTGTATGGGGAGCACTCTGAGGACCTACCAAGTGATGCTCCTAAACCCCTGGGTAAGGTAGTTGTGTTGTCTCATTTTTATGATGCAAACCTAATGCATGACATCCTAAGTGGCAAGGCTGTCACTGGCATCCTACATTTTGCAAACAAGACCCCTATCATGTGGTTCTCCAAGAAGCAAGCAACATCTGAAACAGCCACCTTTGGCGCCGAATTTGTATCTGCTAGAACCTGCATCGAACAGATTGTTGACATTCGTCAGTCATTCAGATATCTTGGTACTAGAGTGCACGACACGTCCTACACATGGGGAGATAATGAAAAGATGATCCAAACCTCCACGTTCCCATATGCAAGGCTCCACAAGAGGCATCACATTCTTTCATATCACTATGTTAGAAGCATGATCGCAAGAGGTTTCATCCTCATGCAACACCTTGCAGGCAAGGATAATTGTGCTGATATCCTCACAAAACATTGGGGACATTCAGTAGTGTATCCATTGCTCAAGCCTATTTTTCACTACTGTGGAAACACAGGTGATTTATTGCAGGACGATTGCATTGGATCTTAGAGAATGCTTTCATGTGGACACATGGGGAGTATTAAATTCCTTTCATGTCCGGCGTAGCAGTATGTAACAATGGTACAGTGGTATCTCATTCTTTACTCGCACGAGTTCAGCTTACTTGCTCGCGAATCATGATGTTTAACATTATGGACCAAATGGCTCAATCTGTGAGCTAAATATCTCATTTTCTGACCAAATGGCTTGATCGTGTAAGCCAGGTGTCTCATTATTGACCAAATGGCTCAATCTTGCGAGCCAAATGATCGTCACTCGTACGATCGAATTATCGATACTTAGAGATCAAAGAGAGAATACACGGCAGAAACTAGCATATGCTAGCCATCCCGTTAAGTGTTTTGTTTTCAAGAAAAGACAGCAGAGGTTCAATCTTTGTGCTCACGAACCTGTTTGTTTGCTGCACAAAATTACGTGTTGTATTAGCGGCAACACATTACACGTTATGTCGTGTTGTATTAGCGGCAACACGGTATTTTACCGTATAAAAATACCCGTATCGTGCTGTATTAGCGGCAGTACGACCTTTAAAGCGCTATCTTGCTCTCCAGCAAGATCAATCGCTTATACTTTTAGATTATTTGATTATTCAACCTTAAACCTTGCACCGGACGCCTCTTTTGCGTCCCATTGTAGAACTACAAGCATAAGATCTAACTGATTGCGTCGGATACCGATAGTCAGAATAGATCTGGTTGGATTAACATCCAATCGTAGTGGATATCAGAGAAATATTAGAACACAACAGACCGGCACCTCAACCGGCCTGCAGCTAAAGCTCCTGTTGCTCTTCTTTGCCTTTGGATTGAATCAGCTCAACAGCCAGTTTCAAAAGGAAATTAACAAGGAAGCACGGGGAGTGTCGCCTGGTGCAGTGCTAGGAGAAACACTGGGGGCAGAGCAGGGTGAAACACCGGAAGCACCAGTTGATGCAGCACTTGGTGGAACACTGGAGGCAACCCTGGGTGAAGCACTGGAAAGCAAGCCAAATGCATTGCAGGAGGAAGCACTGGGAGTGTCGCCTGGTGCAGTGCTAGGAGAAACACTGGGTGCAGATCAGGGTGAAACACTGGAAGCAACAGTTGATGCAGCGCTTGGTGGAACACGGAAGGCAGCCCTGGGTGAAGCACTGGAAAGCAAACCAAATGCATTGTTGGAGGAAGCACTGGGAGTGTCGCCTGGTGCAGGGCTAGGAGAAACACTGGGGGCAGATCAGGGTGAAACATTGGAAGCACCAGTTGATGCAGCACTGGGTGGAACACTGGAGGCAACCCTGGGTGAAGCACTGGAAAGCAAACCAAATGCATTGCTGGAGGAAGCACTGGGAGTGTCGCCTGGTGCAGTGCTAGGAGGAACACTGGGTGCAGATCAGGGTGAAACACTGGGAGCATCAGGTGATGCAGCACTAGGTGGAGCACTGGATGCAACCCTGGGTGAAGCACTGGAAAACAAACCAAATGCATTGCTGAAGGAAGCACTGGGAGCATCTCCTGTTGTAGGGCTAGGAGGAACACTGGGGGCAGATCAGGGTCAAACACTGGGAGCACCAGTTGATCAGCACTAGGTGGAACACTGGAGGCAACCCTGGGTGAAGCACTGGGGGGCAAACCAAATGCATGGCTGGAGGAAGCACGGGGAGTGTCGCCTGGTGCAGGGCTAGGAAAAACACAGTGGGAAGATCAGGGTGAAACACCGGAAGCAACAGTTGATGCAGCACTAGGTGGAACACTGGAGGCAATCCTAGGTGAAGCACTGGAAAGCAAACCAAATGCATTGCTGGTGGAAGCACTGGGAGTGCCGCCTGGTGCAGGGCTAGGAGAAACACTGGGGGCAGAGCAGGGTGAGACACTGGGAGCACCAGTTGATGAAGCACTAGGTGGAACACTGGAGTTAACCCTAGGTGAAGCACTGGAAAGCAAACCAAATGCATGGCTGGAGGAAGCACTGGGAGTGTCGCCTGGTGCAGGGCTAGGAGAAACACTGGGTGCAGATCAGGGTGAAACACTGGGAGCACCAGTTGATGCAGCAGTAGGTGGAACACTGGAGGCAATCCTAGGTGAAGCACTGGAAAGCAAACCAAATGCATTGCTTGGGGAAGCACGGGGAGTGTCGCCTGGTGCAGTGCTAGGAGGAACACTAGGGGCAGATCAGGGTGAAACACTGGGGGCACCAGGTGATGCAGCACTAGGTGGAGCACTGGATGCAACCCTGGGTGAAGCACTGGAAAGCAAACCAAATGAAATGCTGTGAGAAGCACAGGGAGTGACGCCCGGTGCAGGGCTAGGAGAAACACTGGGTGCAGAGCTGGTTGAAATGGTGGGATCCCTAGGTGGAGCTGCGCTGGGTGTAACAGTGGATGCAACCCTGGGTGAAGCACTGGGAAGCACTCCAAAGGCGTAACGGGGAAGAGCACCTGAAGGAACACCCGGTGCAGGGCTAGGAGAAAAACGGTGTGGAAGACAAGTTGGGAAGCAGGAGGAGCGAAAGAAGAGGAAGGTTGACGGAGGGATGCAGAGGTGGAATTTGGAGAAGTAGGCATTCCACCAGGCCAGAAGCAAGGGTTCCTAACCATGTTCAGAGGCATACCGTGTCTGTCCCACGGAGAGGAGAGAAGCCGGAGCAGATCTGGTGGAGGCATTGGTATGGCTCAGCTCGCTGATACTAGCGTCAGTGCCGGGAGAAACAGCTATGGAGGTAAGACCAGAGGGGAGAGGAGAGTTGAGAGCGGTGGGGCGTTTGCTAGCGGGAGACAAAATGTCAGCCATGGCAACGCCTTCAAGAGGGGTAGCAGTCGGAGGGGCTCCCAGAACAGAAGTGATGTTGGAAGTGTCGGTAGCAAGAGTAGACATGGACTGGCCATCATCAAAGCCACACCCAGCGCTGTCCTCACGAACCTGAAAAGAGAAGTGCATATACAGGTCAAAAGTAACAGCGTTGGAAGTGGAGTCAATGGACAGGTCATCATCCACGAGTTCCCAATCACAGACGTCACCACGACCAAAGAAGGGCAAAGCATCTTCCGGCTCCTGGTCCGGTGCAGGGGTATTTTCAACAACCCGTCCTTAAGTGGGATCCCAATGAAAATCCTCCAGCTCAGTGAGACACTCAGTAGAGAACCATTGGCGAATACAAGAGCCATACTGGGCCTCCAGGAAGATGGGGAGAAAGGACAGCATGGTTTGAGCTTCAGCCGAGGTAGTAGTGTTGTACAGGGCCAGGATTACACCACGGTAGGAGCTGGTGTCAACAGAGAGAAACAATGGCCATGACCAGTTGTCCCTAGTACGGATGCCCAGAAGAACACGGCGCAAAGTGGTAGCACCCAGTCCCTGACCCAGATCTATAGGAAGATCCAGGTCAACAACACCTAGAACAGAAGCAGTTTCATGGGTCTGGATGAACTTGGCTTGCCGGTGCTTAGCTTGACGAAGGTGCAACGTAAGCTACGTACGACGAAGCTACGTACTGCAATCTACCGTACAAGTCATACTATCCAAAGATACCATTCGAAGGATACGTACGATCAAACTAATGAGACTTGGGACCACTCTAAGAATCATTAAGTAGCGAGGCATTATCTGTATACAATGGTATACCGATACCAGGCCGGCGCACGATGCATATCACAACACTCTATATGAATATCCACGAGCGATCGAAGCCAGCAGGGCACGATCGAAGCCAGCATGGCCCGATCGCTCATTATTTTATCTGTTAAGTTTCCATCCATTTTTCGTAAAGTATTAATCCATTCATAATTATCACTCCTACTCAAATTCTACCCCTAGTGTGTTACACAGTAATTACTCTTACAGCTACTGTAGAATAACGAATTTTTTGAAGAACGAATTTTCGAACAACGGCTCTTTCTTCGATAACAAATAATAACGAATTTTTCGAAGAACGAATTTTCGAACAACGGCTCTTTCTTCGATAACAAATCAACCAGAATGAAAGACCAAAAAGCGGTCTCGATTGTTTATCAATAAAACAAAGACAATTTGACATTGTTAATCATCGATAAACAAAAACAAATCAAATACCAAACCAGGCAAGTATCAACCATGTCGACCGGATTGCATCGAGAACCACCAATCACCTATGATTCCAGCTTTGACCGGACTAAGAACAAACTTGCCACTTTGAAAGTCTATGATGCCGATGGTAATTCACAGGAACAGAAGGTGCCCATCTTTTCAGAAGACGGGGGCCTGGAAGAATTATTGTACTGTGAGGAAGCCTTTCTCATCGCGGCAAGCACCCTGCCACTCTCTGAAGACCGATACTATGAATCATTCACCAAGATGCTATGCCCTGAAGCACAGCGCAAATGGCAGGAGACAACCCGAGACGACAATCACGATATTAATTATCCAGCGAACATTGAAGGCTATGAAGAAGCAATCAAGGACTACATTCAAGAACACTACTGCGATGCAGGGGATGCAAAAGACATCATGCAAACCTACATCCGCAGTGAGGCATGTAAGAAACCACATGATACCACCTCCAAGGATCATGCATTGCGCATCAACCGGCTCATTCGGTACTCGGAGAAGCTGCAAGGTCATGGCCAAAACCTCAACAAAATCATCAAAACAACAATGCTGCTCCACACCTTCCCCAACCTGTGGGTTGAGCAATATGGCCAAACTCATGGTGTCATCACTGCAGAAACATCCATCCAAAAGATTGTGGAATATATGTCCAGTCGAGAGCGAGAGTCCAAGCTGAGGAATGGAGGAGGCAAAAAACAAGGGAGACGTCCTGGAAACAATGCCAACCAATCCAAACGCAAAACCAACAACAAGAATCAAGGACAAAAATCTTCTAATCCCTGTCGCATTCCCGGGCACAACCATGACTGGTCCGAGTGTCCCAAGAACAGGTACTCCAAACAAAAGAAAAAGCAACGCGCCGACAACAAGAAAAACAATAATGACTCTGCCGGCAAGACAACTACAGCCAGCAATGAATCATTCCAAGCACACATGCAGCGCGCAAAGGAAGCTTTCCTCCAACAACATGGAGGCAAAGCAGAACACAGCGTGCAGAGCGGTGAGCAAATCTGGCTTCCTTGAGGCCAACCAAGAGCAGTCACCCTGCCTCCAGTTCCACAGGACCTGGATGCCAATTTGGCACAGCCAGTTGGGCTCGCAGGAGGAACTCTCTCCACAGAAGGGGAGAAACCTACAGAACGTATATCTGATGTTGACAAGAGCTCACGACGAGTCCAGTTTGAACCGGATGAACGCGTCGGAAAAAATAAAAACAGAAAAAATAAAAACGAAAATGAAAATACGGGTACAGAAGCCAAAACAGCCAAATCAGATGACGATTCGATCGGCACGGGTACAATAGCAGCAACATCGACACGGTCAATGACAACAAGCTGGACCTCGCATCTAGCAAAGACCCTACAACCAAAAACGGAATACCCCGTATCTACCAAACATAAGAGCGATGTGGCTCCTATTGTTTTAACAACCATCCAATACATTCAAGGCATTCCTGTAAAAACAACAAAAACAATGCTTGCCCTACTCAACAGCGGCAGCACAACAACCCTCATCAACAAAAGGGCACTTCCCTTTGGAGTTCTACCAATTCAATCCAAAACAAGAACCATCACAACCACAGCCAATGGATCATTCGACACCTCGTTGTTTGTCGTAAGGAAGAATCTCAAGCTACAAGAATTTGGGAACACAACAATCGAGCGTTGTGAGGCCAGATTATTTGAATCCAAATCATGCAGATATGATATTATCTTCGGTCGAGACTTCCTATGCAGCACCAATATCAACTTGTTATTTGAATCCAGCATGATTCAATGGAACAAGCGACAAATTCCAATGCGCGAGACAGCCAGTTTTGATATTACTCCAGATCTGCAAGAAGCATATTTTCAAGCATTACTGGAGGAATCCATTGATTCTGAGCTATTCGCGCATGACGCGGTATCGTCATCACCTGTCATCCTCGATAGAGCTTATGAAGCAACTAATCCAACCTTAGTTGCTGAGCAGCAAGCACATATGACAGCATCCGAAAAACAACAGTTCCAAGCGGTCCTATCCAAATATCCAAACGTCTTCAATGGCAAACTAGGAAAATATCCACACAAGAAAATCTCACTCAAACTGAAGCCCGATGCCAAGCCAGTTCACAAGAAGCCATATGCAGTCGCATACAAAAGAAAAGAACTATTCAAGAGGGAACTCCAGAATCTGGTAGATGATGGAGTCCTCAAAAGATGTGATGGACCGGCTGAATGGGCATTTCCTACTTTCATCATTCCAAAGAAGGATAACAGGGTTCGCTGGGTGTCAGATTTCCGAGAACTCAATGAACTGTTAGTCAGAAGACCATATCCAATACCAAGAATACAGGACATCATGCATCGACGCGGCAAATACACCCACTTCACCAAGATCGATTTATCCATGCAATACTATTGTTTTGAACTGGATGAACCAAGCAAGAAATTATGTACCATTGTCACACCATATGGCTGCTATGAATACCAAAGACTGCCAATGGGCGTGAAAATCTCTCCGGATGTCGCGCAACAACTCATGGAAGATATTTTGCAAGGTACGGATTGTACGGTCTATATTGATGATATTGGAATCTGGACAAATGGCACCTTCAGCCACCACATGCAAACAGTGGACACAATTCTGCAACGACTAAATGAAAATGGTCTCAAGTGCAACCCTCTCAAATGTGACTGGGCTGTACAGGAAACTGACTTTCTCGGATTTTGGATGACTCCTGAAGCAGTGAAACCGTGGAAGAAAAAGATTGAAGCTATTCTCCGCATGGACAGACCCAAAACAATCACTCAAGTCAAGTCTTTCCTAGGTGCTGTTGGTTACTACAGAGATATGTGGCCGAGAAGATCACATGTCCTATCCCCTTTATTTGAACTCACGGGAACTCCCAAGAAAACTGCCAATGGGCAGCCTAAAACAACAACAAAGTCGGCCTTCACATGGGGGCTGGCGCAGGAAAAAGCCTTTGAAGAAATGAAAGCCATGATAGCAAGTGACGCGCTGAACACATACCCGGATCTGAATCTACCATTTGATATCTACACAGATGCATCAGATCTACAACTTGGCGCACCCATCCTACAAAAGGGAAAACCAATTGCTTATTGGTCCAAGAAGCTGAATGCAGCTCAGAAGAATTATACTACGACAGAAAAGGAACTCCTTGCAATAGTCTTGTGTTGCAAGGAATACAGGAAACTACTTTTAGGCTGTGAACTCAACATTTACACAGACCACAAGAATCTCACCTTCAAAACCCTCTCTCCGCAGCGAGTGCTCCGATGGAATCTCTTTCTACAAGAATGCAACCTCAAGTGGAATTATGTGGAAGGACCCAAGAATGTACTCGCGGATGCATTCTCAAGATTACCCAGGATGGATCCACCTACAGTGGGGGAGAAACAGAAGCAAGGCAAAGGAACTTTGATCGATTTTCTCAAGTTAGACGTCCCTGAACAAGCAGATGAAGAGCTTTTTCTACAAGAATTCCCAGAGGTATTCCCAAACCTATGCCATGACGCAGACGATGAATTATATTCATGTCTACTGAACAATGAGTGTCTGGTCAACCTGCCAACACTCCAGGAGATGGAATGCCCAGTGAATTACACCAACATTGCTCAACATCAAAAAAACGATGAGACGCTACCAGCCAAGCTACAATTACCAACCTTCTTCAAACAACAACTTGGTAATCAGGAAATTGCATGCTACTCCAAAGCAGAAACCAGAGAAGAATGGAAAATCTACATTCCAACCTCCCTTGCTCCACAACTACTCAAGTGGTACCATTTACTATTAGGGCACTGTGGATCCACCAGGCTCAACCAAACAATAGCTGCCAGGTTCCACGTGGAACGTCTTGCGAAGCTATGCCAAGAATACATATGCCCGGATGATTGCATCAAGTACAAGAGCAGAAATGCTAGTTATGGATTGCTGGCGCCCAAGCAAGCGCCATTGGCACCATTCAGCGAAGTGAATGTGGATCAGATTGGACCATGGAAGGTAACAGCCCAAGGAAAAGTCTACAACTTCAAGGCTCTCACGTGCATCGACCCAGTTACCAACCTGCTGGGAATAATTCGCATCAGAGATAAATCAAGTCAACATGTCTCCAACCAATTCACCAACTGCTGGTTATCCAGATATCCAAGACCAGTCAAGTATGTCTATGACAATGGTGGAGAGTTCCTAGGCCACGAATTCCAAAATACACTGGCAGCCTATGGAATTGAAGGTGTAGCTACCACAGTCAAAAATCCTCAGAGCAATGCTGTCTGCGAAAGGGCCCATCATACCATTGCAGACACCCTGCGCATATTAGTACATGTGAATCCGCCTCAAACCAACACACAGGCCACACAGCTCATGGACAATGCGTTAGCTACTTGCATGCACGCAACCAGGTGCGCAATCAATGCATCTATGGGTTCATCTCCAGGAGCCCTGGTTTTCAACAGGGACATGCTACTGGATATCCCACTCACATCCAATCTCATTGCCCTACAACAAATTCGGCAACAGGGCATCAACATGAATCTCCTACGACAGAATGCCAAGCGCATCAAGCATGTTTTCAAGGTTGATGATAAGGTATGGATGAAAGAACCGGATCCAGACAAATTACAACCTCAGAAGAAAGGCCCATATCAAATTGTTCAAGTGCATACCAATGGCACAGTAAAACTGAGGCTGTCTCCAAATGTCACGGAAACAGTCAACATTCGAAAGCTTACTCCATACAAAGAGCACCCAGCAAACGAGGAGCCAGCACAAGACGATGCACCGGCCAACAATGATCTAGACATGGAAGAAGTCTATTAATGAAACGATTATCCTCAAGTCACTCATTGGGGGACTCTGTAACGTAAGCTACGTACGACGAAGCTACGTACTGCAATCTACCGTACAAGTCATACTATCCAAAGATACCATTCGAAGGATACGTACGATCAAACTAATGAGACTTGGGACCACTCTAAGAATCATTAAGTAGCGAGGCATTATCTGTATACAATGGTATACCGATACCAGGCCGGCGCACGATGCATATCACAACACTCTATATGAATATCCACGAGCGATCGAAGCCAGCAGGGCACGATCGAAGCCAGCATGGCCCGATCGCTCATTATTTTATCTGTTAAGTTTCCATCCATTTTTCGTAAAGTATTAATCCATTCATAATTATCACTCCTACTCAAATTCTACCCCTAGTGTGTTACAGAAGGGTCTTCAGCTTGGAAGGGGAAAGGCATTGGTCAGAGGGATTGGTAGCAGTCTCAATAAACTTGTAGAATTTGCCATCAGGAAGGGAGGCTATATCAGAAGCAGAGCAGCGATTGAACTGAGCCTTCAATAGCTTGACGGTCTGAGAACGCTTAGTAGAATCACACAAGATGTGGGCAGCTGGGACAGGAGAGGGATCGGGGGTTCGTGAATTGTTGAGCTGAATGTTCTTCCAGATGACAGCAATAGGGAAGGCTTGAAACCGAGGATGGGTCTGGAGCAGTGCATTGTAATGATTAAGATCAAAACTCTGCATATAGGATCCGACCAGGAAACCACAGGTGACAGTAGTGGAGGCTTGGATATGATCGTACTTGAAGTCCATTTCACGGTCCTGGAGGCGCTGAAGGAGAGTGTCAGACAAGAGAGCATCCACTGGGACACTGTGTCCAATGTAGAACCAAAGGTGGGGTGCAGCGCGAACCCAGAGCCAGAGGGAAGCAACGTAAAGCTCAAGAGTGCGCCAGTCAGGCAGGGTAGACCAGAGTTTGGGGACGGGCTTAGCCTTGGGGTTAATGCTGGCGCGGGAAGGAAACACATAGAGGACCAGCTTCCGGTCCACCGACCAGAGCAAGCTGAGTGCGTCAGTCAGGGACTCCAGCATTTTGTCGTACAAGTCACTAGGTCGGGGTGAAATCAACCTGGGGAGAGACAAAGTGAAGTAGGAGCTGTAGGAGCACTTGGTACCTTCAGTGACATCAACCAGAGCCCTGGAATCACTGGAGCAAACCCCACGCCGTTGAAGAAAGTGACCGACAGAAGAAGAAAGGACTGAAGCAGCACCAACAGAAGGAAAAAAGGAGACAGACCAAGAGCCTGACACCGGGGTGGAAGAGGCGGAGGCAGCTGAAGGAGCAGGGGCAGGGGGCTTAGTCTTGACGAACCAGTGAGAGCCAAGTACCCAGTTGGCAGACAGCCACACCTGCCCTTCAGTGCTAGGCATAAGGTTGCCTTTACAGTACAGGTCATCAAAGCATTCGGGAGACATCTTAGCAAGACCAATGAGGCATTTCCGGTGGGCTTGGCTGGGAGGGGATTTGGTCCACTCTGCAGAGCCTTGGAAGCAAGACGAAGCCAGGGAAACCAGAGACTCCAGAGTAGCGGACCTCCAGTCAGAATCATCGGGATTGACCAAGGCATACACTGGGACAACTGAGAGACGACACACATCATGAATGGATTTCTTGTCACGGCTATCCTTCTTGCTGAAGAAGTGGGTAGGACTGGGAGAAGCATTCCAAACCCGGGTCTGCGCTGGAGACTTCCGGAGGCGGTGGATGGAAGATGGGGTAGGGAATCGGCCATCACCATAGAAACGCCACAGGAAGGAAGCAGAGTGGGCCTGGTTGGCATCAGCCAGAGCCTGTTTACAAAGGGCTTGACAATCCAAGCGAGGGGAGGAAGTCAGAGAGGGGGACTGCTGGAGGAGAGACTGCTTAAGAGCTGGAGCAGGGGCGGGAAGAGGGGCAGATGGTGTGGGCTGCTGAAGAGCTGGGGGAGTAAGGACAAGCTGCTTGAGAGCGGGAGGCTGAAGGGGAGGAGACTTAAGGGCGGGCTGTTTAGAGTCCCGAGGAGTAGCAGGCTTCTTAGCAGACCAAGTAGAGGAGGCCACAGATGAATCAGAGGAAGAGACAGACATGGAGGTATCAGAGGATTGGCTGGCCGAGGAAGAGGAGGCAGATGCAGCGTTCCGGGGGCGAAGAGAGGAAGGAGAGGGAGTAGCTCGGGTAGGAGCGGGGGTAGAGGGGGAGGACTTCTTCAGATGGGCGCGCTTGGGGTAACAAGAGCCAGATGCAGAGCGGGCAGACGAAGAAGATAGAGAGGGCGTAGACTGAAATCTTTTCTTAGGGGAGGAGGCGGAAGAGCGACCGGCAGTAGATGCAGGAGAAGTTAGTGTAGGCATGCTGTGTATATTTTGGGGCAGACCAAAATTGGAGTGAAACCAATCGAGCGAGCGATGAAGCGGCTGTACAATTGCGGGTAGAAGGTGCGAGCAATTCGATGAAGCAGTCGAGAGCAGAGCCGCGGCATCGGTTGGTGCGGTGTCGATTGGGAAAGCTGCTTCGGGCAGTGCTGTGATAGTGTGGATAGAGTAAAACGAGCGGAAGTCGAGCGTTTGGAGAAAACGGGTCGAAGAAGAGCGATTTTGTTATCTGGAATGTGGATGTAGGGAGACAGTGCGAGCGATTGTGGCGTGTCGGCGTGTGGAGATTGTGGCGTGTCGGCGTGTGGAGGATGAGCCAGCGGTTGGATGGTGTGGCTATGGCTACGCTACGTAGAAACTGTACTGGGGCCAGCGTAGAAAATTATGTGTTGTGTCCGGACCGGGAGCGCCGACCGACGACGACAACGTAAGGAGATCCAACAAAGCAGCCAAAGGAGGCAACAAGCAACCACACTAATAGCTAGAACAGAAGAAGCAGGTCTTAGAAGGTAGAGGTGGGGCCTGGTGTCGGTAGAAACGGAGGGAAGGAGAGAAGATATGATAAAGAAATTCTGTGTAGAATCCTACGTGTTTTGAGTACTGGAAATTCGGAACGTCGGACGACATTGCGAGACGCGAAGTTGTGGGGGTTGGAGACAGTAGCCTTGTGGGCACGATATGTATATGCGGATACGTGATTGTCGTGCTGTAAGGTCAAGTCGTCTTTGGGCTTGTACCATTGGTGAAAGTTAACTGAATAGGAAGATTTTCCCACGGGTAGACACCAAGTGATGCATGGAAGACGCCTCGCCGGTCATTTTCAACAGCCGGATGTAGATCCTCTGAAGCATTGGTATGGTTATCACCACTCAAGGTATCATCTTCGAGGAACGTGATGGAATGTTCATGCGTATATGCCTTTCAAGTGATGGGCTTAACGGCATTGGGGTCCGGTTGGCTGTCTGGGAGCAATTCAGATTGCAAGGAAGCAACTATTATTTTCTTGCCTTCTGGGGAAAAGTTCAGCCAATTCTTCATGTCTTGACGTGATAGTGCCTTCCATATCCCAGTGGGCAAGCGTGTGGTAGGATCAGGTGAACGTCCAGCCTTTAATATCACGTAATCTTGATAGTCACCTTCAAATTCGATAGGGAGAGCATAATCACTAGAATTGTACCCTTGATCGGAAGAGAAGTTGTGAACATGTGCACGTACTGTAGACTTTGGAGCAGACATCGCAGACTGAGAGTCTAGGCAAGTCGCCTCGAGTAAGAGTGTGATCTTGAGCTTGTGGATAGCAGCTGCTTTGGCTACTATATCCGTGACGTTACTATTCGGGTCACCAGGGTCATTGACCTTGGCAAACTGTTTGCTCAGTTGAAAGCTGGAATAGCAGGCTTGCCACAATGCTGATTTTACGGTATGGTACTCAAGGGGTTTATTGGGAGGACAAAGCTTATTGAGGTGGTTCAACTCCTCAAACCAGTTTGTGATAAACTTCACCTTGGATTCCTTCCATTTGTTGAGATTCAACTTCAGTAACACTTGCAATTGAGTCAAGTTGTCATACACCTTGGCCTTTGATTCACTGTATAGATTCACAAAATCAAAATATGCTTGCCGGCCATTGCGTGTGATGGAATGGCTGTGGACGCATGACGCTGATAGGCCGCTTTTGAAAACTTCCAACATAAGAACCCAGAAGAATGCACATTGTTTGACAAAAAGGTCACGCGTGAAACCTTGTAATGCAGCAGGTGGCCAGGTTTCATCAAGAAATGTTTCGGTGTCAATATCGTATGCTTCAAGCTTTGCCTTGAAGCCGACGAGCCAGTGTTTGAATCTTGAGTCATTCGTGAGGGGCGTGAACAGCTTTTCATCTCGTGATTTTTGACACCAAGATTTGTACCGCACTTGTTGTGGGGACTTGTTCTTACTTGTTCCTGGAGGAGGAGCTGGAGGACTCAAGGTAGATTTGTTCTGGAGACGCAGTGCACGTGTCATACGGAAGGCACTGAAAGTGTCGTATGAGTATGATTCTACATCCCTCAAATTATTTTCGCTCTTGCGTAAATCCTTGGTGAAGTCCGCAAGTGCTTCAATGGTCCGTTGGATGGATCAATGAAGCTGTGTTGGTAGTCCACTACTTTCATCCATGTAGGTAAGTTCACGAGCAAAACCATGTTTGAGAAGGGCATCGAGGAAAGTCGACCACTCGTGTAGTCCTCCTTTGAGAAGAGCCTCGCACAGTAGGCTATCATCTTCCTAGGTGACACGGAAAATGGATACACGTATCAACTTCATATGGTCGTCAAAGCTAGGAAGACTGATTGCGTCTACGTAATCGCCATCTCCGTCGTTGATCCCACCACCGCCAAGATTGGCAGGCATGTTTGATTGTAATGCATCTGAGTTGTCGAAGGAATCGCGTGGTGAAAGGGAACGACTTTGTAGATGATCTGCGATTGGCATATGCCAGCGTAGGGATTGTATTCACTTTCTTTCCTGTTCTTCATATGCAAGCCACCTTAGAACTTGCAACTGTTAATCTATAATTTTCCTTCTGAATCTGGTCTGTAGAGAGTCTGATTCAAAGGCTTCTAGAGAACAGCAACACTGCGCTAATGTGTTAGTAGACAAACGATTGTACTCTACGCATGTCAATTGTGGTTGGATACTTTCGACAACAGATAATAGGACTACAGGCAAGACTATGGAAACGCAGGATCTCTTCCTACTGTGAACTTGTTCAGATACAGCGAGACAGACCTTAGTAATGTAGATTGCAGGTAGTTGGTAGCAACTAGTGTGAATTTTGGGATATAAATCAGTTGAATGTTAAAAGTATGAGATAAAGTGAAATCTTGCCAAAATGCAAGATATCTCTTTTATTGAAGTGAAATACATTGCAACTGCTGTTGCGTAGTGATGAGATTACTCGCTGATTATTTCCGTACATGCATTGATCGCTGACCGTATATATCTGTATGTATATATATATATATATATATATATATTGTGTGTGAGAAGCTTCAAACAACGGTTTCCTTCTCTTGTTCTCTTAGGAAGATCGTATGATGTGTTTATCAATAAAATCAGGAATTGCTCCCGTAGCTCGTGTGACACTTTCCGAAATCAAAGTTTGCTCACCGAAGAACAAGGGCAATATTAGAAAACAGGGATTGCTCACTGCCAATACGCGATGGGAATTGATGCACCGTGGGAATCAATATTCCGTGGGAATTGATTACTTGGTTGATACGGGACTCATTGATTCGTACGAATAGAATAACTGGCGTCGTGTAGCTTTGGTACTGTTGGACACGAAAGGAATTTAATAGGACGATGCGGGATCCAAGATAGAAGGAGACATCTTGAAGGCTGAAGGCTTGGTCATCCCTGGTAGTACCAGTGTACTCACCAGGGCGTAGACAGAAAAAGAAGGCTATGCAGATCATGTTTGCAATGGCCTGTGTGGTAGGGGAAGGGGAGTCATAGTATGCAAATTGAAGTGCATGCATGAAAAGGGTGATTGGGACTGGTTTTACTCTGGAGGGGTCGGGGTCCAGTTTGGCATAGCCCTTGAACTGGGCCGTTAGCCTGAAGTCAAGACTTCCTGTGGAGTTTATTCTGGGGTCTTTGGACCCCAAGCGGGCCAGCATTTGGCCCACTGACCGGGTGGTGTCCGATACTGTGCGAGATTGGAGGGGCTTGTGGCTACAGGACAGTCGGCCATCATGGAGTCTTTTTGCAAAGACCTGGAGGATGGGGATTGGATCTTTAACAGACTGGAGGAGGGGGTTAAAACCTTGAGACAAACAGAATCGAACCCATTGATTCCAATAGGCATCCTTTCTGTGGGCATAGAGTTCACTGACTGAAGCGCGCATGGTCTCCTGGATAGAGCCAAGGTCAGAGCAGAAAGCATGGGAGGCCTGAGGGGACATAAGATCCAAGGCAAGTCCTGCGGATAGCGGGTGTTGAAATGATGGAGGATGGCAGTGTCAGGAAGGGGGGATTGAGAGAGCAAATCAGCAAGATGATTCACAGGGCCAGGGATGTAATCTCGGAGGGGGACATATTGGTGGAGGCGTTTGTGCAGGGCTTGGATCCTGAGTAGGTAGGCAGCCGGCCCAGTGGTGGTGATGGCGCCCTTGTGTTGCCAGTAGACAGCAGCTGTGTTGTCATAGCAGTTGTGGGTGGTTCTGGACTCGACACAGGCTGCCTGAGCAAGGATATCATTTTGAGCGATGGAGCCAGCCAGCTCGAGGTCACTGTTGGTGATGGTGCCCTCAGGGTTGTCAAAGGTGATGAGGTGGGTGGAGACCCATTTGGGGAATGCATGCCACCACAGGAGGGGCTGGACTCTGCCATTAGGGAGAGGCACAAAGTGGATGCCACCCATGCCTGTCCCAGAGGCATCACAAGCACCCATGGTGGCAGGGAAAGTAGCTGACACGAGCTCAGCAAAAGCTGTAGGCCTGGTGGATAGATCTGAGGCCAGCCATTGGAAGTCTCAAAGAAAGCTGTGGACTCGGTTGGTAAACCTGAACCGTTGCCGGCCTGGGTCCTGGTGTCAAAAGGCTTCCTGGAGGATGGAGAAAAGGCCAAGGGAGCCTGGGATGGCAAGGGCCATACACCGGAGCTCCCCCAGGACTTGGTGCCATTGCTTGATGGAGACATGGCGCTGGGTTGGGGCAATGTAGTAGTGAAGAATATCCTGTAGGCGATCCACTTGATGGGGAGGAAGGCTGATGGTTTTGTTGATGGAATTGATGAGCCAGCCCAGGATAACCTTCTTGGTGGTCCAAGTGGCGTCCCCTTTGAGCATTTTCTTGAGGGAAGCTGGTTCTTGTCAGAAAGGTGTGCCAGTGGCATCCAGTGGCCGAAAGACTTTGTCCAGGGATTGGAAGAGCACCCTCTTGATGGCGCGTCTGGTCCATTGGTTGCCCTGAGCAAGGCCAAAGAAATCATCCACATAGACATCCCAGTATCAAACCGGCTTCTTGCTGGATGTGGTGCTTTGGGCTGCCGCCGGAGGGTCCTCCGGTGGGGCCGGTGCCTCGGAGAGGGCGGCCTCCGGTGGTGCTGGGGCTTCAGAGAGTTCGTCCAGGCGATGAAGCTGGAGCTTGGCTTGCGCAAGGCCGCTGGATAGAGTGGCATTGGCCAGGTCTGCAATGGTTTCTGTAAAGGCACAGAAGTTTGGGGGGCTGGATTTCCACCCCATAGGGTTGGTGAGGGGGATGCCAATCAGGGGGGGCTTGCCCTTCCTGGAAGGGAGCAGCACCGCTAGTTTCATGGTGTCCTCTGGGCTCAATTGGACCCAATAGAAGCCATCAGCTAGGTCAATCTTGGACATATACACTGGACCGAACCTGTTGTTGGCGCGGTGCAGCTTGGTGAGGAGGCGGGGACGCGTGTGACCAAACTGCATGGCCTCTGCCAGGGCGAGAGGGATGGTGTCTTGGTTCATCTCAGAGTAGGTGTAGTCTGAGATCATACGGGGGCGCCGGCCTCTCTGGGGTATTAGGCCCAGTGGGCTGAGACGGAGGCCAGGAAGGTCACGGATGAGGCTGGCTGGGAGGACAGTCCATTGTTGTTTGTCCATCATGTCAGCATACTCCTCTTGAAGGAAGTCAATGCCCTGGTGGGAGGATTGGTGTGGCCCTCTGCTGATGGCTGTCGCAATCCTGGCCTGGTCCCAAAGGGGTCATGGCATGGACGCTGGGGTGCCTTTCTTCCCATATTGGGCAAGGAGGACCCGTGCCGGATGGGGGAGAGTACCCACATTGGGGTGGACGTCTCCGTGCCCCCGGATGGTTTGGATGAAGTCCCCCCAGCTAGTGCTCTGGTTGAAGCGCTGGATGGCACGGGTGATGTGCACATCCAGCCTGTCGGGCGGCGTGGGTGGGATGGGCTCGGCTCGAGTGGCTGTAGGGGCCGGGGTGACTAGGGGTTCGGACCCAGGCATTAGGGGCATGACTTGGGGCTCGGACAGAGGCACAGTGGGGTTAGTGACTAGGGGCTTGGACCTAGGCATTAGGGGGGTGACTTGGGGCTCGGACTGAGGCACGGTGGGGGCAGTGACTGGGGGAGTGGGCCGAGGCACTGATGGGGTGGTGGGAGGCCCTGTAGCTGCGCGTAGCTGAAGGGTCGTTGGGGTTGAAGAGGGGAGGAGCTTGGTCCTTTTGGGGAGCACGGGTGTGAGAGGGGGACACGCCCCCAAAGGTGGGCGCTCCCTCTGGAACTGGTCTTATGGAAGGCATATTCAAGCAATAAAAGGGGCTCGCAGTTGTGGAACGCGCGGTTGTGAAAGGTACACGCGAGCAATAAACGGGACGCATGCGTGATGGTGTGGCTTACCTAATTCATGTGTGATATGTAAGGGCGGATTAGATTTGTGATTAGGTAATGGATGGGTACTTATGGTCTCCCCCGGGCACTGACTGGGTGGGGAGGGCTCGACGCCGTGGGGGCGCTTGCCGACCGGTCAGGCATATGCCTCTTGGCACCATTCCCAGAGCTGGTCGTGCTTCCTAGGGGTAATGGCCACGTGGTCATACATGTGCTTGCAGCTGCTGAAGCAGGCACCTTTGATGTGCCAAGAGTGGCATCTCTCTTGGCCATCTGGTCTAGAGAGGGGGCCTTTCCCTTTGTCTCGCATAGCCTGGATGGCTTCCCTCATTTTTGCGGACTCCACCTTCTTAACAATGGGATGATTGATGTCTTGGAGGCGGGAGTCCCGGTGGGGATTGGTGAGTCGCGTTTGAGTCGTGGTCCCTGTCGAGTTGCGGACTCCTGGGCTGCTGGATGGAACATTGCTGTTGTTGCTGTTGCTGGCCCCCCCATTGATGGCCGCCTTGGTAGTGGGTGAGGATCCGGTCTTCGGATCCTCGTCAATAGTGTCCATCATGTCATATTTTCGCTTCTGTTTTTTCCCTTTGTATTGTCTCTTTCCTCCTTACGCCAATGTATATCATACCCATTTTGCTGTTGGTATTTTTAAGTAGTTCAATCTCTAAATCCTGTGTCTGTTGTTCCTTCCTTCATATTTCTATTTCATTTTTGTCATATCCATTTAGATCTTGTCCTTGCTCACTCCATCCCTCTTTAATTCCTGACTTACTGTCAGTGAGTTTCTTTCTTATCCTCGTGCCCTCTATTGTTTTTAGCCACAATCTTTAGTCGTTGTAAAGGAAAAGGAGCGCAAACGTGAAAAGAATTCACCGTGTAACGCGTATTCGTACGAAAAGTCATAAGGGCAATAACCTTATCCTTAAGGTTATTCCTGAGTGAATGACCGGCAACAACCTTACATGTGGATTGGCTCTTAGCGAGAGTTTCCCCATCAGCTCACTCTTCGAAGAATTAACAACTCTAAAACACTATCATGCCCTAAAATCTACTGTACAACCTAGTACTAATTCTACATGATAAGGTACAATAATGTGATATTCCAATGAGAATATCACGGTGAATTATACGGTAAAACGGAAGACCGATCAAAGATGGTTTTGCGTGTGTTTTGTGTCTTAAGATTACATGTGTTTTGTATGCTTGAAATTACACGATACGATGAGTAATTTGATGACGATGGGTAATTAACCTGTCAATCGGCAAAGACGATCGAATCGTAACAAAGAAAGATTTTACTCACTAAATCAATCGTTCGTAAGACCGATTGCGTTTGTTTTATTACTGTTACGACGCACTTTCTTTAGTTTATCAGACCCACAGCACTCTACGAGCTGTGGAGGACCGACGAATGGCGTTTCCCGAAACGCAGTTGAGCTCGAAGATGAATCCGAATAGCCTGATCAGCTACCGGCATCAACCCTCAAGGATGTAAAAGGGGCAGTTGCTTGTGGAGCCCTGGAATAGACCAACACCAGGGCGGTCTCCCTGAAAGAAGAGACCAGAGAACCGAACCAAGGTGGTGGCTCCACCGGGTTACGAGATCCAGCAAAACAAGCAAGGGAAAAGGGCTGGACGGCTCAGTCGAAAGAGCCGCCCAGGTTGGCATCAGTTGAAAGGAATCAATATCCAATTCGAGAACACTGATCTTTCACTGAAAACAAGAATGAGCGAGCAAGAAGATTGAGCCTGAAGTATTCTGTGGTGAAACAGATTGGAAGGAACAGATTGCAAAGAGCATCTGCCCGGAAGGAACAGATTGGAAAAAGCATCTGCCCACACAAAAACGAAAATCCAAAGATATGAGAACACCAATCCTTGAAGATCGGAAAGATCCAAAACGAAAAAGAGAACACTAAATTCTCAGGAAACAATCTTCCAATCTTTCACCACAGAAATACAGAATAAGCAAAATCCCAAGAAAGGATAGGAAAGCTCACAATCTTGATTTGCAACAAAAGCAAAAGCTCACACAAACCGGAACAAAAACTCGATCCGAGCAAAAGTATAAACAAACTGTAACGAAAATTTCATCCGGATATACGAATAGATAAGCAGATCACACTCGACAGCAGTCAACATTTACCAATCATCTCACATCCAATCCTTTGATTAAACTACACTCTCTTCCCCACATACCACCTCCAAATATCCATCCTACGAATACTCCAAAACTCCCTTCAGAGCGACCATCCGACCATTAGAATATCCTCTCCACCATGGTACGAACTAGAGCATACGACAACAGTGAAGAAGAAAAAATGGAAGTGGACGATCCACAGGATTCTGATGAAAACAACGGAGGAGGAGGTAGAGGAGATGATGAAGAGCTTGAAGATAAAATCATGCAAGTAATGGAAAGGGCCCTTGGCGACCCAGAAACAAACTCAACCATGAAGAGAATCATCGACCAAGAAGTAAAGAAAAGAATCAGAGCAATAAGAGATGCAGAAAGAAGGGGTGAGAACCCAGATGACGAGGATAGTGACAATGACGAGGGAAACAATGCTGACCAAGGTGCCGACGCAAGGGCTAACCGACTTGCAAGCAGGTTGTCTCAACCCAGAATAAAGATCAGGGGATTCAACAATGGAAGATTTCTAAATCCAGAACAGCTCGCCTTCAGAAGTAGCCTTATGGATTTTGGTATCAACTATGAATCAGCTGAGGAAATCATGAGGGGAGGGATGTCTAATATTCGTGAAATTACAGACCTAAACAAGGAAAGCATCAAGTCATTTATGCATGGATTGAAATCCATCAGTCCAGACTGTCCGAATCCAAAAAGTATCCACTACGGTAACAGGCTATCGTCGAGGCTTCTCACATGGGCGAGTTGGGCACGGTACCAACCATTGATTGGAGTCAAGCCAAGGGCCATCGACTGGAAAGCAAACCCAAACAATCTGGAATTGCAGCAATTCAGAATCAAGATGATGGAGTCGAGTGTGAAATCACAGGAAAAAGCAACCCCACCTGAGCTAAAGGACCTTACGAAGTTCAGAGAATGGGAGGAAGGCTTTCGACAAAACTTGAGATACAGATTCAACTCTGAGGGATTCCCAATCTTGTATGTCATAAGACCCCAAGAGAAGGAAGATGTTACTGATGAAGCCAGGTCTGGAACAGTCGGGCAAAGTTCATCAGATACCTACCCAACTTGGAGTGATTACAACGAAAGGTGTGGCGTCTTGTCAGGTCACCAGTATGATGAAGATAACAACGTCGTCTGGAGGCTGTTATGTGATGCAACAAGAAAAGGTCCTGGTTGGGAATATGTGGCACATTTCCAAAACACTGCGCTGAACTCAGGTAACGCTAGAAATGCTTTCATTTCATTGATGCAACATGCTTACACTGATACCAATATCACTATGGTTCTGAACAAAACCTATCAGGAAATGAAAGAGTCACATTACACTGGCGATGCTAAGAATTATGACTGGAACAAGCACAAGCAAAACTGGACAGCTTTCCATGGAACAATTCTGAGATTTGAAAAGAACCACAACGAAAGGAGATTGTTTGGGATTTTATCAATTCAATCAGTGATGAGCGGCTTGATGCTGCAAAAGCAGATGCAATTGATGAGAGCAAAGACTATTGTGACAACTTCAATGAATGTTTGATTCTATTCACCAATCGACTTGGATTGAAGAAACTTGCAAATGGGAAGCATAAACGAGGTTCCAGAAGTGTGTATTCTGTGGGCACAACCAGCAACAAGAAGCAGAAAACGACTAGAACGTTTACAGGAAAAGTTGAATGCAAGCCCTATCCAACAAGTGTTTATAAAACAATGTCAAAAGAACAGCGTCAGGAGCTTTACCTGATGAGACAAGCAAAGAAGAAAAGAAATCTCAAGTCTGCTGAGACTAAAAAGAAAGAAGCTGAGAATGAAGGCGCGGGTGACAGTTTTGGCTCAATATCTAAGAAATGACATAATAACCGGACACTATCACTAGAACACAAATTGTTAACAATGGTGAGCCGGTCATTATACAAGATGAATGTTCCTGTAGATTCTTGACGATGGAGAAAATGAAGAAGGATATTGTGAGTTGGACTCACATGCAGACACTACTGCGGCAGGAAGCAATATGCTATTGCTGAATCCTGATCAGATCACAACACATGTTGATGTTGCACCTTTTTCTGAAGAGTACAAGCCTATCAAGAAGATCCCGATTGGAAGCTGTGCTACGGCATGGACAAATCCAACATCAGGCCAAGTATATATCATAGTGTTCCATCAAGCGCTGTACTTTGGGAACAAATTGAAGAACAGCTTGATATGCCCAAATCAGGTGAGGGACTGCAATTTCAATTCTGTTGAGGAAACACCGCGTCAATTTGATCCAAGATCCAAGCATGGAATTACAATTCAAACTCCACTGGAAGATGATGATCCGAAGAAAGTTTTTATCAAACTGAGTATGAGAAATGTGATCTCATATTTTCCCACTAGAAAGCCAACAAGAATGGAGCTTGATGAATGTCAACATTTGATTGCAACAAATGATACCCCTTGGGATCCACATTCACTGAAGTTCAGGATGGCCGAGTTAGCCATTGACAATGGGGATCCAATTTCAGGGGACCAGTTTAGCCTTCAAGCCATGTCAACCGAAGAGGATCAGGACATGGATACAAGTTCGATTGTAACAGAACCTACAAGTAATGTTACGGATATGCTCTCCAAGACCAGCTTAGAGAACAGGCATCCAAGTGTCATGCAGCAATGCAAATTGATGAGGGTGCATCAGATATCAACAAGGAGAATGCTAACTGAATGCCAAATTGCAACAGATGGAAATATTGCTCATCGAATTTCTTCAGTAAGGAATATTTCAAGCGCGCGAAGGGTAGACCAATTCTTGTTTGATGATACAGAATTTGACTTTATGGAAGCTCCTGAAGAAGAATCAAAACAGGCCCCTAGCTTGCAGGAAATTGACAATACACTTGAGAGAAGGTCTCTTGATAGAAGAAATCAATGGGGGCCATCAGTGATAACAATTGAAGGTCCAAACAAAGTTGACTGTGAACGCCTAGCCAAAACTTGGAATATTAGTTTCAAGAAAGCTGAGCAGACATTGAAGGTCACAACCCAGAAGGCCCTCAGGAATTTGCAATTACCATTGATGAAGAGGCTGCCTACACAGCGCTTCAGGAACAAGAGAATTGCACAAGGAACCTGGTACACTGATACGTGGCATGCTAGAACAACCAGTATTATGAGACAGGAGAAATGTGCACAGATCTTTACAATGGAAATGGGTTTGAAGTATTTATACCAATACAGGACAAATCCCAGGCGCATCAAGGATTGAAAACATCCATTCATGAAATTGGAATCCCAGAGCATTTGATTTCTGACGGTGCACCAGAACAAGGATCTCCAAGAACTTACAAGACGCACTGGAATTCAATTGTAAAGCAAAATCATATTCATCAGACATTCATACAGCCTCATTGCCCATTTCAAAATCGAGCAGAACAAGCGATTGGACATCTTGGGAGTGCTATCACAACCAAGTCAGCAAAGAAGAAATCACCTAGGAGATTATGGTCATTTTGTGGTGAATTATGTGCAAACATCAGGCAGAGAACAGCATCAAGCAACCCTTCTTCAATGGGGCGAACTCCATTTGAATTGGTCCATGGCTATAGGCCCGATATTACACTATATACTTCATCAGAATGGTATGATTTTGTGTTTTACTATGATAAAGGTGATTCTTCTACTCGAGGCGTTGAAAGGCTGGGACGATGGTTGGGTCCCTGTGGCAATAAGGTAGGTGGGGGTGATTGTTTCTGGCTCCTGACTGAATCAGCAATACCAATATCTACAAATTCAATAAGGCCTGTCAAAGAATTCGAATGGAGAGATAGAGATATCCTCAGAAGAATGGAAGCAATTGACAAATCAATTGAATCCAAGATTGGTGATGAAGTGAAGGATAGCGCGTCCTTCTTCCAGGAAAACTACCCGGAGCCTCAAATGGAGCTATTTGAGGATCAACCAGTAGAATCACCTGATCTGAAACTTGAAATGGCTGAACCAGAAGCGTCAGTAGAAGATATTGATGAACCAGATGAATATCTGGGCAATGAAGTGATCATTGAAAGAAATGATGAAAGACTCAGGTGTGTTGTCAAGGATAGAGTGCGAGACTTGCAAAACAGACCAATTGGACTTAGAAATGAGAATCCCATACTAGACACAAGGCTGTACAAATTGCAACTACCTGATGGCACCATAGAGGAATACACGGCAAATATTGTTGCAGAGAGTCTGTACAGTTCTGTTGATGATGACGGAAGGATGTTCACTCTACTAGATGAACTCATTGACCATGAATGCGACAACACTGCACTAACTGATGATGAAGCCACGACCATAGCAAAAAATGGCAGGAAAACCCATAAGCCGACAACTAGGGGTTGGAGGATTCTCGCCAGTTGGAAAGATGGCACTGAATCATGGTGTAAGTTAAGCAATGTGAAAGAATCATTTCCAGTGCAATTAGCTGAGTATGCTGTCAACAATAATCTTGAAAAATCACCAGCATTCAGATGGTGGGTGCACAAAATTTTGAGAAGAAAGGAACGGATCCTTAAGGCAGCCAAAACAGCCAAGTATTGGTTGAAGACTCACAAGTATGGCGTTGAGTTGCCACATTCAATCAAACAAGCGCTGGCTATTGATAAGAAAACAGGCACTGATCACTGGGAAAGGGCAATTCACAAAGAAATGACCAACAATATGGCAGCGTTCGAATTTTCCGATGATGATGTTATTCCAGTCGGTCACAAGGAAATAATAACCCACATGATTTTTGACATCAAGCTTGGATCCTTAACAAGGAAGGCTAGGTTGGTAGGGGACGGTCATAAAGTCCCTGCAGTGGCAAAAGAAAATACTTACTCATCGGTTCCCAGTCGGGATTCAGTGAGGATATTCTTCCTACTGGCAGCGCTGAATGATTTGAAGGTTCTCTCAGCAGATATTCAAAATGCATATTTGACAGCCCCGATTAAAGAGAAATGCTTTCTAAAAGCGAGAGCTGAAGATGGTTTTCCACCACATCTTGCAGGAAGGGCTTGCAAGATAGTTCGCGCATTGTATGGCCTGCCGGTAGCAGGTGCATCTTTTAGGTCATATCTCACACAGCATTTGAGAGATCTTGGATATTTACCATGCAAAGCAGATCCGGACGTGCACTTACGAATTGAAACCAGGAAAGATGGATCCAGATACTGGGCAATGCTGATTGCCTATGTAGACGATATCTTATGTTCTGGTGAAGATCCAAAGTTCCAGCTTGAAAACATTGAACGAAAGTTCAAATTGAAGGATGATACTATTGAAGAGCCAACTCTGTATTTGGGAGCAGCTATTGGAAAGTTCTACTTTGAAGGTGATTCAAAGCCAAGATGGTCATTATCAAGCACTAAGTATACGGCGAAAGCTGTTGCAGCAGTCGAACAAGAGTTAGGAACTGAAAAATATGGCTACAAGTATCTACCAAAATCAGCGTCCAGTCCACTGTCACATGATTATCGACCGGAAATTGATATATCAGAAGAATTGAATCCTGAATTGCAAAACTACTATCAAGGTCTAATTGGAGTTCTCAGGTGGATTTGTGAATTAGGAAGGCTAGACATTGTAATGCCAGTCTCGCTGATGTCAAGGTATCTGGCACAAGCAAGGATTGGGCACTTGAATCAGTTGTTTCATATATTTGCATATTTGAAAAGGTACAACAGGTCGAAATTGGTTTTCGACGATACTGTACCAAGTGTCGATGAGAGTAAATTTCAAAAATGTGATTGGTCTGAATTTTATCCTGGTGCTGCTGAAGTCATACCAGCAGATATGCCTGAAGCTTTGGGAAAACATGTGACGATGAGTTGTTTTGTTGATGCTGACCATGCTGGATGCAAGGCAACGAGAAGGTCTCATACCGGTGTTATTATCTTCATTAATAATGCACCGATCATTTGGTTTTCCAAAAGGCAAACAACAGTTGAAACGTCAACTTTTGGATCTGAAATCATTGCTTTGAAAATTGCAATCGAATTGGTTGAAGGTCTAAGGTACAAGTTGAGAATGATGGGTGTTCCAATTGATGGAAGCACCAATGTGTATTGTGATAATGATTCTGTTGTCACAAATGTTACACGACCTGAAAGCCCATGTAAGAAGAAGCACAACAGCATTGCGTACCACAAAGCACGCGAATCTATTGCAGCAGGAATTATCAGAGTTGCAAAGGAACCAGGTTCAACAAATATTGCTGATTTGTTTACAAAGCTAATGAGTGGCGCTGTTTTCAGAGAACATTGTTCTCGTTGCATGTGGTAAAGTTTTTTCGTTCAATTGAAGCGTTCAGGGAATGAAAGAAAATGGATATCTTGATCCATGGATAACAATATATCAATCGGGCAAGGATCAGGGCAAAATGCCTTGATACAAGCCAGAATGAATGGCAAAATGCCTCCCCATTTCTTTTGATAGGGCCTCTGATGGTAGAATGGATACAATGTGGTATTCAACACACAAATGACTCACAATGAATAGGTTAAGTATAGAATCCAGCCGCTTAACGGTTGGAGGATTTATGACTGAAGGGGACTGAAAAGAATTCACCGTGTAACGCGTATTCGTACGAAAAGTCATAAGGGCAATAACCTTATCCTTAAGGTTATTCCTGAGTGAATGACCGGCAACAACCTTACATGTGGATTGGCTCTTAGCGAGAGTTTCCCCATCAGCTCACTCTTCGAAGAATTAACAACTCTAAAACACTATCATGCCCTAAAATCTACGTACAACCTAGTACTAATTCTACATGATAAGGTACAATAATGTGATATTCCAATGAGAATATCACGGTGAATTATACGGTAAAACGGAAGACCGATCAAAGATGGTTTTGCGTGTGTTTTGTGTCTTAAGATTACATGTGTTTTGTATGCTTGAAATTACACGATACGACGAGTAATTTGATGACGATGGGTAATTAACCTGTCAATCGGCAAAGACGATCGAATCGTAACAAAGAAAGATTTTACTCACTAAATCAATCGTTCGTAAGACCGATTGCGTTTGTTTTATTACTGTTACGACGCACTTTCTTTAAACGCTTCATTGCTTGAGGTGAAAATGTTACTGATTGTTGTCTGTACCAATTTTTTTAAGTCTGTCTGTTTTGGCGACACTGCTCCAAGAATTCTTTTGAAGAAATATTGTAATTCCGGTGTATTTTTTCGTCGATAGACTTTGTGTAATTTGTACTTATTTTTGGAGTTCTTGTTTTTGTTTTCCATGATTAGAACTGTTCCTGGGAAACTAACCGGTATCTGTTTGTTCTTTTTATCCTCTATGCATCAGTGTTAACAATACGATATGGTTAGTAATTTGAAAATGTTTATACTGGGAACTATATTGTTCTTGTCGGTTCTTACCTTTATAATTTTTCCTCACTAGTGTCTGAGCATTGTGCCTACATGTAGTTATTGCTCTGCAGAAAATTCCATTCCACTTTGGTGCATGGATGTTCATTGTCTTTGGTACTTTGTTTTCATGATTCAATTTTACAATCTTGGTAATAATCACCTTTATGTATTGTGAACATTGTTTGGTCGTTATCGGGAATTTCATTTGCTTGAGTGTTAGTTCCTTGATGTACGCGGTGATGTAACTTTTAATGTTTCTGTCAGTGCGCTCTTTTGTGTCCTGTATTGCATTGCTGTTGATACTGGTGCTATTGGTTGTATCTGTTTGGTTATCATTTGTGTTTGTAGGCTCACTTTCTGATACACTGCTCGCTGGGCTGTTTGTTCTCTGTGTATCAATCATTGTACCCTGAACCATTGGTGTGCAAATGTGTTCCACCATTATTTCTCCGTTAATTTGCAAATAGAAACTTAACAACTTTTGGTTTTCATTGATTTGCCGCGCTACTTTTATGGGAGTTGAATTGTTTTGGAGTATGCAGATTTTAGTTTTCATTCACACTGTCATACTGTGCTAAAATTATTAGTAGTTGTAAGTGCCTGATTGACTACGACGTGAGGAGCTTAGTATCACTACTTATTTTTGAAGTATTGTTGCACTTTGTGGGGGGTTGTACTGACGCCTGCCTATCGTTTGTCCGCGCGTGGCCTGACAATCTGGAATGTGGTTTCCAGAAAATCCTGGCGCGGACCAAAATCCTGGTGCGGAGTCCAATATTATTGTGTACCCCACCCCACAAATGGTATGCTTCCACCGTAATAGTCTTAGCCAAAGCATAGTAGTAATATCTTTTGTGTCCGGGTGTATGATGAGAGCAGTGATGTATGAGAGTAAGGACTTATGCTGGAGGGGTGAAGCCATTTTCTGTACATTTCATGACAACAATCATGGAATGGCGTTTCAGAAGTATATAACTGGAGCAGCGTTGCAGGCTTTCTGTTGTTAATTTCCTTCTGAAAGTGGCTGTCGAGCTGATTTCTATCCAAAGGCAATGAAGAGCCTAACGACGTTCAAAAAGGTTTTGATGTTGGTGATAAGGCTCACTCTGCCAGCGGCTAATCCATAGCATTTTGAGATAGTCAAGTACACTTTTGCTTGACTGATATGGGCCACGGTCACAAAGCAACCTGAGGGGTCATCCCCACTTCCGGACATAGTTCTGGAAGCATGACAGGAAATTGCCGGTGGTGTGCATTTCTTCCACATGAATGATGTGAGATTTTTGCCCAAAGAAGATCTGTGCAAGTTTGGAGCCATCATTGACAGCAGGGGTGTCGGAATATACAACATCAGAAAGAACATCATCATTGAGAGGAGGAAGGACACTCATGGCTGGCTGGGGTGATTGAAATTGTTTGAAGATGTTGCCATCTGGGCTGAAAGCTAAAGAGCCATACTATGTGGAGTTGGCAAATGTGGCCTTGATGCGGTCAGTTGAGATCCATGCAAAGAAGGGTTTCAATGACAGATAATCCAATTCACTGGGAGCGTGGATGTGTGGTGCAATGAGGAGGTTGTTGACAGGTGACTGGATAGAGCACTGAGCAAGAACCTCTTGATGGGCAAAATCAGTAGGACTGAGCCAGAAAGAAACAGCCGGGAGGGTCCAGGGCTTGAAAGGGATTACCACGGGGAACGTGAGCTGGTGGGCTGGACAAGGAGCTGAGAGATGTGATGGAGGTGAAGTCATGCTGTTGATCCTGAGCAATCCAACGTGGTGCACCAAATTCATTGTAGTCTGGATAAGGGAGTTGGAGAGCAGTAGGTGGGTATTGCTGGAGAAATGAGTCATCCTGTGCATTGATGGTGACATCAAGGACGGGTTCCAGTGTTTGTCACTTGCCGTCACAACATGAGGTAGGGTTGAATATTCTTCGCTAGTGTATTTGCGCATGGCCAAATATGGTAGTCCATGGCAAATGCTGAGTAGAAAAACATGTTCATCAGTGGTGGTGATAACTTGTTTGCCACCAATCTTGATGGATATGTCATTAACTATGGAAAAGTATGCTTTTATCTGCCCAGAGGATAGGATGGAAGGAAACTGTCCAGTGTATGCACATTCATTAAAGATGACAATAACTGGCCCACGGTTGGAGACTGAGTATGCACCACAGGTGGCAATGGGAATATTTTGGATTTGGTGATTGTTGATGCCCATGACATTGACATATCGCGGAAGAATGTCCTTGGAGAGAAGGCAGGCATCATTTTGTGTGATGCAGTCATTAGCTCCACGATCAACCATAGCGTATCCAGGTGTGGAGGCAGCTGTCTTGTTAGAATGGTAAACTGGAGGATGGGACACAGCAGGAACTGGTGGGTCATCTTCAGGAACGTGCCAATGATGGAATTTTGTAGACAAGGAGGAGCTTCCTACAGGGATATAGGTATTGCCATCCTTCTTGTAAAGGATTTCAGGGTTGTTTGCAAGGAACCTGGCAGGATGTGCTGGGGAAACAGAAGACTTGAGGGGTCGACTGTCTGGTTGAGATGCTGCCTTATAAACACCAAGGGATGCATGAAAGGCATCACGGATAGCAGCTTTTAGCGGCAGGAGGAAGAAGGTCTGCAGTAGGAGAAGCCTGGTCAGTAGCCACGGAGTGTTCATAAGCGCGTCGACTGATGGGCTTGAGGAATTAGGGTCAGGAGGCTGTTCAGGTAGAAGGTCTGATTGTAGACATGCAGCTACTAGATTTTTCTTGTCCTCAGCAGGAACGTTCAGCCATGCTTTCATACCAGGTTTGTAAAGCGTCTGCCAAACAGCTGATGGCAGTCTGGTTCTTGGATCAGGTGTGCGACCAGCTCAATAGACTGCATAATCCTGAAAATTGCCATTGAAATCAATAGGTAGTGAGTACTAATCAGTGTCATCTGTTACCATAGAGTATGTCTGCTCTGTGGAGGCAAAGTCATGGGCATGAGCTTTGACAGAAGGTCGGCTTCTGGGTTGGCATAGTGATGCTTGGGAATCTAACCTAGTTGCTTCAAGTAGTAAGGTCGTTTTCAGTTCACTGGTTGCCGTAGCTTCAAGTTGTCGGAGCCGAATGAGATCTTGAGCTTCCGGTGGATCACTGACTTTGCAAAACTGTTCACTGAGTTGGAAGCTGCTGCTACAGGCCTTGCAGAGGTGTGTTCAAATGGTATCATATTCAAGTGGTCAGTGTGGGGGTCGTAGCTTATTGAGGTGTTCCAGTTGCGCAAACCACTGTGTGATAAACTTGACCTTGGTGTCTTTCCAAGTTTGAAGATCGAGCTCTAACAGATGTTGTATGGCAATGGAAGTATCATATACCTTGGATTTTGATCAATTGTGCATCTTCACAAAATCGAAATACGCCTGTTGTCTGTTCCTTGTACTGGTGTGGCTTGACACACAAGAGGATGAGAGGTCACTTTGGAAAACATGTAGGACGAGTGTCCAGAAAAATGCACATTGCTTGGCATGTAGGTCCTTGGAGTATCAAGTGAGGGACTGTGGTGACCAGTCAGGATGAAGGAATGTGTTGGTGTCAATGTCATTGGTCTCCTCTAGCTTTGCCTTGAACTTGATAAACCAATGCTCAAACCTTGCATCATTTTGCAGCGCTGGGAATGCTGTTTCGTCCCTAGACTTCCTGATCCAGGACTCGTATCATAGTTGTTTTGGCGACTTGGAGGTCGGATTACGGGGGGCACTGTCGCCGTAGTCACTATTATTAGGATTAGTGAGCCTCTCAGCAGTAGAATCCCTACTATTAGCCATGATGAGATTATGACAGTATGTATGAAATGCTTCTTTGGTGTACTGTCGGTGATCCTCCCAATCTATGCCTTGGAGTAGCAGGTGTCTACCAAAGTCAACGAAACGCTGTAAGTCTTGCTGCACATGATTTGAGCAATAGTACGCGTTGGCCTCTACCTTGGTATGTAAGATCACCAATATGTTAAATGAGTAGGAATCGGGACCATGTTATGTACCTGCCGGCTGCAAGAGCCTCATATAGAGTGGAGTTGAACTCTCTAGGGATTTTGACGATCTCTTGTAAGACGGCCTGTAATGTTTGATCGAAAGAGGATAAAAGGTCATCTCGTGATTCGTCACTACCTTCGTTTGAGGAAGTTGGCATGGCGGAGTCTTGTGGGAATAGGGATCTCCTTGCCGTGCTTTGCGGTTGAAGTGTCAGGAATCCTTCCTCGGGTGTGGATGCAGATTCACGTACGGAGATGGTTTCAAGGGATAAGCGACTCCGGGTTCTCCTAGCAATGGGGATGTCTATTAAATTCCTTTCGTGTCCAGTAATGCCAACGTCTGTACGGCAACATTTTGTTCTGTTCGAAAGAGTCCATGAGTTCGATCAAGTCAAGATATCGATTATGACTTAAGTTCCAAACGCATTTCGAACCCTACGACATACCAATCCCCATCGCATATCAACGGTGAGCAATCCCTGGTTTCTAGCAATGCCCCGATTCTATGGTGAGCAATCTTTGGTTTCAATGATAAATATCACACAACCTATGGTGAGCAATCTCTGACTTCAATGATAAATATCACATGGGAATCTTCCTGGATCCACGGGCAAAGAAAACTGTTGTCAGAAGCTTCTCACACAATACATATATATACATGGTCAATACATGTACGGAATAAACCAGCAAGTAATTCCATAGCGCCGCATTAGCGGACGCACCCTCTTTCACCACAATAAAAGAGATATCTTGCATTTTGGCAAGATTTCACTTTATCTCATACTTTTAACATTCAACTGATTATATCTCCAAAATTCCACACTAGTAACTACTTGTAATCTACAATACATAAGATCTATCTGACTGTGCCAACAAAGTTGGTAGTGAGAAGAGATCTGATGTTTCCATAGTCTTGCCTTGTAGTAAGATTGTCCGTTGCCAAAGTATCGGAACACATTGATCATGCATAGAGTACAACCGTTTGTCTACTAACACACTAACGCAGCGTTGCTGTTCTTCAGAAGCCTTCAAATCAAACTCTGAACGGACCGGATTCAGAAGGAAAATAATAGATTAACAGTTGCAAGCTCTAAGGCAGCTTGCATAAGAAGAACAAGCCAAGAAGAGAATACCATCGTACTTTGGCATATGGCAATCGCAGGTCGTACAAGAAGCAATTCTCTCTCATCACAAAACAGACACTAGTCTTCTTCGTCCGATCAAGCAAAAGATTCCTCTTCCTACTCTGACCATTCAAAGACATCAGAGCCATCAGAAATGATAGCGTCACCAAAAGCTCCCAGAGAAAATGAGAGCGACGGAAACTCAGGCGACGAAGAAGATCCGATCCGCTTACCTACCTTCAATGACCCCATGAAATAGATACTTGTGTCTATATTCCGTGTCACGAACGAAAAAGGTGACGTGCTGTGCAAGTCGCTTATTCAAGGAAGACTACATGAATGACCACGTTTTCTTGATGCGCTACTTGAACAATATTTTGCACGAGAACGTACCTACCCAGACAGGAATATCGGCCTACAGGCAGATCTTCCTAGATCTGTCCAATGTACTGTAGAAGCACTCCCAGACTTCACTAGTGATCTATGTACGAGGGAACTTGATTGGAAAAATGTGGAGTCATACTCATACGATGACTTCAGCTCCTTCCAAATGGCACGAGCTATGCGTCTACAGCATGAATCCATCTTGAATCCTCCACCCCCTCCACCTGGAACAAACAAAAACAAGACACCGGCGCAGCTATGTTCCGAGTCTTGGTGTAGGAAATCCCACAATGAAACATCATTCACACCTCTCACGAACGATTCCAGATTGAACATTGGCTTGTAGGATTCAAAGCCAAACTTGAGGCTCACGATATTGATACCGCTATGTTCCTCAATGAAAGTTGGCCACCTGCCGCACTACAGGGATTCACTCAAGACCTCTTCATCAAGCAATGTGCCTTCTTTTGGGTTCTAATGCTAGAAGTCTTCAAAAGCGATCTCTCTTCTTCATGCGTCCATAGCCATTCCAACAAACGTGATGGTCAACAAGCATACTTCAATTTTGTCAGCCTACATAGCAAGTCAAAAGCTAAGGTATATGACACATCGACCCAACTTCAGACCTTGCTGAATTTGAACCTTCACAAGTGGAAGGAATCCAAGGTCAAATTCATCACACAAGGCAACCATGCAGGGAGATGGGAGTTGCAATGCCGGCGACACACAAGAACAAGTGAGTACAATTACCGGTGAAGATGCGCATATAACAGACAACGATATTCTTAAGGCTTTGAGTGATGCAACTGAAACAGTGGACAAGCAGCTACAGGAATACATCAAAAAACATTGGTACCATACCATGAAGTTCCCAATCAATGACAAGGTAACAGCGCATGCAACAGAAATGGCTGTTAAAACACAAGCGGTTATGGTGCCACAGAATATACCAAAGTTGTCATTCTGTTCCTTTTTTAGGAAGAGAGTTGTGACAGTATTGACTGCATTGAGGCACAACTCACAAACCTTGGCAAGAAAAAACTGGATAGGTAAATACATGTTGGGGGATTTGTTGTTAAAATTAGGCATTTTGGAATCTATTTATGGTCTGACACCACTAACATACCACCTGTTGATACTGATGATACTTTTGACAGCCAATAAAAGCAAAGATTGAGTCCCTATCACCTTCCCTGGTACTGTTGCAGTTTTTCAAGACACAGAAAATGAGGATACAAGTATTTTAAACCCTCAATACAGGAAATACAGCAATGCTGAAAATGAAGATTTTTATTATTTTGCTACAAGAATCATGTCGGCAATCAACCCGACGGACTCAAAACAATGGTAGGAGAGGAAGTTGCTGAGTGATATATTTTCTGTAGTGGATGAAGCATTTGCATTGATAGTGATCTACAATGAGCATCGTGTATGGGTGAACCAGCAGCAGCAAAAAGGTGATGCCACGATTCAGCTACAATTTGTTTCTGCAATTCAGACTGTGGAAGCAGAAATGGATGGATGGAGGAAGGACGAGAGTTGTTCAGTGATTTGTGCAACAAAGTTGTCAAGCTGCGCAATCAGTCAGAAACAGGAAGGGAATTGGAGGAAATGATGAGGGAGAGATTGAGGAAAGAAAGTCCGACACAATACACCAATAAGCATGGCGATGCAAATAATACTAGTGGTAGCTCCAGTACTTGTAGTGGACCCAAAAAGAAAAAGAAATGGAAGGTCTATATTGATCCGGCAATTACAGCCTCGATGAATGCCAATTTATCACTTGAATTAATGTAGAAAATAACAGTACAAACATAATACAGAACTACTAGTAATTGAGAATTTAATATTGAGAATATTAAAAATATCGGAGGAATAATAATTCGTTGCAGTAGCATTAAACAAAACATAATAGGATTTACAGTAAAAAAAGGAATATCGTAGTCCAGAAAAAGAATTCAAAATTAGAAGAGCAGAATCAAATTGTTATTCTGTAGCGTAATATTTTGGAAATAATACTGAGTCAAGATTTCTTTTTTATTCATGAATAGAAGTAATTGTTGTTGGTATGGAAAAATAATTGGGTTCTGCTAGAGACTGAAATAAATTATTTGTAATCATGATTAGAGAATGTGCATTAAGCGCACAGAAATAGTGCTGAGTTTAAAAACTACCCTGATCCCTTGGTCGCGATGGACTCAAGAATTTCAGGGAGTTGAGACATTTTGCCGTGTTAAAATCGTGCACAAAATTTGAGTGCGACAACCTGGTTCCCTTACGACCGTGTCGGGTCGAATACACCACAGTACACAAAATTGTCTGAGTTGTTCAAATGAAACGGTGCATACTAATGCATGATGGCCATGCACCATAGAGACTGCCAAAACTTGAAAGAACTGATCGTAGTACTGCTCCACATTGGGTTGATCTTAAGAATGAAATGGTTGTTGACGCTACAAAGAACCCTAAATCATATTTACTACAATGTATACTACATTATCGATATCCACTTACATCATCTGGGTCTTCTGGTGCTGGTTTTTTTAGAAATAGACATAAATCATATTTACTACAAGAATGTATTGACTAGTGATGAAGTATTTCATTTTTTTCATATTCTACTAGTACTGTCCAACCTTTTCCTATTATGCACAAGAACAGGATGCATTTTCACAAAACAATAATGTTAGGCAATAAAGCAACAATGTGATGCATGTGGGCAAGAAGTTATGAGTTCTAGTAGTGGATTTATTTCAATGTGGTGAGAGAAATAACAATGGGTTGCCAATAGTCAGTTTGCTAGTAGTAGTGCTACTAGTGCCTCACATAGCATATTACATTGTTACCTGACATTTCAGCATGAACATTGTTAATATGATGGATGGAATGCTGGACACTTCAACAATAATGGTGTGTAACTCAAACTTTGTTTAGTCTTTATGAACTTTTAATTTATTGAGGAGTCTGGTGTACATCATCATGCTCTGAAATACGAAGAAGGATGAGTAGGTGCTAGATAGTTTCTCAGTGGAAATAGAATGCATTTTTTAATATTGAATCATGATCATAGTTCAAATATTGTATGGGAATAACGATCAAAGAACATTGATATTAAAATCACTGATATTCTATGTGTTATTACTTTTGAATTCATCAAGGATCCTGGATATGAATAGGAACAAAAAAGAGGTACTGGGTGTGTGTACGGTTCTACAAAAGTTACTAAGTACGTGATAGAGTGTTCTGTTCTCAATGGACATTGTCGCCCGTGTTGGAGGACTCAATCCACCAGCCACAGTGTCATCAATGTCAACCAGTCGTACCTGACAATAAAAGTTACACTAATTAAAGTTAGTCATTTTTTGAATGACACAATTGGTGTGTCCCGTGGCGCTGCCGGTGGGTACCTGTATTCCGTGTTTTTGGGACAAAATACACAGCCCAAAAGTCAATGAGGATTTGATTATGACAAGTAATTGTAACATACCGGAATAGTTGCCAGACGTCTGAGCTTAGAAGTAAGAGGTAAATGGAGAACACAACAGAATCAGCGTACAAGAGGAGGATTTTGAAGCCGCGGTTTTCTTTTCTTTCTGCCAAGTACAGTAAACAAAATGATGAGGCTGAATGACGGTGACCAAAACAATGAGGGGAACCCATTCTTATATCATTTTGAAACTGGGTTTGATGTGCTATGTGCCCAAAACGGACACTTGGTACTCACAATCCTTAATGGATGCAACAAGATTGAGGATGTGAGAGCAAGACTCAACAGCAAAAAAGGACATTTCAACAAAGAAGGTTTGGAGATTTGGGAACCATGTTTGAAGTATGTAACAGAGGAAGTATTTCCCTTCTATGAGGAAGGTGACATTGGCGGCATTGACCACGTGTGGATTATGGGTATCATTCTGGCATACGCTTTATGCGGTGATCCTGCATTGAATGGAACGGAGGACATAAATTGCTACAACAACGTGGATATTAGACAAGAATTACAATCCAGAGAACAAGACGAGAGACTACAATGGGATGGTCATACTTTCCCAGCAAAGGAATGGTGTAATCTGATGCTAGAGGCCAGAAAGCACATAAAACAATGCATACATTTTAACCCATGTAACCGTCCCTGTCTGACAAGCCTTTGGTCCAACGAGTGGCGCACAACAACTGAAGAGGCAATCATTGAAAAGGACCAATTGCAATGGGATTGCTACTCAACAGACGCCACGTACTCCACAAACAAAAGGTTTCCTGTAATGGGCAATGAGTACAAGGAACATATGGATGAAGTACAAAGGGAACACCTCAATCCTTTTTTGTACCATTTTGAAACAGGGTATGACTGTCTATGCAACAGAAATGGACATATTGTACTCACAATCCTGGACAGATGCAAGCTGACAAATTTTGTACAAACAACGCTAAACAGCAGAAAAGGAAGATTTGAGGAAGCCAAAGCTGCCGCAGTTTGGATAGAGGCACTGGACTACGTCCACTACAAATTATTCCCGGACCATGGCAAAGGCAACACATACGCAACAAACCACATTTGGGGTCTGGGTATCATTCTGTGCTTCCTTCTTTGTGGTTATTCCACATTGAATGGGAAGGCAGACATACACTGTTATGACACAATTGGCATCGGACCAAAAGCAGACTCAAAAGAACGCAGCAAAGTGGAAATGGATGGGCATAGTTTTCCAGCAAAGACATGGTGCCAGCTGATGCAGCCAGTAAAAAATCAGATTAAACGATGTGTACATTTTCATCCAGGAAACCGCCCCTGTCTGGCGATGATTTGGTTGACTGATTGGTGGATTATGACTACGCGGTATGGAATTGTGAACAAGGGTTTGGAAAAAAGTAATGTCAACAAGCCCTATTGAGGAATCTAGAAGGAACACAGAACAAGTTGAAGAGGTAAAGCAACCAAACAAAGAAACAAAACAAAACTTATGAAAGAGAAGTGGGATTCAACCATGTAGAAAGCGACAAAACAGTCTAATAGAAAAAAGTGGATACTAAAACAATTAGCAAACAAAGAGAAAAGGGAGGGAGAAGACAGAAATGAGAGAAACATTATGCACTGGCTACATCTTCACAAAAAATGTTGGAAATCACCTGAAGATTTGGAGGAGTACAACAACTATCCTGTTCCTCGTGGCACATGGGGATGTGTGAAACAATACTAATACGTGTTATTGCTAAACTTGTCCCTACTTACAAATACGTACACCTTGCTGTCATAGTTAAAAACGTAAATAAAAAAATTAGTACTGTGAAAAATGTTCGTTACAAATGAAGAAGTCATCATTGCCGTTCCAGACAAGAACTCAATCTGAAACGCCATTCCAGACACTTAACACTGCAACGCCGTTCCAGATATTGTGCTTATTATCCGTTCCAGGCACATCAATGTGCAACACCATTGAAAACACTTAACACTGCAATGTCGTTCCAGACATTGTGCTTATTTTCAGTTCAAGGGAATTCAATATGCTTACAGACACTTAACCCTGCAATGATGCCCCAGACATTGTGCTTATTTTCCATTCCAGGGAATTCAATCTGCAACGCCGTTGCAGACACTTAACCCTGCAACAGCGTTCCAAACATTGTGTTTTTTTTTGTTCCAGGGAACTCAATCTGCAACACCATTGCAGACACTTAACCCTGCTAGGCAGATCCAGACATTATGGTTATTTTCTGTTCGCGGCAATTCAATTTGCAACGCTGTTTAAAATACTTAACCCTGCAACGCCGTTCCCAACATTGAGCTTATTTCTTCTCATACACTCTTCTGGGATTAAACAAAAATGAAACAACAATTGACATGTTGAAATAAACAGTGTTGTAGTAGTTGCACCAATAGAGAAAGCTGTGTATGAAACATCCGATTCACCAATTAAAAAATGGAATCCTGACCGTCACTTATCTGCACTGCCCTTCAAAGAAGGATTACAAATCAGTACTGGTTTCCCCAGCTTTCACTATCGATTCCATTTTTTGTTTTTCCAACCCAGCCATTGTGTCACAGAAATGAAACAACCATTGTTCCCTATTTCTGAGGACAAAGTAGTGATCTTTCCTACCAAGGTTTCTGACCACGGCAACTTCAGACTCAATGGCATTGCAGTCAAACAAATATAAATTGTTTTGCAACTCACCTTGCTTCACCAATGTGTGGCGGTCTCTTTTCGCTTTCTCCCTCTTGCTCGAGATTGGGTCAACAGAAAGAAAGCAACATGCAACGGCGTAGTAACCATTGTGTACTAATTCAAACCCGCTGACAGAACTTCCAGAGGGGAAAGGGCCTTCAAGATGAAGCAGGCACAAAATCTGTCATGGATAAGCTTACAGTCCATGTCCATCAAGGAGGTCTAGTTGAAAATTTTCCCAGCCGTACGATATGTTTGACAATTGTCCAGAATCGGACTTAAAGGATGGATGTGCGCGGAAAAGTAACCCCATACGACAATAATCATCATACCTCTTGTGCTCCATGGATCCACAAAGCGTGCTGGTCCCTGCAGCCGTAATGACCACCTCACAACAAAATTTGAGAACATTCAATGGAAACCATGGTACACTTGCGTTTTTCTTTTTGTCCCACTTCATGTAAGGCAAACCATCCATAACACAAATCAAAAACTTTGACCTGGCCAACCAACCACTGTCTGTAGGAGGAATTACTCCCGTAAACAATTTGTGATGAAACAGATTAATTGCTTGCAGGTTTGTTTGATTAGTATGGATTTGATTTGTTGGGTTCTCTTTGCCGGAGCCTTCACTTCAGTTTTATGGTTGCTCTCACTTGCTGCATAGTCCCATCCCATGGAGGACCAACTAATCTCATGTACTGTGATAAATGGAAATACATGTGATTCTTCACCAGATTGTTCCCCTCTCCCTTACTTTGTTGTAGATAGTTATTTATACAGTTGATGAGAAGAACAACCATTTTGTCGAGATTTAAAACACCCTTATTGTCTTCTTTGAAAACCTGAACAAATGTCCCAGCATATTTCAGGAACTCTTCCATACCCAACAACAACTCAATGGCATCAATACGTCTATCAATTTCTTCCTGGCACTTTCTACTCTGGTTGTCAACTTTGGTTGATGTTTGTTGGGACAACAACAATTGACAACTTTCAGTAGACAAAAGTGTGAGCATCTGAATGTAAAGCATGCCAATGTACTGGTTCCCCTCCTTCTTTGCATTATGTACCAACTCAGAAACATTGGTTCGCAGAAAATCATGATTGGATTGCCTCTGAATGGCAGCACCATAGTAACTGGCTATCCGGTCCATGTCACCAAGTAGGCGCGTGTTATTCCCTAAATATTCCTCACAGAACATCTCTGCTGCGTGCTTTGCGCAACCAAGTTGGTGCATATGGAGTCTCTCTCCCCGTGACGCTAGATGAATATTATGTGGATTTTCTCCAAAATCAAGATCATAAAATGTGTTACTGTTATGAACACGGTGGTGGGAGACATTCTTGAAATACTGTTCAACATTCACTCCTTCCTCCAACATTGGAGCATTAAAATTGGACATCTTCCATATCCAAATGGATTGATGCTCTTCCCCATTTTTGTGCTGTGACACCTGCATGTTCCCACTTTTAACTGAAACGGGAACCTTCAGAACATTCACACGAGAGTTGTTACTGTGTGCTCTTGGACAATTGCAATGCCTACAGATCATCTTTGTATTGGCTTTTTGATAATGTCCACAAAGTTGGTTGTGCTGGGGAGTACCACGTCCGAGAACTGTTTCGCGGGGTTCAAATTTACTTCTCGCGCACAAATTTTGTGCGTGAATTTAACACGGCAATATTTTATTCTGTACACCCTGAAATTTGCGACAATCGTATAAGGGTATATGTAAACTCAGCACTATTTCTGTGCGCGTAATGCACATTACTCTACTCTCGAATAAAAATAATTTATTTCAGTCTCTAGCAGAACCCAATTATTATTCCGTACCAACAACACTTACTTCTTTTCACGAATAAAAAAGAAATCTTTACTCAGTATTAATTCTAAAATATTAATCTCCCAAATAACAATTCGATACTGCTCTCCTAATTGTGAATTCTATTTCTCGACTACAATATTCCCTTTTTAAAATGTAGATTCTATTATGCTTTATTTATTCCTATTGCAACGTATTACGACTCCTCCATTATTTATAATATTCTCAAAATTAAGTTCAAGATTAGTAGTAGTTTTGTATTATGTATGTACTGTTATTTTCTACATTAGTTCACCAATAGATAAACTTTCATTCATCGATGCTGTTATTGCCGGATCAATATAGACGTTTCTTTTCTTTTTCTTTTTTGGTCCACTTCAATTAGTGGAGCTGCTACTAGTAATATTTGCATCACCATGCTTATTGTTGGTGTAATCTGTTGAACTTTTGTTCCTAAATCTGTCCCTCATCATTTCTTCCAAATTCCTTCCTGTTTCTGGGTGTTTTTGCATCTCGCCAATTTTGTCGCACAAGTCACTGAACAACTCTTGTCCTTCCTCCATCCATCCATTTCTGCTTCCACTGTCTGAATCGCAGAAAAAAAAATTGTCGCGGAATCGTGGCATCACCCTTTCGCCGCTGCTGGTTCACCCATACATGATGCTCATTGTAGATCAGTACCAATGCAAATGCTTCATCTGCTATAGTAAATATATCACTCAGCAAGTGCCTCTCCTTCCGTTGTTTGAAATTGGAATTTGTTGGATTGATTGCCGACATGATTCTTGTAACAAAATAATAAAAATCTTCATTTTCCGCGTCTTTGTATGTTCTGTATTGAGGGTTTAAAATACCTGTGTCCTCATATTCTGTGTCTTGAATAACTGCAACAGTACCAGGGAATGTGATAGGGACTCGACCTTTTCTGTAATTGTCTGTACGGAAGTATCATCAGTATCAACGGGCAGCATGTTAGTGTTGTCGGACCAAAAATAGATTCCAAAATTCCCAATTTCAACAACCAATTCTCCCACCTGTATTTACCTATCCAGTTTTTTCTCGCTAATGTTTGTGAGTTGTGCCTCAATGCAGTCAGTACTGTCCCTACTCGTTTCCTGTAAAAGGAACAGAATGACGCAAGTGGAATATTTGGTGGCTTCATAACCGCATTTGCTTTAACAGCTTTTTGTATTACATGCGCCGTTACCTTGTCATTGATAGGGAGCTTCATGTTGGGGTACCAATGTTTTTTGACGTAATCCCTTAGCTGCTTGTCCACTGTTTCAGTCATATCACTCAAAGCCTTAAGCATATCGTTGTCTATTATAATCCCATATTCGTCTGTAATTGTACTTACTGCTCGTTCTCTTGTGTTGCCGGCATTATCAGTCCCCTCTCCCTGTATGGTTGCCTCCGTTTGTTTAGGTACCATCTCTACCTTTCCCAACCCTATATGTGGTTCCCTCTCTTGTTGCCGTAAATGTTTTGCCAGTTCCTGTGCCAATTTGTCATATTGGATTTTTTTCATGACAAGTTCCGCAACATCCTCTAAATTGTAGCATTCTCCGTTAGATGTTTTCTCTACCACATTGGTTTTTGTTCCTTCTTTCTGTTGGTTCGTTACTGTAGTGGTGGTTGTGTTGATAATGCTCAGTGCTGGTTCGTTACTCTGGTTGATGGTGTTTTGTTCTTCCGTGTTTATAGTAGTAGAAATTGTGTTGTCGGTACCATTTTTTTTACTGTTGCCCTTTGATGCGTTCATAGTTGTGGTATTACTGTTACTCACTTTGTTAGTAATTGGTGTGTTTGTTTTCACTCTTTTTTTCTTACCGTTGTTGTCCCCTGTATTTTGATGATCACCAGGCCGGATGGTTTTGTTGTTCCGAAGGGTCTTCCCCTCGGATTTTTTGCTTCAACGTGTCTTTCCGATAGCATTCATATTTTTTATTTGATTTTCTGAATACGGTGTTGATCAAGAATCATGTGTTTCTTTTTGTGTGGTTTTGTGTGTGTACTAATAATTTTGTCGGGTTGTGTACGGTGTTTTGTGTGTCGTGTGTGTGTGTGTGTACGGTGTTTTGTGTAGTATGTGTACGATGTTTTGTGTGTAGAGTTTTTCCGTGGGTTCTGTAATATGTTGTTTGCCCTAACTTCTTCTGTGTGTTGTCTGGCTTGGGCGCGCCGTTATATATTTGTAGAAGTAGATCACGTACCTGTGCCAGCCAGCCCTCCCGCGCCATAATTTTTTCATAAGGGAAACTTTTGATAACACTAAGGTTATGTATTGCAATCCTCTAGTCACATGTAGAATCTCGTAGACTGCACCTAACATACCGTACTGTCTTGTGTGCCATTTGTATCTACAAACCACATCATTTTCTGTACTGTGTGTGGCAAAGTTGTTCCCAATATGCATTTAAAAGTTGTTCCCAACATGCATTTCATAGGATAGTCAAACCACAACATTTCGGGCATTCTGAGTGACAAAGTTGTTCCCAATATGCATTTGATGAGTCATGATAAATGTATTCATAGTTTGGACCGGATACTTTTTGAGTCATTACCCAATAAGTAAGTTTGTGCCCTGTAATTGCACCAAAATACCCCCATGTTTGCCATTTGTAGAGTCAAACTACAACATTTCCAGCATTGTGTGTGACAGAGTTGTTCCCAATATGTATTTGATGGTTCATGAAGAATGTATTCATGGCTTGGACTGGATACTTTAGGAGTCATTACCCAATAAGTAAGTTTGTGCCCTGAAATTGCACCAAAAATACCCCCATGTTTGACATTTGGAGAGTCAAACCACAACATTTTTGGCATTCTGTGTGACAAAGTTGTTCCCAATATGCATTTGATGAGTCATGATGAATGTATTCATGGCTTGTACCATATACTTTTTGAGTCATTACCCAATAAGTTAGTTTGTGCCCTGGAATTGTACCAAAAGTACCCTCATGTTTGTCATTTGGAGAGTCAAACCACTACATTTTGGGCATTCTGTGTGACAAAGTTGTTCGCCATATGCATTTGATGAGTCATGATGAATGTATTCATGGCTTGGACCAGATACTTTTTGTGTCATTACCCAATAAGTTAGTTTGTGCCCTGGAATTGTACCAAAAGTACCCTCATGTTTGTCATTTGGAGAGTCAAACCACAACATTTTTGGCATTTTGTGGGGCAAAGTTGTTCGCAATATGCATTTGATGGGTCATGAGGAATGTATTCGTGGCTTTGACTGAATATTTTGGAAGTCATTGCCCAATAAGTTAGTTTGTGCCCTGGAATTGCACCAAGAAAAAAACCATGTTTGCCATTTGTAGAGTCAAACTACAACATTTTTGGCATTCTGTGGGGCAAAGTTGTTCCCAATATGTATTTGATGGTTCATGAAGAATGTATTCATTGCTTGGACTGGATACTTTTGGAGTCATTACCCAATAAGTTAGTTTGTGCCCTGGAATTGCACCAAAAATACACCCATGTTTGACATTTGGAGAGTCAAACCACAACATTTTGGGCATTCTGTGGGGCAAAGTTGTTCGCAATATGCAATTAATGGGTCATGATGAATGTATTCATGGCTTGGACTGAATTTTTTTTATTCATTGCCCAATAAGTTAGTTTGTGCCCTGGAATTGCACAAAAAATACCCCCATGTTTGCCATTTGGATAGTCAAACCACAACATTTTGGGCATTCTGTGTGGCAAAGTTGTTCCCAATATGAGTTTGATGGGTAATGATGAATGTATTCATGGCTTGGACCAGATACTTTTGGAATCATTACCCAATAAGTTTTTTTGTGGTGCCCTGTAATTGCACCAAAAATACCCCCATGTTTACCATTTGTAGTGTCAAACCACAACATTTCTGGCTTTCTGTGGGGAAAAGTTGTTCCCAATATGTATTTGATGAGGTATGATGAATGTATTCATGGCTTGTACCATATACTTTTTGAGTCATTACCCAATAAGCTAGTTTGTGCCCTGGAATTTCACCAATAAAAGTACCCTCATGTTTGTCATTTGGAGAGTCAAACCACTACATTTTGGGTATTCTGTGTGACAAAGTTGTTCGCCATAGGTATTTGATGGGTCATGATGAATGTATTCATGGCTTGGACTGAATATTTTGGAAGTCATTGACCAATAAGTTAGTTTGTGACCTGGATTTCCACAAAAGATACCCCCCATGTTTGCCATTTGGAGAGTCAAACCACAACATTTCCAGCATTCTGTGTGACAAAGTTGTTCCCAATATGTATTTGATGGTTCATGAAGAATGTATTCATGGTTTGGACTGGATACTTTTGGAAGTCATTGACCAATAAGTTAGTTTGTGACCTGGATTTCCACAAAAAATACCCCCCATGTTTGCCATTTGGAGAGTCAAACGACAACATTTCCAGCATTCTGTGTGACAAAGTTGTTCCCAATATGTATTTGATGGTTCATGAAGAATGTATTCATGGCTTGGACTGGATACTTTTGGAGTCATTACCCAATAAGTAAGTTTGTGCCCTGGTGGAATTGCACCAAAAATACCCCCATGTTTGTCATTTGTAGAGTCAAACCACAACATTTGGGGCTCTCTACTACGTGGGGCAAAGTTGTTCCCAAGATGCATTTGATGAGTCATGATGAATGTATTCATGGCTTGGACCAGATACTTTTGTCGTTATTACCCAATAAGTTTTATCTAGTACAACAAGTGACTTGTAAGCTACTCGCGTAGAAACATACGCTGATTCAGTACTAATATGTATCTTGTACAACAAGCGTGTAGTAATCTACTCGCGTAGGAACCTACGCGGATACACTACTAGTATTTATCTTGTACAACAAGCGTGTATTAATCATCTCGCGTAGAATCCTACGCCCTAACCCTAACCCTAACCCTAAACCCTAACCCCAACCCTAACGAATTCAATACCCGAAAATATCTAGTACTAAAAACACGTAGAAACGTACACGTGTAGAAACCTACGTGGATTGAGTAACGAAAATTATGAAGTACTAAAAACGTGTAGAAATCTACTTGCGTAGAAACCTACACGGATACAGTACCGAAAATTATCTAGTAAGGTGTAAACATCTTCTCGTGTAGAAACCTATGCGGATTCAGTACTGAAAATTGTCTAGTACTAAAAATGTGTAGAATTCTACACTAGTACAAAATCGTGTAGAATTCTACATGATGTACTAGAAGTATCCTCTACTTCGATCGATCGATCGAAGTAGAGCAAAAATCGTACGCGAAAAGAAAAGAAAAATCTCTCTCACACAAACACACAGTAATTGTAATTTTCTTTTCTACCTCGCGACAAACAAAAAAAATCACTTTTTCTACCTACCAAAAAAAAAAACAATCACTTCATGATCTGTTCTACCTCGCAACAAAAAAATCATTTCATAATCTGCCTTCTTACATCCAACTTATTTGACTAGGGTGTTGATTCTTGCAATCAACACTCCGTCTGAGAACGTTTGATCCGAAACCTCTTTAACAGAGCCGGAGGATCTGTTGTCAGATATTTTAGTCCGAAATAACAGCCTTGTACTGGAAAAGAAGTAGTTAGCATTGGGCAAGAAGGGGAATTGCTGGATAGATATTGTTGTTCGGATTCGCGACCCAAACATAGATGTCTTGAAAGAAGCAATGAACCGGCATCGTCCCTTGCCTCTATATCAACAGGAACAAGATACTGTTTTTCGTGATGTAGGAGTAAGAAGTAATCTACGGCAGCAACTACAATTTCATCGGGTTGATTGTCGGAACGTCGGGACGTCGGAACGTCGGAACGTCGGAACGTCGGGACGTCAGAACAAGCAAAGGTAAGAATGAGAGAGATAGACAATGATTATACTGCCTCCGGCATTGCTGATACTCAATGTATTTCCTCCCTTCTGTGTTTGTTCTCATTTTCATAGGACCGGATTGGAACAACAAATCGGAACCAACGGATCGGAATCAACGGATTGGAATCAACGGATTGGAATCAACAACGATCGTTGATCCGTCGGCAAATCTTTAGTCTTCCCTGTAGGTGCGGGGAATTTTCCTGGTTGGTGATAATTACGAATTGGTCGGCATGTACATTATCATATTATTCTGTTGTTATTATTTACTCTATGTAGTACATCAATAGATACTCACCAATTTTGTTCAATTATCATGTATTCGAATAGGAACGGCAATCGATCCAACACCAATCGATCTGCAAAACGAATCGGTCTGCAAAACGAATCGATCCAACACCAATCGATCTGCAACACCAACCGCTCCACACGAGGAATCGATCCAATCGATCCAACACCAATCGATCTGCAACACCAATCGATCCAACACCAATCGATCCAACACGAATCGATCTGCAAAACGAATCAATCCAACACCAATCGATCCAACACCAACCAATCTGCAACACCAATCGATCCAACACCAATTGATCCAATCGATCCAACACCAATCGATCTGCAACACCAATCGATCCAACACGAGGAATCAATCCAATCGATCCAACACCAATCGATCTGCAACACCAATCAATCTGCAACACCAATCGATCCAACACAAATCGATCTGCAAAACGAATCGATCCAACACCAATTGATCTGCAAAACCAATCAATCCAACACCAATCGATCTGCAAAACGAATCGATCTGCAAAACGAATCGATCCAATCGATCCAACACCAACCGATCTGCAACACCAATCGATCCAACACGAATGGATCTGCAAAACGAATCGATCCAACACCAATCGATCCAATTGATCCAACACCAATCGATCTGCAACACCAATCGATCCAACACGAGGAATCGATCCAATTGATCCAACACCAATCGATCTGCAACACCAATCGATCTGCAACACCAATCGATCTGCAACACCAATCGATCCAACACGAATCAATCTGCAACACCAATCGATCCAACACCAATCGATCTGCAAAACCAATCGATCCAACACCAATCGATCTGCAAAACCAATCGATCCAACACCAATCGATCCAATCCATCCAACACCAATCGATCCAATCGATCCAACACCAATCGATCTGGAAAACGAATCGATCTGCAAAACGAATCGATCCAATCGATCCAACACCAACCAATCTGCAACACCAATCGATCCAACACCAATCGATCCAACACGAATCAATCTGCAAAACGAATCGATCCAACACCAATCGATCCAATTGATCCAACACCAATCGATCTGCAAAACGAATCGATCCAATACCAATCGATCCAATCAATCGGCAACGAATCAGCGAAACGCTCCTCCTCCTCCTCCACCGGCAAGCGGCAACGAATCGTTGGCACAGAATCGCTCCTCCTCCACCAGCAAGCGGCAACGAATCGTTGGCATCGAATCGCTCCTCATCCTCCACCGGCAAGCGGCAACGAATCGTTGGCATTGAATCGCTCCTCCTCCTCCTCCACCGGCAAGCGGCAACGAATCGTTGGCATAGAATCGCTCCTCCTCCACCAGCAAGCGGCAACGAATCATTGGCATTGAATCGCTCCTCCTCCTCCTCCACCGGCAAGCAGCAACGAATCATTGGCATCGAATCGCTCCTCCTCCACTGGCAAGCGGCAACGAATCGTTGGCATCGAATCGCTCCTCCTCCACCACCGGCAAGCGGCAACGAATCGTTGGCATCGAATTGCTCCTCCTCCTCCACTGGCGATCCAACAACCTTGCTCCTCCTCCTCCTCCACCGGCAAGCGGCAACGAATCGTTGGCATAGAATCGCTCCTCCTCCTCCTCCTCCATCTACTCCAACGCCAAATCGATTTGTCGTCATCCAACGGCAATTCGTCCCGGCAACGGCAACAACAATTGAACTCCCACTCCATCGGCAAATCGATTCGTCATCGTCATCCTCCAACGGCAATTCGTCTTGGCAACAATGAAAGCAACCACAACGAATGGAAAGCAATTGTCAGCACAAGGAAGGAGGCAAAAAGCAAATAGGAAACATGAGAGAAGACATAAACAGAGAATGTCTTCAAATTTTCTGACCATTGCAGCACCAGTGTCGAAGAGCCATGAGACTTATAAACAATTGTCGCAGATAAAACCAGAGAGGAAGAGGATAAATAAGCCCATTGACAAACCTGTCAAGACAATAGCGCTGAAAAACAAATACCAATCAACTGTGGTGGCAGGTAAATACATGGAAACCAATTGGTGAGGTGGCAAAATAGGGGGAAAGAAGAAGTATGAGCCAGAACTGGCATTGTCTATCGACAATTTCGAGGCGTTGGATAGTACGAAAGACGAGCATATTCTTGCATTTGACGATTATAAACCATCGTTGCGCATTTTTGCCAAAGTTTCAAGACGTTTAGCGGAACGACACCTGGCTTCCAAGAATTATATCAACTTGTTGAGAGAATTTGCTCCTGCTATTGTTGGAGCAAAACCAACCGTTGGAAGAGAAGTGAAGCGGGGCAGTATCAATGATGATTATGCTATCATTGGAATTCAACCAGAAAGATTGGATTCAAGTAATGGTGAGTATGTTTTCAAAAGTCATGTTGATCAAAGCATGAAACTAGAGCTAGAAGAGACAACAGTTGAAATTGTGAAGCATATGCATCATAGTTTAATTGACGTGGAACCATTTGTTGCGGAGGAAATGGATGTGTTGTCTCAGATTCTGTCTCGTACAAAGCTAAATGCAATTGGGCATCAGGCATTAGCATTTTCGATAGGTCGCAACTACCATTCTAGATGCCATGTAGATGATGATATGTTCTATACAAGGCTGACAGTCATTGCTCCAGCAGAAGTGTCTGCTGACGAGGTGATTTATTATTTTGTCTTCCCAACGTACCATATCAAAGTGCCCTTGCGTTCTGGAGATACTCTGTTGTTCAATCCATTAGTATTCCATAGCTGTTCGAATCCCAAATTCGAAGGGTGTTATATTATGAGTGCATATGTATCTCGCAAAACTGTGCTTAGAGCAAAGCCTCTATAATAATATTAAACAATAATTTAAAGTTACCCAATACATTCCCCATCGCTACTCAATCGGAACTGCTGTCCGAGCTTTCGCTCTCTGAACTGGATACATAATCACTGGATTCGTTATCATTCAATGCCATCTCAAACGGTTCCAACTGGATGTCGTCCTGTAGTGTGCATGCCTTGTACAAACATTCATAAGACGGTGGTGTAGCAGCATTTTTGCTTTCAAAGAAATCGAGCCACGATATACGATTTGATATCACTAGCCAATCACAATTGGTTATGGAGCCATCTTTTCCTTGCTCTGGAACAACTGCCAGCTCAGAATGGATAGTGTCGACATGAAATAGGAAGAGAGAATTCATGAGCCGCCCACGTTTGACAAATTCAGAAGCTGTTTTCTTTGGCTCATCTTGAAACCGACGAGCCACAGCATACATTCCGTTTGTATCAATTGGATAGCCACCAATACTACTGTATGGCTGCTTCAAATTCTGTACAGTTAAAAAGCATAGCAGATGGCACGGTATGAGCTTGGGATTGTTATTTAAATCAAAGTCCAATTTCATCAAACACCAATCCATCCATACGGAGTTTAGCAGAGAACTGTCCGATCTATATGAAGGATGCGAGCAAAATATAAAATTAGAACCACAAGCAACATCGAAACGATTGTGCTCTGTAACTCCACAAATGTGCGAAGGATTCTCCAATAAAGGTAGCACAGAATCACAAACAAAGTCAAGTATGTCAGAAGGAAAAAATGGTTTTGTTTTGTTCGTAGAATGAAGCCACTTCATTGTTGATCCCCCATTCTTGGTTCTCATTATTTGAAAATGAGAACCGCCACCATCAGGGCGTTCAATTGGAGGAGGGCCAGGCGGATTCAAGTTGTAGTGATATGTTGCCTGGCTTAGCATCATTTTCTCTGACTTTCGCTTTGCCGTTTGACCAATTAGTGATGCAGCATTACCTTGCGTGTTCTTGGAAGGAGCTTTAATCTCAGTTTTATGGTGAGACTCATTGGGAGCACTATCCCACCCTGCGGGGCTCCCCCATAAAGAGATATAATCTGGTAGGTGAAAGTACAGGTGATTCTTGATTAGTTTTGTTCCCATCCCTTTCCTGTGACATGTTGAGTTTATACAATTAATAAAGTGAACAATTGTTTTTGGGAGATTCTTTAAGGAAGCATATTTCATCCGACCATGTTTAAGAAATTCTTCCATTGATAGAATGAGCTGAATTACCTCTATCTGTTTCTTTACGAAACGATGGTCACCAATAATGTCAGATCCATGTTTGGAAACCATAGCGATCAGAAGAGAAATAAGCATTCCAGAGAAATCATGCCCTTCTTTCTTCGAAGTTGATAAAAGCTGAGTCCCAAATTTGGTGCAAGGAAAATCTCTACCAGACTGGCGTGATAACAAACCACCGTACCGTTGTGCTAAATGGCCAATACTGTTAGCAACAGCCACGCTGTGATTCAAATTGGGGGCATAAACACATGGAACACTTCCGCGGAGCAACAATTCAATTGACTCGATAGCCCGTTTGGCAGTACCAAGCTGGTGCATGTGCAAACATTGACTGGGAGTTGCAAAATGAATGTTGTTCTGATTAGTACCAAAGCATAAATCATGAAATACATTCCTGATGTTATGATGAGAGTTGTTTTTGAAGTTCTTATTGATATCGTTTAGATCAGTGCCGGGAAAACAATGAAAATCGGCAGGTGACCACTTCTTTGTTGCAGGTTGAACAGAAGGAATGTTTATGTTCAGAGAATAACAGTTGCAGTGACGGCACATCTGCATGACACCCTTATTGAAGGAGCCATATTTTCCACACAATTTATCGTGAAGTTCTGTGTCGCCAATAACATAGGCAATGGCAAATTTCATTTTTACCTTCCACTGTTGATTTGCGTACGGAAGATAATTCCATTTGATACCACCGTCTTTGTTACACGCGGCTTTGAAGGAACGAAACGCTACTTCCAAACCATTGTGAAGATTCTGAATTTTTTCCTTTGAAGTAGCAGGACGGGAGTGTCTTGTTGACTCCCATTCAGGGTCAGGATGGAAGTAAATAGTTGTCCATGCTTCAGGTCAAGAACGAGTCTCCACATTAAAGATACCGAGTGTCATGTTCAATGGTGTTAACACAAGTCGTCCGTGCGCATCCAAAGATATGCCGTCCATGTAAAATATAATAGGAACAAGAATTTCTTGCAAATTGGGATTGCAAATTTCTTTCCAAGAAGATTTCCACCACGAGCTGTGATGCAATTCTGAGATTACAGAATGAGGATTCAACTCAGGATTATTGTCGGGAGATAGAGGGGTGGAATAGTTGGGAAATGAGAGGTTTTCTTCTATCATTAGCTGCTGGTCAGAAAGAAGAGAATAAATGGCATCCTTAAAAGAATGAACATACACCTGAGTGGGCTTATTATCAGGTAACCAATTCAGTATATGAGGATGAAATTTCATATCAGAGAGACCCAGATTGGATTGGAGATTGTCAAAAATTGCTTTTCGAGATCTAATTTTGGCATCGCAAAAATCAAAACCCAGTCTCATTTGACTTTTCTTTGCCGACTGGAAAATGGATTTGAATGTGTTCAGTGGCAATTTATGTCTGGCCATTAAATTCATGAGTTCCAATTTAGCAAGAAGATGAGGGGGCGGCGGTAGTTTTGTGTGGCTTTGAAATGCATCCTCTCTTTCGTTCAAATTAATGATTTCATGAAAAGATGGTGGTGGAGGGGCTGGCTGAGCAGTAGCGACGTTAACATCAGAACCATTAGTGTGATCTTCTTCATTGTCTCCACAATCAATGTTGTTAATAGAATTGTTGTCGTTATTTTCATTTATGTCATCGTCATTGTCATCCTCGTCATCGGAATTGTCGATATCATTATTCAGCGGGAATGCATCTTCATCTTGAACAGCAGAAACAGCCAGATAAGATTCAATGGCGTTCCGATCCATTGACGGTACAAAGACATCATGTACAATCTGTTGGTTTAGAACAGAATGAAGACCCGTGGCTGATTGACTTGTGACGGTGTGGTGCTGGGAGAGATGGGAAGGGGGAACAGATGGACCGTTTTGTGTCATAGTCATCCCAAAATCTGACGGAGAATGTTGAACAGACAGCAAGGTAGGCTGCACTTTGATAGAGGTGGAGAGGTTATAGATCTTTTGTTTAATAAGACCCTGACTATGGTAAAAATGACGGCACTCATCAAGACAATAAAGATGTCTTCTTAGGCCAATAGAGACGTATTTCAAAGTACCCTGCTTGTTTGCCGTGGATTTATATCCTAAAAACTTGGAGTTTTTGCCATTCAGCGCGCAACAACGGCAGTAGAATAGAAGAGGGGTTTTGATAACAGGAGGCATGATGTTGCGGAGTTGCTTGAAGGAAAATATCAGTAGAATGGGTCGAAAGGACGGAGGTCAGAAAGATGAATCGTTGAAAGGAAAAAATTACATGTGTTATTTTGTGTGTGATGTGTTTTCTTGTACGGTAGATTTCCTTACTACCATACTTCGATCGCAAAAATGGTCCGTAAAGTAAATGCATTACTACTTAGTGATGATTGCAACATTCCTCGTACAATATGTTTAGTAGTGAACAGTAGGTACAGTCAACTCCTTAAGAGGGTTAATACACAGCACCGGACGGGTCAATCCCATCAGTTCTTCCAAACATTTGTTGGCAGGCGCGTCAGTGCTTCCATAAGGTGCACGGAAATGTGAATCGAAATGGAAATCGTGGACAATTCGTGCAGAAAAAAGCAATCATCCAAATGTTAACAATGGAATCGTCGATCCTACTAGCAATCATCAAGTCGTTCCGAATGTAACCATCAATCCACCTTGCGGGTTATTGAAGAACGATTCAGATTTTGGTGGCGATTCCGACAGTGTAGCTTCTGAAAATACAACAGATCTTCCTGCCATTAAACAGGAACCAAACCCTTGAGTGCAATAGCCCGCCTGGGGTGGATTTGACTTGGAGTTGGAATTGGGATTTGAGTTGGAGTTAGAGGATTTGGGACGGAGCCCGTTATATGGTGGCAACATGTTGAGAAAATGAAATATGTCATTCGTGCACAAGTTGTACACAAAATAGTGCTTGTCACCAAAGGAATATGATATCCTTAACCCTAAAATAGTTATTTTATTTGAGAAGTGACGAGATATTGTCTCGAAAGTAAAGGTGTGCGACGCGCGAGGTTTTTTAGTAGACACGCGACCTAAAAAGATAGGAAATTTAAAAAATAGGGTCGAGAATTGTAAAAATACCGCGCGATAGCCCGCGGGGGGTAGAGAAACAGTTCTCGGACGCACCTATGAAATATGCAACCACAAATTTCATTCAAACACACCATTTCTTCTTGTTCCACAGCAAATTAGACCATGTTGTCGGCGAAAAAAATACGGACTTTGTCGAAAATGAGACGACGACCACCGAGGTGCGAAATACGAGAATGATCAAGCGTTAGAATCAAATGCACCTCCACTACTTGGAATCCTTAAGTGGTAAAAACGATATCACCTAAGGCTACAAACAAAAAGGGATAATCGGTTAGAAACAAGAAATATCCAAAGACCTGAACAGTAAGTAAACACTTGGAACCCATAAGTACATTTGAAAGAATATACTTGATATCCCGTGAGGAAATTACTTATTGCAATCAAGAAAATCAATACCGATTCCGGATGGGCCTCATATCCAGCATATATACCACGAATAAGCATACGCCCCATCGAACAGAATACTTAACCCCACAATGACCAATACTGTCGAATGACCGATACAGTAAAACCGACACGACGCTAATACAGCAACAGCAACAGAAGAATCGGTACGATAGTAAAGAAGACAGTAACAAATAACCGGGAAAGATCTCTACCATGTAAAAATACAGCAGAGAGCCCCGATACAGTACAAAATACACAGTAAAAATAAGAGCGTCTCTCTGAGCTCACTTTCTCTTTAAATTTCAATTATCCTATACCTTTCGGTCGATTTTTAGAGTAACAACAGGTTATAGAGCCCTTATAACTTACACTTGTGTCCCGCAAGAGCACCAGTGTTTACCTTAAGCTACCTATCTCCGGCCGTTCAGCACCTCCACTGTCGGTTAACTCCAGAAGAAATTGTGTGCTTAGCTCCCTGTGCGGCACATTCTCGGCCTCCCCACATCTCATTCTTTCTCTCTCTTTTCCTTTTCACCTCCCTGCTTGTGCATCAAGGGGTGTGATACCAATTCTTCTACAAGAATCTTCTTTTGTAATCCACGACCAAGCCCGGTTAATTGATAGTTTCACCGCGGAGCATTCCAAGGACGACGATTGATTGTTTCCCCAAAGAACCTTCTGGACGCCAAGGTTAATCACAACGAGGACGATCAAATTACTCCGACAACGACGTTTCATCGCACCGGACTCTTTTTTCTCCTTCACGATCGAGACAAACATCGATCACATCAACGACACGCCGTAACAACAATTAATCGCCGGTAAATTGACGACGATACCAACCCCGATTGAACGCTACCACAGACCTCCGCGGATCGTTCCGACGATCACTCGATAATCCATACCGAAACCATGCCAACTCCATTTGACTGGACTCCAATCTTTGGAATCGAATTTCGATTTTCAAGCGCTAGCAACCCAGCTGCGGCCACTTCCCTTAACAAAGCCTACTCTGATATCATTGGCAAAGATGAACTCTCAGAATTCTTCGTCACCCGCGAGGATGAAGAAGAAGAAGATGGACCACTAGAAATAGCTCCGGATCCACAACTCCAAAACCTCAATTGCATTGCAAAGGCTATTGTCATCCACCTAGTGGAACCACCACTGGATGAAATAACAAAAGGCCACATTGCCAATCTCCTCGACAAATGTGTTATCAAGCATGTCAGAAATGGTGGATCTACAAAGCGCATGAGATACAAAACTGATTTTGACGCCGCTGCAAAGCATGCCATTTGGACCAACACAGATGATGAGCTAATTGTTCTAATCAAAATCACAATCACCCACTGGCGTTTCAAGAAAAATTGGCGCCCAGACCTATTCATGGAAGCCTACACTGGAGACCCACCATCAGATGATGAGGTAGCCGTTCCAGATACACCTGCCGCAACTGGTCGCAACTGTCTCTCCTACTGAGATGGGACAAATTACGACCCTACTACAACAACTGGTCAACAATGGCAACAGCAACAACAATAACAATGCCGGCGCCAACCACCAAGCAACAATTGACTTACCATGGAATCCTGCAACCCTACCACCACCAGTCAAAGAGCGCTACTACAGGAGAGATGAATTCCTCACCAGAGACGATATGAAAGACTTTCCAATCACCTACACCAACTCATCCGGAAATGAAACGGTCATCAGGCAAAACTACTACCTACACAACCTAGGCAGTGGTAGAAATGACCAACGTCTGATCACTAGAAGTGGTGATTGCTTTGATCTAACCAGAGCCTCTGACAAGTCAAAGGAAGCAGCTAGAGACAAATTGTTCCTCTCAGGATTTCCACAACTAAAGGATGATACTCACCCCCAAGTAAGGAAATGGTACAGAGAAATTACTGCACATGCACAGCAGCATCATATTTACATCCACCCTTACTATCTCTACAGGCGCAAAGCTGACAGCCTCAGAGGATTTACCATAGGTGATAGTCTCCCTCATGACCTACCTGCTAGGTACGAATTGGCGATTCAAGAATGGGGTAATCTCATCTACACTGCACTCAGAACTGATAAGATAATCCCTGACTCATGTGGAAGAATGAAGTCCACCATTCAGAGCTTTGAAGGAGGACAAGGTTATGAAGCGCTGTACACAGTCATTGCACAGACACATCCCAACTCTAAAAGGCCATCCAATGCAGGACGAATGGTCAGGAATTCTCCCAACCAAGATGCAAATGAATCCCTTGAGGAATACTACTTCAGATACAAGGATTACTTGCGACTCAGAGTTTTCCTCCAAAACCAACCTGGCACCATGAGTTCGACAGAAGAGGTCAGCAATTTGATTGCAGGGACCACCCTCAGTCACGAACTATTTGAGAAAACAGAAGATGAACGCGACTCAGATGACCAATTCAAACGGGACAAGTACAAAGCAGGTAGGCTTCTACAAACCCTGCAAACATATGAGCAAGAGATCAAGGCTGAACAGAAGTACAAGAGGAACACCTCCAAACCAAATCAGTCCAAGCAATTGCCTGTCTCACGCACCGGACCTGGTCCCCGTCGCAATGACAGGTTTCAAAAGCGCGCTAGCAACAGTACTATTAGAACACCTTCTACTTTGACTTCTCACTCAATCAGCCTGATTGATTCACTTGGCTACCCGGAAATGGATGAAGAATCTGACAACCCCTTCCTCCATCAAGCATATTGCAATGCTATCACTGTCTTCGACAAGCAACCTAGTCTCTTTGACACATCCAGAAAATGCATTGTTTGCCACATGTCCGGTCATAATTTTGATAATTGTCCTGCATTGCAAGATGTTGAGTCCCTCAAGAAACATAGGATTGCTGCAGCTGTTTTTCTGAACAAATCCAATAGACAAACCCAACAGCTCTTAGATTCCACCCAACAAATCTCTCAGATCAACATTGGCGATGAAGATCAAGATGAGGTTTCACCCAATGATGCAGTAGAAGACCAAAATTTTTGCACCGGCCAAGAATAGAAAGTCTTTCTTGCAGCCAATATACGACATCACCTCAAGATGATCTTCAAGGATTTGACGACGTCACAGCCCATCAAGTGAAAAGCTTTTGCCCTTCCTTGGACTCCAGCAGTGCCAGCTCCTATGAATCTGTCCACATTGGTGCTGTCAATCTCCTACCCAGGCACAGCCTCCAATCTTCAATCCCAATTGATGTCTACTGTGATTTGGAATCACTTGAGGCTACGACCCCTACGTTGGAATCACACCTGGAAATCAATGAGGATCCCAACTTTCGATAGGGACAACCCTACGTCAGTTGATACATACAATGTGCAATTCCTGGTCCCACCAGACCCTATTGCAGCCACGGCCTATTTCCAACATGGTGTCAGAGCTCAGATTGACACCAGGTGCGAAATTTCCGTGCACCAATCTCAAACACATCCTGCACGGTTACAAACCCTACAACAAGCTGAGGAAATGTCCTGTCAGGCTCACGGCAGCAATAGGAGGAAAAGCAGCTACCTGCATCCCTGAAGGCTCGGGATATTTGCATATCCCAGCACCCAATCACATAGGGTATCTCAAAGTCTTCTTCTATTATTCTCCCTCCCTGTCAACAACATTGCTGAGTGAGAATGATCTCTGTTGAATGACATCTCGCATGCGACGTCAGTTCAGTGGGCAGTCAATCCATAAATCATTCATTGACAACCATGACTCATCTGCTCCACAAAACGGCAACCTCACAATTATTTGTCATCACAAGCAGAACACTGCCAACAGCATTGTCCTCCATGGAAGCATCATTGATGGTCAATGCTATACACACCCAGTACTGATCCCAGACATTGATATTGCATCTCCATATGCTAATTGTGCATCATCGTCAGCCTATGCCCTAGCTACTGATATACAGTTCAAGGAAGCTTGTGAACTGGCCTCCAAAGAAGCCATTAGCAACTACAGGTATGATATATACACGAATCTTGTCAATCTGCAAAAATGCACTGAAGCAGCGAAAGCTCAGTCTGATACCAGTGACATGCCAAGGTTTGATGCAAAACTGTTTTTCACCAAGATTGTGGACAAAAGTATCCCCATACAAGCCATCAAAACCAAGACATCGAAACTTCTGTGGCACCAGAGATTAGGGCACCCATGTGACGATTTTCTCTACAACGCCCACAAGTCCATTGTTGGCGTACCAAAGTTCCAACGGCAAACCAGTAACCTGGATCAATGTCCAACTTGCATTCAATGCAAGCAAACAAAGTCACCTGCAGGCTCACATTCCACAAGAAAAGCTACGCAACCCTTTCAGGGTTTGTCTATTGACTTTGCATTCTCTGGCGCCAGATCCTCCAACAGTAAACGCAAGCGTGACTATGAAGGCATTCATGGCGAAACAGCTTGGATTCTGATCACAGACCACTATACTGGTATGAAATATGGTGATACCCGAATATCCAAAGCAGCACCGCTTCATTGATTGGAACATTTCTTCTCCCAGTACAACCCGACTTGTGCCAACAAGTATGTTTCAGTTGACCAAGGTGGAGAACTCTATCACAATCCTGATATCAGAAGCCTCTTCTCTGCTTTTCGGATACTCAATCTTCCCCACTGGTGCAGATGCCTCGCACCAGAATGGTACAGTTGAAAGAGCACATTGAACTTTGGCTAATTCAATGCGAACCATGCTATCAGGTGCTAATTTGTCCATAAAGTTTTGGCCTTTTGCTTTTTACCATGCCCTGAGGTTGTCCAATGCATTCCCTGAAGGCAACCAGCCACATTCACCATTGGAATTGGCAACTGGCCATAAGGAAAATCTTGCTGATTTCCGAACCTTTGGTTGCAGAGTTTGGGTTAGACCTCCAGGCAAGCGATCCATCAAGCTCAAATCAAATGCCCGCAAAGGCATCTTCCTGGGTTTTGTCCCATATACTACCTGAAACATTCTTTGGTATGATACTGAGACGCATAGAGTCAAGATAGCCACCCATGTCCGGTTTGACAAAGGCATGCATGATCTCCCACTTGCAGACCTCCCCACTAATGTCAAACACCTGCTCCGGACTGATGACAACATTCAACTGCCACCAGAGCCTACTGAGGTCTCATCCAGTGATTTCCAGTTTTCCATCACGCCGTTTGCCGACCTCACCAATCTCAGGCTCCCTGTTTCCAGTTCCTGTACTGATCCAGCATTTGGTCTCAGGTATGCCAATGATTCACTGCTTGGCAGAGCTTACATCACCGATATCCTTCCCAAAAGTCCTGCCTCCAAGCTTTTCTCCTCCCATAAGAAGACTCTCTCCAAGCTCCGCGGCGCTTATATTGTCTCTATCAATCACAATCGTGTGTTTTCTGCTACAGATGTTACCACAGCCTTGCATGAATCCCACGATCGAGGGGTGAGGGATTTGACAGATACACCCATTACCTTTGCCCTTGAAGCAAAATTATCTATGAAGGAGGTCAGGAAACACTCCAACGAATATGGTTTATTTGCTCCCAATACGTCTTAGAAGGAACCCACTGATGAAGAAGACCCACCTTTTTTGGACCGGATTTCATCCATCAAAGCTATCAAGAAGCTTGGCAACAAATACAAGAATATCATCCAATCCAGAATCAACCAGGTCGATAGCACTGAAGGACACTTTACTCGAAGGAATCTCAAGCCTTTATCTACATGGCCTGAATGGGAAGCTGGGGAGCGAAAACAACTTGATCAATTTGAAGATTTGGAAATGTTTGGCTCACCAATTCAATACCCTAAGGACCCAGACGCTATTATTCTCAGGCCTCACTGGCAATACAGCGTAAAAAGGAATGGTGTCAGAAGAGCCAGGCAATGTTGCAATGGAAGCAAATATGCCGCACCAACCCTGCATGCCATAGCAATGTCATACTCATCATGTGTTGAACACCCCATCCAAAGATTGTTCTTTGCCATTGCAGCTAGCCTCAATCTCAAAGTCTACGGAGCCGATGCCCAAGATGCTTTTGGACACAGTCCTGGACCTGAAATTCCAACCTTCATGACTGTAGATGATGCATATGCAGACTGGTACAGACACAAACACGGCAAAGACATCGACAGAAGGATGGTGCTCCCGGTTCTTCGAGCACTTCAAGGCCACCCAGAATCAGGTAGACTATGGGAGACCCACATCAACAAGACCTTAAAAGGTCCTGATCTCAACTTCAAGACCACCACTCATGACAGAACGATCTATACGACAGTCTTTGAAGGTGAAACGGTCTACATGTTAAGACAAGTTGATGATTTTGCACTAGCTTGTACATCAGAATCCATATCCAACAAGATCTATGACGTTATAGGTGCAAAGCTCAAGCTACCAAAGGAAGACGTGATCCCCTTTACAAAATTGGGATTGCTTGAGGACTTCAATGGAATTGATGTCAAACAGACAGCTGACTACATTGAACTGACCTGTGCAAATTACATTGACAGGATTATGACATCCCATGGTTGGGAAACTGATTCTAAGATGAAACCTCAGTCTAAGCCATCAGCGCCTTTATCAACTGAGGTACTGAGCCAACTACAATCACATACTGATGGACCATTAGAAGGCACCAAGGAACATGCTGAATTGCAATCCACATCTGGTTTCTCCTACAGGACACTCTTAGGTGAAATGATGTTTGCATATGTCAGCTGCCGGCCAGACATAGGCTATGCAGTGACTCTAATGTCAAAATACAGTTCCAATCCCACTGCTTTCCACTATTCCAGTCTGAAGAACATAGCCTGCTATCTCAGAACAACCCGATCTTGGGGGATTAGGTTCTACAGACCAAATGCTGAGCCATCTCTGCCTCATGGGGAACCATACGACGATGCAGTCCAAGATGCATCGCTTCCCAAATACCCTGAAGATATCAAGCAAAGCAAGTTGATGTGTTTTGTTGATGCAGCATATGGAAATGATCCAAAACATTGCAGGTCCACCACAGGATATATTTTCACTTATGCTGGTGGAGCAGCTGTTTACCGGTCCAAAGCTCGGTCACTCACTGCTCAGAGTTCTACAGAAGCAGAATTCATTGCTGCAGTCACGGCAGCCAAAACAGCCAGGTACCTCAGATCCGTACTCAAAGAATTAGGATTTGCTCAAGCTGGTCCAACTCCTATCTATGAAGACAATGCGTCAGCCATTGAAATCATCAATGCCCAGAAGCCAACTGAAAGAACCAGACATATTGAAATCAGGTTCTTTGCAATTCAAGCTTGGAAAGAAAATGGTGAAATCAAGATGATTCACATTCCTGGAGTTATCAACCCTGCTGATGATCTAACCAAACCATTGGGATGGATCTTGCACGCCCGACATGCAAGATATATCATGGGACACTACTCGACTTAAATCATTTGATCGATCTCATATCAAAATCGGATCAATTCGGCTCCACGTTAAATGACAAACGATTGGACTTTACGTTACGATTCAATCCGAAAGTTCCTTGATTCGATCAATCATGCAACCATCAGTTGATCTGCAATCCTCTCATCTTATGATTTAATCTCGTCTCACCATTGCGTCGATTTGATAAATACTGGCTTGAATCGATTCAAACGAAGATATACACCGGCAGTAATCCAACCTCGAGTGAGCGTGTTGGATCAAGGGGTGTGTTGTCGGCGAAAAAAATACGGACTTTGTCGAAAACTGAGACGACGACCACCGAGGTGCGAAATACGAGAATGATCAAGCGTTAGAATCAAATGCACCTCCACTACTTGGAATCCTTAAGTGGTAAAAACGATATCACCTAAGGCTACAAACAAAAAGGGATAATCGGTTAGAAACAAGAAATATCCAAAGACCTGAACAGTAAGTAAACACTTGGAACCCATAAGTACATTTGAAAGAATATACTTGATATCCCGTGAGGAAATTACTTATTGCAATCAAGAAAATCAATACCGATTCCGGATGGGCCTCATATCCAGCATATATACCACGAATAAGCATACGCCCCATCGAACAGAATACTTAACCCCACAATGACCGATACTGTTGAATGACCGATACAGTAAAACCGACACGACGCTAATACAGCAACAGCAACAGAAGAATCGGTACGATGGTAAAGAAGACAGTAACAAATAACCGGGAAAGATCTCTACCATGTAAAAATACAGCAGAGAGCCCCGATACAGTACAAAATACACAGTAAAAATAAGAGCGTCTCTCTGAGCTCACTTTCTCTTTAAATTTCAATTATCCTATACCTTTCGGTCGATTTTTAGAGTAACAACAGACCATTTGATACCATCTGTTAGGTTACAGGCATCTTTCAAAGATGAAAGAGCTGAACCAGTGAAGATTGTTCACATTGTCAATCGGTTCGTCACCTTTATCACGTGAACCTATTGGATGAAAATATATAGTTTCCCATGCATCCAGTCGAGAGTTCCGAGGTAAGGTGTTGAATATGCCAAGAGTCATGTTCAGTGGGGTAAGAGTGGTTTGACCACTATTGTCAATTGCAATTCCATCCATGTAGAGAATAATTGGCACCAAAATTTCATTGGAATCTGTTTTGCATCTTTTTTCCCAAGTATTGATCCACCATTCACTGTGGTGGAGTTTGTCTATATCAATATTGCCTTGTAGTTCTGGAAACCGGACTGGTAATGTTGGGTCTTCAGCATGGGGGGAAAGACAGATTTTCTTCTTTTACCAACGTGACGTTTGTTAATAGGGAATGAAGTGTTTTTTGGAATGACCGGACGTAGATTTGTTTACGACCAGGAACATCAGCACAAAATGATTTCTTATAACAGCAGTCAATAAGATGAGGTTCAAATCCATCACCTTTTATTTCAGGGACAGTTGCAGAAATCTCCCTCAGAACTCTTGACCTCATCTGTATGAGATTGCCTTTCGTCCATGAAAATAAATCAAGACGCTCCAATTTGTTAACCCATTCATACAATAACTTCTCTGCAACTAGTGGTGTGCTATGATTCCACATAATTTTCATTAACTTGACCTTGACCTTCAGTTTGTTTGATTCATGCCTTCTGGCATTGGGTGTCATAATTGCTGTGTTCAAACCAGAAGGAGAACAATTGACAGAAATAGTGTTCCCTTCTCTATCAACACAGAAAAAGGGGGGAATTTTCTGTCAATTACTTCTTCCTCATTGTAATCATTAGGAGAAAAAAATTATCATCACAAACAGAGTCATTGTCATCCTCAATGTTTGTTCATTCCCAACCAATCAAGGCACGCTTCATTGATTTAACAGAAGGGTCGCACATAACTTGATTGACAAGTACCTCTGGTACTAGGCCACTACTCAGTGGAGCGTTACAGATGTTTGTTAGACCTAATTTATCACTTAGCGTCCTGTGGCTTCCGTGATTTTTGGATGAATAGGGAACATACAACATCATCTACCCCCTAACATTCCTTGTAATAAGAATAGCATGATTTGTTATGTGAAATATGGCTCAGAAGAGCAGGCGAAACAATTAGTCCTGTACTCTTTCTTTGTCTTGCTGTAAACAAGGGGGGTTTCTTCTTCTTGGTAACCTTCTTCTTTCCATAACCAGTAGTGATCAGATGAGAGTCCAGGTAGCAATGTTTACAATAAACTTGATATTTGGGAGTGTGGACCATCATTAGTACCCAGTAATAACAATAAAAATGAGGAACCAATTGAGATTTTGAAATTGCAACCATGCACTAGTTGTTTCGGGCATTGATTTCAGTTCCAGGCCACCAAATCAGAAACTGATGCCAGTGGGGTAGGAAGATGTACTGTGTGACAAAGTATTTTGAGTTCGATATTAATTTCAAAACAATTGGGTGAAATTACAAAGAGGGACCGGTAGAGTCTAGCAAACATCTGCAAGTGATTCCCCAAGAACCCCAAATCTCGTTTGTGTGACATTTGCAGCTCTCAGCTCTTTTCTTAGCTCATCTAATTCTCCATTTCTAGCCATTGTCGCTCATAGTTCACGTCTCAGTTCTTCCAGTTCTGCAAGATGTTTTCTTTCCAACTCAGTTTCTTGTTCTTCATCTCGCGCTCTTGCAGTTCTCAACTCTTCTTGGAGCAAGTCTAGTTCTGTGAGGTGTCTCCTTGCCAATTCAGCCCGCTGTTCTTGGAGCGCGGCTAGATCTGTGGTGTGTCGCCTTTCCAGTTCTGCCTGTTCTTATCGCATTGCATTAACCATTGGATTTTCCACTCCATCTTCTTCAACAGTGTTCACGTTTCAGTTGTTGTTCCACCAGTCGTTCTTTCTCATCATGTAGAAGCCTGGGTAAGTCATAAGACCAAAAGTGCGGAAGAATCTGTTAGTAAAGTAGAACATGGCGTACGTTTTCATTTTTTGTCCTTTTTATTTATTTTTCAATTCGTCGTGTGTTGGGGCTAGAGCCTCAGAATAGGTTTTCAAATCTTTGTCAGCCTCGTTGTACCTAAAACCCTGCCAAATTCTCCGTACTGCACCTGACCGCATGTGTTTACCTTGCTGTTTATTTTCCGCTGGACCTCAGTGTTGGTTTTAAAATTTAGTATTCACACCTTATGAGCCTGGTGATAGGTTCCCTTGCCTACCTTCTTACGCAATCATTTCCCTCATTGTTTCAGGCTTATATTTGTTCCACCTATGTATTTTATTCTTGTAATGTTTTTATCCCTTTCATTATTTTGGATCAAATCTAGTTTTAATTTGGTAATTTTTCTCAGTCCATATTTCTCACACACCCTCCCATCCTGATCAGGACCGGATTCTTTTCCTTTACTTCGTACTTATTTCCCAATTCACATCCCATCATCATCATTCATCATTCATCGGTTATTATTTATTATATTTCCTGACATACTCTATTTTGGAATCAGCAAAGTTTCCAATGATCAATTTGTCCACTTTAGACCATAAATCCGTTAAGTCATGGTCGCCCATGTCATTACAGCAATTCTGCAATTGGCCTCCTGTTTTTTCCTCCTCCATGGACAATTTGCTTGACTCTCTTGGAGCATACTGCTTCAATTGGTGGGGATTTAAGATCGCCACATTTCAAAAAACAAACTCCCACTCCCACCACTGCAATCGTTCTTTAAGTGCATGTGTTGCAATCTCAAGATCAGAGTTGTCTGTTTAAGTCATGATGCACCTTTCCAGACTCAGAATAAATGGCTCGATTTGGAATCTACTTTTTGGTGGTTGGACAATGTTCAATCAACATTGTCGTCTCCATCAGACACTACGGTCCTTAAAGGAACAAATGTATTTAACTCATTTCCCTCCATTCCAGCAATTTATGTCCGAATGTATGATGAATAGCCCATCTCCCGATGACACTTCCCAAAAAACAATGTATTCTTGCTTTCTAGTATCTGGTCTCACCTCAACTTCCAAACCAAGGCAGGTGAAAAAGATGCTAAGACAATCTCAAATTGCGTGCTTCGAATACATGCTCAAATCTTTACCCAATCAACAATCATGCACCCACTCAACCTGGATGCAGGCTTTTGCCTTCAAGAATCCTGAAGCCACCATTATTCTTCAGACCAACACTGATGATCGGTTCTTTAGATGTTTTGTTGCTACCCCAATTGCTTCTGCAAAATATTTTGGGAAATCAACTACTCCAGTCTTTGTTGGTGATTGCTTCCATTACAAAGAACATAATTATGATGCTGAATGTTTTGTTCTTGTAACCAAGACTAGTTACGGCAACACAATACCTCTTGTGTGGGCTATCATTCCTGCCAAAAAACCCTCCAAATTATCTTGGGTCATAAAGTGTTGTTGGAAACATGGCACCCCCGATGACTTGTATACTTTTTTCACCAACAAAGGTCCATTAGTAGCTACATTTGAAGCCTTCTTTCATCAATATGGAATCTCCTTTTTGGTGGCCTTGTGTCTCCAACATCTCACAAGGTCTGTTAGATCAAAAAATGATCGTTTATTTACCAACTACAAATCCGGTGATAGTGGAGGCACAGAATCCTACAACAGTTGGGTTGCTTCCTCTCAACAAACAATTACTCGGTACATCCTTGCTTTGTCCGATTCAATGTCAAGTGATTCCTTCTTTCAAAACCTCATCAGTTTATATTCTGCCCTACTTGATCTCAACAATAGTCCTCTTACTAAGCATTGTGCCGATGTAATTTTGTACCTTTTGAAGTGTGATCCAAAGCTTTAGACTGTTTTTGCCAACAGCAAGGGCTTCGGCAAAAATATACACAAAGCCAATTCCCGTGTTCTTTCTGGGAAAATTTTTTCTTAAAAGAGAGATTATTATCTTTTCCAATTGAATTCCAATGTAAACCAATCAATGATCAACGACGCTTCTTTGATTGCTAAAGATTTAGTGGTCAAGTTTCGCTATTGGAAATTTTCTCCATTGGATTGAAGTAAAAGATTGCTCCGCATGGGGGTCAAATGCATCAATTTAGCCAAAACTGTTGCTGACCAACTCTTAGCCTCCAACAAATGTAGGAAACCCCCTCACTGGACCAATGTCACCTTTGCTTCTCTGTAAATTGAGTCTGTTTCCAAGCTTATGTCAAAGGTTGGTATTCAATCTGCTGCTAAAGCTACTCAACCATCATCTACCTTAGCCTCCATTGGACAAATGATTAATCATTTCAACAGCAAAGAATCAGATGTGGTTACATACGTTCCTGATGGCCAACATTTGTTTGTTGAAAATCATTATGAAGTGGATGGTGTTTCTGTTGTTTTGAAGCGTGAAGACAACTCGACAACCCATTCGAATTGTTTTGAAATGGAATCATTGTTCCCATTACAAATATCCGGATAGAAACCGGCATGAGTTTGAGCAAGATATTATGACCGCCCGCAATCTTCTTAATTTCAAAACTTCCTGCAGTTGAAACCTTATCAGTTTATATTCCGCCCTACTCGATCTCAACAATAGTTCTCTTACTAAGCATTGTGCCAATGTAATTTTGTACCTTTTGAAGTATGATTCAAAGCTTTGGACTGTTTTTGCGAACAGCAAGGGCTTTGACAAAATTATACACCAAGTCAATTTCCGTATTGTTGCTGGGCATTTTTTTCTCCAAAGAGCTTCATTCTCTTTTCCAATCAAATTCCCATGTAAACCAATCAATGATCAACGACGCTTCTTTGATTGCTAAAGATTTAGCTGTCAAGTTTCGTTACCGGAAACTTTCTCCATCGGATCCAAGTAAAAGAGCACTCCGCATGGGGTTCAAACGCATCAATTTAGCCAAAACTGTTGCTGGCCAACTCTTAGCCTCCAACAAACGCAGAAAAAACCCTCACTGGACCAATGTCGCCTTTGCTTCTCTGTATAACGAGCCTGTTTCCAAGCTTATGTCAAAGGTTGGTATTCAATGTGCCGCTAAATCTACTCAACCATCATCTACCTTATCCTCTATTGGACAAATGATTAATCATTTCAACAGTAAAGTGGTTACATACGTTCCTGATGGCCAACATTTGTTTGTTGAAAATCATTATGGAGTGGATGGCGTTTCTGTTGTATTGAAGCACGAAGACAAGTTGACAACCCATCCAATTGTTTTCAAATGGAATCATTGTTCCAATTACAAATATCCGGATAGAAACAGGCATGAGTTTGAGCAAGATATTATGTCCGCCCACGATCTCCTTTGTTTCAATACTTCCTGCAGTTGACATGTTGAATTCACTCAGATGAGGTCTTCTATTTGCGCATGTTTTCCCATCATTTTTAACTTTACCAAAAAACATCCCCATTGGCCTTTACCTTTGACTATTCCCGTACCTAGGCTGGTGCAAGGGTTGGTTTACCACAAGTCCTGTTTGTCCCTATGTTCACCTCAGCTCATCACCGAGGCCATTCCGCCCCGTATGCAGTCCGATCCATTCACTTCCACTTCTACGACACTGGAATTGCATTTACCAACAATTATTGACACACAGAACCTGCATTGCCCAATATACATGCTGCCCGCACCTCACTATTCAGAATCCATCAATTCAAAAGGAAAACGTATAACTTCCAAAGGCGAGCTAACAACTTCCCTCAGTCCAGTTGGCGTCCTCGCAATTGGAGAGGCTCAGTTTTTACTTCCGATGCTCAAATCAATTGTCCTTATCATCTCAAGAAACAGAATAAATTTGATCAGGAACATAGCAAACACCAAAATACAGTTGATGGTAATCTGGACAGTTCCGGTATCAAAACATTGGACAAGCTAACAAATGTCAACCCCAATTTGACCGGATTAAGGAACCAAGCAATATCTAACTTTTGTCCACTATCAGATATTAAGCCTGGTAAATTCATTATTTATCATCTCAGCGTTACATGCTGAGAATTCCGTTACGCCCCTAATCCGGATTCTTTTCCATTTGACATCAAACCCTTCTCCCTCCAGACAAATCCACCAGTCGTTCTAATGGATTGCGCGACAGAATTTTGCTAAACAAATCTGACCGATGCTTCTTTGATGAAACTGATTTTGGAAACTCTACAGATGGTGGTGGTATTATTCTCCAGGACCAAGAATGTCTTACTTTTTCACTGAACAGTATCACAGACAGATTTGCGTCAAAGCTACTTGGTGTTGATTTGTCTTCTTTCAACGTTGACTTTTGATTCTACGAAAAGCCAGATTTAAACTTGCCATCCAATCTTGGAAAAGAATGTCCATGTCTAGACAAACCCAGAACCAACACCATATCACGCGGGTTGTATGGTTTGGATAATTTATTGGTTTCTGCCCACTCGCCAATGTTAGATGAGATTCACATGGGTACCAGATCTACTGATGTTGGTTTGGTTGATTTCCCAGTTTCTATGCATTCGCAAACGTTAGATGAAATCCGTATTGGTGCCGGATCTACTGATGTTGGTTTGGTCGATTTACCGGATTCTATGCACTTGCAAACGTTAGATGAAATCTGTATGGGTGCCAGATCTACTGATGTTGCTTTGGTCAATTTATCTGCCCACTCGCAAACAAACATTGGATGAAATCTGTATGGGTGACGGATCTACTGATGCTGCTTCTGTCAATTTATCTGCCAATGCAGATGACATCCAAAGGGCTGCCAAATCGCTTATGCACCTGTCTCATGTCCTATCCAATCACCCGCCTCCGCACCCAATCTTGTTGCGTCTGAGCCTGCAATAAGTCAATCTGATTCTACCTCCATGATACATAGTATTTCATTTTTACTCACTAAATCTTATGATTTAGAAAAGTCTGAAATGAAGCAAGTTTTGGAAAACATTGCCATTAGTGAACGACCTGTTTCCAATCAAGAGGCACCCAAATTATCAAAGGCTGTTCATGGTTTATTCAACAACCACCAAGGTACCATGACACCTACCGCTTTGAATGTTATTGTTGATCTATTCAATTGTCAGAGTATTCTATTGGGTTGTGCTAGACCCCGTTTCTTTTGCCACAACGCCCTGTGTTATGGTGTTGTGAGACCATGCTACAAGATTGATTATGTGTTAGATTACGATGGCAGCAAATCCTTTTGTCTGAACATATTCTATTTCCCAGTTTACACATTTTCTGATATTTCGTGTACGAGGTTTCTGTGGAATTTAATAACGGTGTATCCCAGGTGGCGGAACGTAGTACCAATCTACCATCTGACAGTTCCTTCCCTCTCAGGGTCCCCAATGGCAGATTGTTTTCTTATCATATAGTAGAGTACCAAGGTCTTTGTGACTCTGTGTTTATGCCATAGATACTTGCGAAAGTTCTCATCAAATTCCCTGAACTTTGACAAGACAGTGAGCCTGTCAGGTAGCATTAAGTCTTTAACTGCAGTGTTTGCATCATCATTCTTAGTAGATTGGAGACAACTGTGTGTGTCGGACGCGGTCGTTGGGTTCCCTAACCAAGCAACCTTGGTGGCCGTTGCGCCTATCATAGGCTGGAATTCAACCCAAACCATGAATAGCTTGAGCAAGTCACCAAAGGTTCTACCAACAAAGACTTGCTTCAGATTGGGGCATAGATGATGTTTGGACTTGTTTAAAGAACCAAGGAAAGATTTGATTCCTCAGGATCCAAGTCGTAGAGGGAGTTGGTGTTAGAGTATCCATTCATAAATATCTCATTAGCTGTAGCATTGTTCACTCCAAAGGACTCAAGGATTTTCCTGAAGCACTCTTCCAAGTCAGTTAGTTTCTTTTCACCTGCAAAACTGGGGATACCATGGTTGGTATTGGCGCATTTCTTGGCCTCCTGCGCTGCTTGTGAAAGCAAGGCGTTGTTTTTCAGTTAGCTGTGCGATCACTGATCTCGTGAGCTCTGCAAGCTGGTCGTTGTCGAGCTGAGTCGTCGTTGCTGGTGGTAGTCCTGCTACCACTGCCACTGCTATTGCGACTGGTGCGGCGGCTACTGCTGCTGCTGCTCTAGTTGGTGGCGTCGAAGTGGACTTTTAGATGTATTTGTTTTGGTGGAGGATTTGGAATTGCCGCAGTGATTTGTGTGCTTTTGCTTTTCTGAAGAAGCTGAAATTGTGATGTTCCAAATTATGAAGCAAGGTGTGGAGTGTTTCTTGATGCACGCGCTTTGCTAGTAATAGGCTCAATTTTTATTGGATTTGGTGTTCGCAAACAAATTCCTATTTGAATCCCATCATTTTCAGTTTCTTGATACTTAAGCTCATTCGTTAATTCCCTCTTCGTCAGTTAAGAGCTATATTGAATTTCTGGTTCGTCATTTTTCTGTCATTTTTATTTTCGAGTATGTGTTTAACCAATGTCGGGCATACCTTTTACCCTTTGTTTGCGTTTCCATTGATTTATGGTTATCAGTCAGTGTTAATATTTGTTAACGTACGCAACCCTTTGGAGTAAGGCGAGCATGATTTTCCATCGTGCTAATACCAACACGTCCCTTTTGCAATCCCCAATCAAATGGATGATGGGGCTCTTCCTTACATGCAAGTGTTCTTGTAGGTTAGATTTGGTATCAACTTTTAGTGTTCTTTCTCCCCTACAAACCTCAGTAGTAGCCACAGGTATTAGCACCTGAGTTTCTTCTGTAGGGAAGGGTCGTCTTTAACGTCCGTCCCCTTTTTTGGGTTTCAGATGGCAATTAACTGGTGATCAGTTGGCAAACAGCTTCATTGCTGCATACCCATACTCTTTGAGTCCATTTGAGTCTGATAAACTTTAGTTTTACTCTTGATGTCCCTTGTACATCACACTAACAGGAGCGCTTGTTGTGCGTGCAGTAACTACTACAGAGTAGTATTAATTTCAGTGATTTCAAGTAAGTTCTAAATTTGTAAGTATTATCATGTAAGAAGCTGATCATTTGGATCACACTGAACAACGCACAGACACTTCAGTCATGAGTCACTCACACACTCCTTCAGTCCAGTCACGCGTCATTGACACACTCCAACAGTCATGAGTCAATGACATCGTTCCCAATCATCTGTCATTGTTCAATCGTATTCGAACATCAAATAGAACCTTCTCCTTGAAGTCTCATCCAAACTCTGATTATCAAAGAACCCATTTCTTTTCCAATCATATCACTGAACTAGCTGGGAAGGTTCTCGAAATATCTCAAAGTCATAGTAGACACTAAAACTCAATATCACACAATTTCATACACAGCGTAGCTCATATTGAATTCAATCACAATATCGCTTTGAATTTTTTTTAATTGATAAAAATATCTAAAAACTAACCGTAACCTCTAACTCACCATGTCTGCTGTCGCTCAACTTCAAGTTGCTAAGCAGGCTCCTTTCCCCTTCAAACCCGTAATTCGCTATCAGGATTACCCCACCATTCACCTCGTGCACAGCGTCGCAAGGTTTAACACCAGCGCTCCTTCTGTTACTGCTGCAACCGCAGGAACTACCCCAGGCACTCCAGGCACCAGCGCGGCACCCACCACTCTTCCCCTGCCTCCTCTGCCAATTATCGTCAAGAAACAGGACACTACTTTCTGCCCCGATGCAACCAACGCCGAACATCTCATTCGGGTTCTTGTTGATTTCATCGATGCAGTCGGACAACACAATCTGAACATCAAAAATGATGCCAAGCATTATAAACTTCGTGAAGTTCTTGGTGGCAACCTCAAGCATACATGGGACGAAATTGTCGCCGACGCCGGTGCTAACATTCAGGACAAGGATTTGTGACTTTGTTTCACTGTTCCTTTCCTCCAACGCATTTCTCATTCAGCAGGAATATATGTCCAACGCAACCAAAACTTACCACATGGATTGTTTTGATGCCGTCAGACGCCTTCACCTCATTAACATTCTCAGTGTTCATTTGCCTGGCTCAGGAGGAAAGAAACTCTTTCCCGACAAAACGGCTATGAAGAACGCCTTCTATTGTCTCATGCTCCCGGCCTGGCAATAGAAGTTTAATGAAACAGGTAATCAACTTGATGATGATGCCTATCTCTTTCAACGTCTCGTCGCATTCATGGAACAACGTCTTCATCATGACGCCAGTCAAGTCACTCGTCAGTCTAGTCATCGCTCCAACCACAACAATGGTGGGTACAACGCCAACGGATATTGCAACCAGCGACCTTGCTACACTTTGTCTTCCCACAGTACGTATGGAAACAGTGTGTATCGCCACAAATCTTCCGTCCCCAGAACTAGAGATAGTTCCACCCAAACGGGTCGCCCGTGTCACAGCTATAAAGCACGCAAGTTTACTCCATATCAGAACCCACATTCTGGTCGTTCTGGCACACCACCATACTCCGGACACTTGAGTCACGCATCACATTCTAAAAGCCCCCCCCCCCCCCCCCCCCCCACACACACACACACACACACAAACCGCACTACAGCCCATTCAGAACACAATCATATCATCAAGGCAAGTCAGGCAATGCTCATCATCTGGAAATGAGTGACGATTTTTACTACGACAATGATGCCCACACCTCGGACAGAGAACATCCTCCCCACAAACAAAGCACACCACGAAGATAATTACTTTCACGACCAACACGAACATCAGGACGCACCGCTTACTCAAGAGTACGATGACGACAATGACAAGTGCTACCATCAAGACGATCACAACACCGACAGTCAGCCCGATTACTGACTACCCGTGCCCACGGAATCAGTTTCATATACCATTGCCATTGCCCGCTTCATCCAAACCTACCCTTCCCCTCGTCTCTATCTAATTTTATGTGATTCCGGTTCAAAAACAACTTGGTTCAGTCAACGCGCTCTTCCGGTCACAATTGTTCCAACTATCACCACGCCAATTTTAGGCATCACCATGGCTGGAGAATTCAACTCCAACCAACAAATCTCGCTTCAACATTTTACACTTCCCAAACTTGCCCCAGACATAACTCTCCCCTCTCTCAACACACGCGTCTTCCAAGCGCCATGTCGCTACGACATGATCATCGGACGCGACGTCCTTCGACATTTCAAAATTGTTTTGAATTTTCATAACAACAAAATAAAAACAGACCCACATACCATTCCAATGCGGACATTCCCGCGCATCCATGCAGACTCCACCACCCTTGCTCTCCACATTCAAGCAATGCAAATCAACGCGGCCATTCAACCCGTTGACAGTTTTGCGCTCACTACGAACAAACCTATTATTCAAGATTCAACATAGGATAAACATGACGTCCAAACAGTCAGTGACAAAGGCACACATTTGACACAGGATCAACGCAAACAATTGTACTCCGTACTGTGCAAATATCAAACCATTTTTGACGGAATGCTCAAGTACTACTCCGACAAAGAAATACACCTCGACATCGACCCCACAATAAAACCAAATCGCTCTTGAGCATACCCCTTTCCAAAAATACAACTTATGCTTTTCAAGAAAGAACTCGACCACCTTGTTGACATTGGTGTACTATCACGCCAAGGGCGCTCCAACTGGATCTCACCGACATTCATCATTCCCAAGAAAGACAGAAAAATCAGATGGGTCTCTGATTTCCGCGCTCTCAACAAAGCCATCAAACAAAAAGTTTATCCTATCCCACGCATTCAAGACATATTATCCCGATGCTCCGGATACAAATACCTTACCAAGATGGACATTTCCATGCAATATTGTACATTTGTTCTCGACGACGAAAGTAAAGATCTAACCACCATCACGACTCCCTTTGGTCTTTACAAATATAATTGCCTACCCATGGGAGTCTCTCAATCACCAGACATAGCACAAGAAATAATGGAATGAGTTCTACAAGACATTCGAAATCTCAAAATCTACATCAATGAAATTGCATGCTTTAGCAACAGTTTTGACGAACATTTACATCTCACCGGCACCGTTCTCACTCACCTACAAGACAAAGGATTTGAAAATAAATCCGCTCAAATGTGAATGGATCATCCAAGAAACGGATTTCCTTGGTCACTGCTGGTTAACACTACCCTTGCCCCATGCGCATCGTACATGATCATGGTCCTGGATTCAATGGCCATGACTTTCAATTCCCGCTTGACTATGCACGCATCTAGCCAATCAACATCTCTCCTCACACTCCCGCAGCCAACAGAATCATTGAATCCACCCACAAGACTATTAGATTCCTTTCGTGTCCAGTGATACCAATGCCATACAGCAACAGTTTGTTCTATTCGAAAGAGTCAATGAGTTTGATCAAGTCAAGAGATCAATTCCCATGGCATATCGATTCCCACGGCGTATCGATCCCCATAGCGTATTGACGGTGAGCAATCCCTGTTTTCTAGTATTGCCCAGATTCTGCGGTGAGCAATCTTTGTTTGATGAAATATCACACGACCCACGGTGAGCAATCCCTGATTTTATTGATAAACATCTCATGGAATCTTCCTAGATCCACAGGAGAAGAAAACTGTTGTCAGAAGCTTCTCACACAATATATATATATATATACCATCAATACTTGTACGGAATTAATCAGCGAGTAATTCTGTCGCGACGTATTAGCGGTCGCAATGTCCTTCACCTCAATAAAAGAGATATCTTGCATTTTGGCAAGATTTCACTTTATCTCATACTTTTAACATTCAACTGATTATATCTCCAAAATTCCACACTAGTTGCTATCAACTATTTGTAATCTACATTACCTAAGGTCTATCTTACTGTGCCGACAAAGTTGGTAGTAAGAAAACATCTGGCTTTTCCATAGTCTTGCCTTGCAGTAAGATTGTTCGTTGCCAAAAGTATCCAAACACAATAATCACGCGTAGAGTACATTCGTTTGTCTACTAACACACTAACGCATCGTTACTGTTCTTCAGAAGCCTTTGAATTAGACTCTGAACAGACGGGATTCAGAAGGAAAATAATAGATTAACAGTCGCAAGCTCTAAGACAGCTTGCACAAGAAGAACAAGTCGAGAAGAGAATATCCACCGTCCGCTGGCATATGACAATTGCAAATCATCTACAAAGCAGTTCCCTTCCATCACAGAGTAGACGCTCCTCCTCTTCCTCCTCCAATCAGGCAAACGAATCCTCTTCCTACTCCGATCCCTCGGAGTCATCAGAGTCATCAGGCATGCCGGCGCCACCAGTATATCCCGGTGAGAATGAGAACGACAAAGACGTAAAAGAAGAAGATGATCCAATCAGCCTCCCTACCTTCGATGACCACATGAAGAAGATACTTGTATCTATATTTTGCGTCACAAAAGAAGTGAATGACGTGCTGTGCAAAGCTCTCATTCAAGGAAGACTACATGAATGGCCATGATTTCTTGATGCAATAATCAAACATGACTTTGCACAAGAACTTACCTACCCGGATGGGAATATAGGCCTACAGGCATCTCTTCCTAGATACGTTATGAGTCTTGGTGTAGAAAATCCCGTGATGATGCTTCCTTCACACCCCTCAGGAATGATTCTAGGTTCAAACATTGGCTTGTAGGATTCAAGGCTAAACTTGAGGCATATGACATCAATACCTCTACGTTTGTCTATGAAACCAGGCCACCTGCCACACTACAGGGATACACCCGTGACTTCTTCGTAAAGCAATGTGCCTTCTTCTGGGTTCTCATGCTAGAAGTCTTCAAGAGTGATCTTTCATCATCATGTGTACACAGCCACTCTAGCACACGAGATGGTCGACAGGCATACTTCAATTTTGTCAGTCTACATAGCAAGTCAAAGGCTAAGATATACAATACCTCGACACAGCTTCAGACCCTACTGAATTTGAACCTCGACAAGTGGAAAGAGTCCAAAGTCAAATTCATCACAACCTGGTTCAAAGAGTTAAACCATCTCAACAAGCTTCGCCCCCCTACGAGACTGCTTGAGTACAATACCGTCAAGTCAGCTCTTCTTTGTCAAGCATGTTACTCTAGCTTCCAACTAAGCAAACAGTTTGCCAAGGTCACTGACCCTACTGACTCAAATAACATTAACACGTACATTCAAGCTGAAGCCGCGGCCACTCACCAGCTCAAAATCACTCTGCTACTCAAAGCAACGTGTCTTGACTCTCAAGCAACATTGTCTGCTCCGAAGTCCACAGTCCAAGCACATGTCCACGATTTCTCTTCTGAGCGTGAGCATGATCAAAACGAGTAGGCCCTTCCCATAGAATTTGAAGGTGATTTCCAAGACTACACAGTATTCAAGGCAGGACATACACCCGATCCTACTACAAGGTTGCCAACTACCATTTGAAAAACCCTCTCCAGACAAGGCATGAAAGGTTGGTTAAATATCCCCGCAGAAGAAAAGCAAAAGTTAGTTGCATGTATACGGTCCAAGTTACTCCCTGACCGTCAGCCGGATCCCAACGCTACCAAGCCTATTACTAGAAAAGCATATACGCATGACCATTCTGTCACCTTTCGTGATGATGAAACTTCAAAAATAGATGATCCCAATGCTGCATTGGAAGATCTACATCCTGCAGTGGAGAATGATTGTCGTGAAGTATTCCACGCATCACTTGGCGTATACAAGTCTCAGACATCCTCTGTCAACGACCAACAACCCCTCAAGTCATCCGTATCACCAGCTCATTCTGCCAGATTTCTATCTGAGAGCCCTGACATCCGCTACAAAAAGGATGGCAATACTCTTGTGCCCATTGGAAAGTCTTCCTTCTGGGTTAACTTCCACAAGTGGTACCAACCCAAGGACAATCACGTATCTGTATACATCTATCGTGCACACAAAACCTCTGTCTCCACACCTGGTTTTGCTATGGTTGATCGTGGCGCCAATGGATGCATTATCCGTAACAATGCATGTCTCATATCCAAAGATGTTCCACCAAGGTATGTCACCATTATTAGTATCAACAACCATAAAGTGCAAAATATCCCTATTGCAACATGCGGAGCATATTCAGTCTCCAATAGAGGTCCCATTATACTCATTTTCAATGAATGTGCATATTTTGGGAAGACATTCTTCCATCTTATCCTCTGGTCAGATGGAATCATATTTCGCTAAAGTTGACGATACATCCATCAAAGCAGGTGGTGGACAAGTCATCACCACAACCGATGGGTATGCATTGCCCCTTAGTATTTGCCATGGATTACCGTACCTGGCTATGCACAAGTATACTACTGAAGAGTTCCACAGGTTGCCTCGTGTTATTATGACATCCGACAAACATTGGGATCCTTCCGTTCTTGATACTATCATCAGCCCAAAGGATGAGGCATTCCTTCAGAAGTATCTGCCTCAACCACAGCAGCTTCCATACTCTACATATGACGAATATGGAAATCCAAGATGCCTTGAAGGATTGGATATATCTGTTCCCCGGTTCATCCACGATCACATCCCTAAGCTTGTATTCCAGCCAATCTGTTTGCCCGGAATTCCTTCCAATCGATGACCATGGCATGCATGATTGCTCCTTTTGGCTTACTTCCACGTACTATGCTCATCAGGAACGTTTTGCTTGATGTACATCTGTATCACCTTTGGCCTTATTCCATGCCTTCCCTTTGGAATTTGCACCAAGCACCACGCCCCTTGTTGCTGCTACACCTCGTGTACGTCATCCTAACAAACATGACTATCTCTCCTTGAAACCCTTCTTTTGCTGGGTTTCCACCAACCGCATCAAGGCAACGTTTGCAAACTCAACGCAATATGGATCCTTAGCTGTAAGCCCAGATGGGAATCTCTTCAAGCGATTCCAATCTCCACAACCTGCAATGAAAGTTTGTCCTTTCAACGGCAACATCCTGTCCGATGTTGTCTACTCAGACATTCTGGAAATCAATAACGGTTCCAAAATTGCTCAAATGTTCTTTGGTCGCACTTCCCACATTATTCACGTCGAAGAAATGCCCACCACCGGAGATTTCCTGTCGTGCTTCCAGAATTTTGTCCAGAAATGGGGAGGACCTCTCCGGCTCTTGTGTGACCATGGATCCTACCAGTCAAGTAAGAGCGTTCTTGACTACCTCAAGATGCTCTGGATTGGACTTATTATTTTCCTTCTTAATCCGGTCTGCTGAGAGTCTGATTCAAAGGCCTCTAAATAACAGCAACGCTGTGTTAGTGTGTTAGTAGACAAACAATTGTACTCTATGCGTGACAATTGTGGTTGGATACTTTCGACAACGGATAATCGGACTACAGGCAAGACTATGGAAACGCCTGATCTCTTCTTACTGTGAACTTGTTCAGATACAGCGAGACAGACCTTAGTTATGTAGATTACAGGTAGTTGGTAGCAACTAGTGTGAATTTTGGGATATAAATCAGTTGAATGTTAAAAGTATGAGATAAAGTGAAATCTTGCCAAAATGCAAGATATTTCTTTTATTGAGGTGAAATACGTTGCAACTGCTGTTGCATAGAGATGAGATTACTCGCTGATTATTTCCGTACATGCATTGATTGTTGACCGTATATATCCGTATGTATATATATTTATTGTGTGAGAAGCACAAAACAACGGTTTTCTTCTCTTATTCCTTTCGGAAGATCCTATGGTATGTTTATCAATAGAATCAAGAATTGCTCCTGTAGCTCGTGTGATACTTTCTGATATCAATGTTTGCTCACCGAAGAACAAGGGCAATATTAGAAAACAGAGATTGCTCACCGCTACTGCGCGATGGGAATCGATGCTCCGTGGGAATTGATATGCCGTGGGAATCAATTACTTGGTTGATACGGGACTCATTGACTCGTACGAATAGAATAACTGGCGCCGTGTAGCTTTGGTACTTTTGGACACAAAAGGAATTTAATACTCCCCATCTTTCCTTGTGAAAGGTCATCACGTTTACATGATGCTTCCATCATCTTGGAGGAGGTTGCCAGTATTTCCACAGAAGTTGAAGATGGGCTTGAGCAGTGGATACACAGCTGAGTGTCCCCAATGCTTGGTGAGGATATCTGCACAATTATCTTTACCAGGAATGTGCAGCATTATAATGAAGCCTTTCGCTATCATGCTTTGTAGGTAGTGAAATGATAGGATATGGTGACGTTTATGCAACCTCGTGTAAGGGAAGGTCGACGTCTGAATCATCTTCTCGTTGTCTCCCCATGAATAGGAGATATCGTGGACTTGTGTTCCAAGGTATTGGAATGAGTGACGTAAGTCAACGATTTGCTTGATGCAGGTTCTTCCTGCGACAAATTCGGCTCCTGGATGTGGCCGTTTCCGTAGTGGCTTGTTTCTTTGAGAACCACATCATAGGAGTCTTGTTTGCAAAGTGGAGGATGCCAGTTACAGCCTTCCCACTGAGAATGTCATGCATGAGATTCGCATCATAGAAGTGCGTCAACACTACTGTCTTCCCAAGTGGTGCAGGAGCGTCGTTGGGTAGCTCTTCAGAATGCTCCCCATAGATGGTGTTGGACCAATTGATGATGTCCGGTTCAATCAATATAAAATCTGGTGGTTCCACATGGAATCTGATCTTAAAATGTCTGAAATTGGAGATATATCCGTAGATACGTTTGGCACGATCAAAATGTCCTTCTCGGGGTTGGGCCCTAAAACTCGAGAGCGTCATTACGGCTGTTTAGACATCAAATCATCCAATGGCGATGATCCATTGAAGTGAGCCAATCATGCTTTGGTATTTCTGGATACCAGTTTCTTCAAGGAATGCTGATGAGTCCAATTCAGGATGATCCTTCTCAGCAATGGGTGATTGGAACCATCCGAACATTTGCTCATAAGATGCTTCCATCTTCTTGATGAATTTTATGGGGTTCATGCAGAGAACACCATGTTCATCTTGTTCAAATCCACAACCTAGGTGAAAATTCATAGGTCCGGATCCCTTTAGTTTGAAGTTGTATGGCTCTGACTATAGAATCTCCAGAAACGAATTGAGATCTGCCATGCAAAGACATAGGTCATCGACATATGTGCATATGAGTTCATATGCACGTTCCCCATGTTTGTTCATTCCAGGCTTGAGAAAGATTTCTGGTTCGGCGCAGGATCTTTCGAAGCCGAGTTCAATGAGGCAAGCTGCCAGTAAGTCACTGAAGCACTTGCCCGATGATCTGAGTCCATATAGAGCCTTGTAGATGATCAAGAGGTGACCTTCTAGTGGTCCGAATTCTGTACCTGCCTTGATGCAGGCTTTCTCGCAGATCACTGCTTCAAGATAAGCATTTCCTATATCAGTACCCCATGCTTCCAGGCTGTTCAGTTCAGCTAGGAACAGGCACATGTGTAGGCCGCGTAGTGATACAACACTAGCGTACACACTGTGGACGGGGGCTTCAGTAAGATTGCCGTTTGCAACAAGACTGGCCTTGTGTCTACCGTCATATTTGACAGCATATATCATGTGTACCTTGATTTGTTGAAACCCGTTTGGGATGGAGCTTCCCTTGTACATTCCTTTATCAATGAAGGTATTGTATTCCTTGAGCTGTTCCATTTCAAGAGTAATGGCGTCTTCCCATTTGTGGTTTCTGTTGGCTTGGTCAAATTGGAGGGCTTCTTCGTGGTTACGTGGTACCTTGAAACCGTATTGATATTGCGGGGCGGTACAGAAAGATCAAAGTTTGGCTTGATGCACAAGCCGATCAAGTTTCTTGGTGCGTCTTGCTAGGTTGGTGATTTGTTTGAGACGTTTCCAACCCGGGAGGTCAAGCATATTGTTTTCTTTACCATATTTGGCAACGGTAACAGGATCATCGGCCGCAATGTTGGCTAATGGTTCATTTGTCCGTTCCATATTTTCCCATTCAATCCAAAGGTTATACTTGGAGCCTTTGTACTGAGAGTGCTTATTATCCAATGGACCTTGGTGTCCTAGGATGCGACGAAACGACCAAAGTTTTCCATCTTCTTGGGTCAAATCACGGTGGATGTAGTTCATGACATTGTTGTATGCAATGATATTGTCAAGTTCGTCATCAGAGTACTTGCACTCAAATTTGATGAAATCTTTATTGCGTACAAGACTGTCTTCTACATTGACAATGGTTAGGTGTCTGCGTGTACTGTCTGGGTTGGTCACAAGGAATGATCTACCTTGTAGATCAGCAATTGGGATCGTTGGGATGGTAAGAGGTTTACCATTATCATCAAATTGCGCATTCCCTTCCTCGTTGGTAACAACTACCTCTGATGGGTCTACTGTAGGAGTAGCAGGGTTGGTGTGTGGAGTCGTGACATCACTAACATCAAAGTATGCTAGCTCCGGTGGATCAAAATCGTCTTCAGTAAGGAGAACGCCATCGGATGTCTTGATGAAGATGTGTGTCGTAGGAGGGCCATCAAAACTCTCCCCATAGTTGTGAGGGAGTGGAGAAGGGGACCAGCTTGGGCTGTCATCGACCTTCTTGTATAGAAAGCTCGGTAACAAGGGGTGGGCGGGTGGTTTGAGAATAACCTGATTACTAGATGCTGGAGGTGGGTTAGCGTCTGGTGTCTGGATAGGAGATGACAGTAGCCTGGTGCTCGGTAGTGGCTGGAGGCTTGTTGAGGGCAGGTGCCACAGGGTTGTTGAGGCTTGTCGTGGTGCCGGAGTCCGTAGTGAATTTGGCAGTAGTAGGAGCAGTTGGAACATCCTGTGGTTTGGGCTTCTCAGGCAGAGCATCTGTAGACGTATGCTTTCCATGTTTCGTGAGTGCAGGGGTGTCACCGGTTGCATACAATCAAGGTACCAAATCCTTTGCTTTACGCCATGCGACTGAAGCCATCGTTGGTAAATAGGCCAGCCTGTTTGTTTCGTGACTCAGGTGTAAGAGCAGAGCGAACACCAGAACGGTCAAGCAATTTGTTAGTGACTGGATCCCAGATCTGGAAGCATAAGCCATTGCCAACATGTTCGGCAATGCCAACGAAATGACCGAGGTGTTTGGTAGATTGGGTACCAAAAGGTGAGTCATTGGTCTTGAAATAAACTGGTTCAAACCAAAAGAAACTGGTATACGCGCTAATATCACCAAGGGTACCAGTGGCAATGAAGACCGGTTATTTATCTGATAGAGTAGGATCAGAAATAACATTGAGGAGTCCAGCGACGTATGTCATACACAACAACCAAAGATGTGGTGGTGTGCCGGTGCAATCCATGATGTGGTTGGCGATACGTTTAAACATTTGATATGGACGTTCAAACTGATTCTGGTGTTGGTCATAGGGTTCACTCTGCCAAATTCCAATCCATAACATCTTGAGATAATTGATTAGCCGCTTGCTAGATTGGTAGTTGCCATGATCACATAAGAGGCGAAGAGGTCTGCCCCACTTTCGAATGAAGTTCTGAAAGCATGAGAGGAAATCACCGGTGGTACGCATTTCTTCGACATGTATGATATGGGATTTACGACCAAAGAAGATCTGTGCAAGTTTTGAACCACCATCGATTGCTGGGACGTCAGAGTATACGACATCAGACAATACGTCGTCATTGAATGGTCAAACATTCATTGCCGGTTGAGGAGAATGAAAGCGCTTGAAGAGGTTACCATCGGGGCTAACTGCTAGGGATCTATACTGCGCTGAATTTTCAAAGGTAGCCTTGATGTGATCTGTAGAAACCCAACAAAAGAAGGGCTTCAGAGATAGGTAGTCATGCTCGTTAGGATAACGTTCACAAGGTGTGGTTGCGACACAGGGTGTATCATCAGCAGTACAGGCCGTGGGAAAGGCAAGAACCGTATCAGAAATTGGGGGCGGAATGCAACAAGCTAGACATTCCTGATGGGTATAATTGGTAGGGGTAAGCCAGAAGGAGCAATCATTGATGCCATTATCATCGATAGGGAGAAAAGCTGATAGAGTGCATTGACTGGAGTACAAACTGAGAGATGTAACCGTGGACGAACCAGGGGATACAGAGATATCTAAACCTTCAAGACAACGTGGGTTTCCATATTTGTCATATGTCAGATACAAGAGCTGCTGCGGTTGTGGTGGATACTTCTGAAGGAAGGTTTCATCCTTAGCACTGATGATGGTATTAAGGACGGATGGGTCCCAATGTTTATCCGATGTCATGATAACACGTGGGAGTGCATCGAATTCATCAGTGGTATATTTGCGCATGGCGAGGTATGGCAAGCCATGGCAAATGCTGAGGGGCAGTGCGTATCCATTGGTGGTGGTGATTACTTGTCTGCCGCCTGCTTTGATGGATGTGTCATTGACCGTAGAGAAGTATGCTTCCATCTGCCCGGAAGACAGGATAGAAGGGTGTCTTCCCATGAACGCACATTTGTTGAAAATGAGGATAATGGGTCCTCTATTTGAGACGGAATATGCTCCACATGTTGCAATGGAAATATTCTGCACTTGGTGATTGTTGATGCCTGTGACATTGACATACCGAGGCGGGATGTCTTTGGAGATGAGACATGCATCATTACCTATGATACAACCGTATCTCATGCATGACATTCTCAGTGGGAAGGCTGTAACCGGCATCCTCCACTTTGCAAACAAGACTCCTATGATGTGGTTCTCAAAGAAACAAGCCACTACGGAAACGGCCACATCCGGAGCTGAATTTGTCGCAGGAAGAACCTGCATCAAGCAAATCGTTGACTTACGTCACTCATTCCAATACCTTGGAACACAAGTCCACGATATCTCCTATTCATGGGGAGACAACGAGAAGATGATTCAGACGTCGACCTTCCCTTACACGAGGTTGCATAAACGTCACCATATCCTATCATTTCACTACCTACAAAGCATGATAGCGAAAGGCTTCATTATAATGCTGCACATTCCTGGTAAAGATAATTGTGCAGATATCCTCACCAAGCATTGGGGACACTCAGTTGTGTATCCACTGCTCAAGCCCATCTTCCACTTCTGTGGAAATACTGGCAACCTCCTCCAAGATGATGGAAGCATCATGTAAACGTGATGACCTTTCACAAGGAAAGATGGGGAGTATTAAATTCCTTTTGTGTCCAAAAGTACCAAAGCTACACGGCGCCAGTTATTCTATTCGTACGAGTCAATGAGTCCCGTATCAACCAAGTAATTGATTCCCACGGAATATCAATTCCCATGGTGCATCGATTCCCATCGCGCATTAGCAGTGAGCAATCTCTGTTTTCTAATATTGCCCTTGAGCAATCGAGCAGTTTGTTGGTGACTGGGTCCCAAATCTTGAAGCATAGGCCATTGCTGACATGTACAGCAATGCCAACAAAAGGACCAAGGCGTTCAGTTGACTTCGTACCAAAAGGTGAATCATTAGTTTTGAAGTAAACAGGTTCAAACCAAAAGAAACTTATATAGGCGCTAATGTCGCTGATAAAACCGGTTGCAATGAATATTGGTTGCTTATCAGAAAGAGTGGAATCAGAAAGAACGCTGAGGAGTTTGGCAACATATACCATCCACAAGAGCCATAGGTGTCCATTATGCGGTTGATGATGAGTTTGAAAGTTTGGTATCGTTGTTTGAATTGGTTCTGGTGTTGATGGTATGCTGTGCTTTGCCAGAGTCCTATTAAATTCCTTTTGTGTCCAAAAGTACCAAAGCTACACGACGCCAGTTATTCTATTTGTACGAATCAATGAGTCCCGTATCAAACAAGTAATTGATTCCCACGGAATATTGATTCCCATGGTGCATCGATTCCCATCGCGTATTGGCGGTGAGCAATCTCTGTTTTCTAATATTGCCCTTGTTCTTCGGTGAGCAAACTTTGATTTCAGAAAGTATCACACGAGCTACAGGAGCAATTCCTGATTCTATTGATAAACATACCATAGGATCTTCCTAAAGGAACAAGAGAAGAAAACCGTTGTTTTGTGCTTCTCACACAATATATATACACACAGATATATACGGTCAACAATCAATGCATGTACGGAAATAATCAGCGAGTAATCTCATCTCTATGCAACAGCAGTTGCAACGTATTTCACCTCAATAAAAGAAATATCTTGCATTTTGGCAAGATTTCACTTTATCTCATACTTTTAACATTCAACTGATTTATATCCCAAAATTCACACTAGTTGCTACCAACTACCTGTAATCTACATAACTAAGGTCTGTCTCGCTGTATCTGAACAAGTTCACAGTAAGAAGAGATCCAGCATTTCCATAGTCTCGTCTGTAGTCCAATTATCCGTTGTCAAAAGTATCCAACCACAATTGTCACGCATAGAGTACAATCGTTTGTCTACTAACACACTAACACAGCGTTGCTGTTCTTTAGAAGCCTATGAGCACGATAGGTGTATGAGGATACTTGATTGTCGTGTTGGAAGGTCAAGTCGTCTTCGGGGGTATACCATTGGTAAAAATGGACGGAATAGGAAGATTTTCCGACGGGTACAAGAGTGTCACCGTCCCTTTTGTATCGAATGTCAGGATTCTCAGAAAGGAATCTGGCCGGGTGAGCAGGGGACACAGATGACTTAAGGGGTCGTTGATCCTTGGAGGAAGACGTCTGAGACTTATAGACACCAAGTGATGCATGGAAGACGCCTCGCCAGTCATTTTCAACAGCCCGATGTAGATCCTCTGAAGCATTGGTATGGTTAGTATCACCTCTCGAGGTGTCATCTTCAAGGAACGTGACGGAATGGGTATGCGTACATGCCTTCGGGGTGATGGGTTTAACGGCGTTGGGGTCCGGTTGGCCATCTGGGAGGAATTCAGACCTCAACGATGCAACCACTATTTTCTTGCCTTCGGGGGAAAAGTTCAGCCAATTCTTCATGTCTTGACGTGATAGTGCCTTCCATATCCCAGTGGGCAAGCGTGTGGTAGGATCAGGTGAACGTCCAGCCTTTAATATCGCATAGTCTTGATAGTCACCTTCAAATTTGATAGGGAGAGCATAGTCACTATAATTGTGCCCTTGATCTGAGGAGAAGTCGTGAACATGTGCACGTACTGTAGACTTCAGAGCAGACATTGCAGGACTGAGAGTCGAGGCGAGTCGCCTCGAGTAAGAGTGTGATCTTGAGCTTGTGGATAGCAGCGGCTTCAGCTACTATATCCGTGACGGTACTATTCGGGCCACCGAGGTCTTTGACCTTGGCAAATCGTTTGCTTAGTTGAAAGCTGGAATAGCAGGCTTGACATAGTAATGTTGATTTTGCGGTATGGTACTAAAGAGGTTTGTTGGGAGGACGAAGCTTATTGAGGTGGTTCAACTCTTTGAACCAGTGCGTGATAAACTTCACTTTGGATTCCTTCCAATTGTCGAGGTTCAACTTCAGTAGCGTTTGCAATTGAGTCAAGTTGTCATACACCGTGGCTTTTGATTCACTGTGTAGATTCACAAAATCAAAATATGCTTGCCGTCCATTGCGTGTGATGGAATGGCTGTGGACACATGACGCGGATAGATCGCTTTTGAAAACCTCCAACATAAGAACCCAGAAGAAAGCACATTGTTTGACGAAAAGGTCATGTGTGTAGCCTTGCAGTGCAGCAGGTGGCCAGGTTTCGTTGAGGAATGTTTTGGTGTCAATGTCATATGCCTCAAGCTTTGCCTTGAAGCCAACGAGCCAGTGTTCAAATCTTGAGTCATTTATGAGGGGCGTGAACAACTTTTCATCATGTGATTTTTGGCACCAAGATTCTTACTTCACTTGTTGAGGAGACTTGTTCTTATTTGTTCCTGGAGGAGGAGCTGGTGGATTCAAGATAGCTTCGTTTTGAAGACGCAGTGCACGTGTCATACGGAAGACACTGAAACTGCCGTACGAATATGATTCTACATCCCTCCAATCCTTTTTGCTCTTGCGTAGTGATTTTGTGAAGTTCGCGAGTGCTTCAATGGTCCGTTGAATGGATCAGTGAAGTTGGGTTGGTAGTCCGCTACTAGTATCCATGTAGGTAAGTTTGCGGGCAAAACCATGTTCAAGGAGTGCATCGAGGAAAGTTGACCACTCGTGTAATCCTCCTTCGAGAAGAGCTTCACAAAGAAAGCTATCTTGTTCCTTTGTGACGCGGAATATGGATACAAGTATCAACTTCATATGGTCATCAAAACTAGGAAGACTGATTGCATTTACGTTGTCGCCATCTCCATCATTGGTCCCACTACCGGCAAGATTGGCAGGCATGTTCGATTGAGATGCGTCCAATTCGTCGGAGGAATCGAATGGTGAAAGGGAACGACTTCGTAGACAATTTGCGATTGGCATATGCCAGCGTGGGTAATGTGCTCACTTCCTTTCTTATTCTTTGTGTGCAAGCCACCTTAGAGCTTGCAACTGCTAATCTATTCTTTTCCTTCTGAATCCAGTCTGCTGAGAGTCTGATTCAAAGGCTTCTAAAGAACAGCAACGCTGTGTTAGTGAGTTAGTAGACAAACAATTGTACTCTATGCGTGACAATTGTGATTGGATACTTTTGACAACGGATAATTGGACTACAGACGAGACTATGGAAATGCTGGATCTCTTCTTACTGTGAACTTGTTCAGATACAGCGAGACAGACCTTAGTTATGTAGATTACAGGTAGTTGGTAGCAACTAGTGTGAATTTTGGGATATAAATCAGTTGAATGTTAAAAGTATGAGATAAAGTGAAATCTTGCCAAAATGCAAGATATTTCTTTTATTGAGGTGAAATACGTTGCAACTGCTGTTGCATAGAGATGAGATTACTCGCTGATTATTTCCGTACATGCATTGATTGTTGACCGTATATATCTGTGTGTATATATATTGTGTGAGAAGCACAAAACAACGGTTTTCTTCTCTTGTTCCTTTAGGAAGATCCTATGGTATGTTTATCAATAGAATCAGGAATTGCTCCTGTAGCTCGTGTGATACTTTCTGAAATCAAAGTTTGCTCACCGAAGAACAAGGGCAATATTAGAAAACAGAGATTGCTCACCGCCAATACGCGATGGGAATCGATGCACCATGGGAATCAATATTCCGTGGGAATCAATTACTTGTTTGATACGGGACTCATTGATTCGTACAAATAGAATAAGCTTTCTCTACCAAAAGGTCAACAACAGCCCCTGCTGGTCCCCTTCTCCACTCCCTAACAACTATGGGGGATTTTTATGGTCCTCCTACAACACACATCTTCAGCAAGACACCCGATGGTGTTCTCCTTACTGAAGATGATTTTGATCCACCGGAGCTAGCATACTTTGATGTTAGTGATGTCACGACTCCACACACCAACCCTGCTACTCCTACAGTAGACCCATCAGAGGTAGTTGTTACCAACGAGGAAGGGAATGCGCAATTTGATGATAATGGTAAACCACTTACCATCCTGACTATCCCAATTGCTGATCTACAAGGTAGATCATTGCTTGTGACCAACCCAGACAGTACACGCAGACACCTAACCATTGTCAATGTAGAAGACAGTCTTGAGCGCAACAAAGATTTCATCAAATTTGAGTGCAAACATTCTGATGATGAACTCGAAGGTATCATTGTGTACAACGATGTCATGAATTACATCTACCATGATTTGACCCAAGAAGATGGCAAGCTGTGGTCATTTTGCAGAATCCTAGGTCATCAAGGTCCATTGGATAACAAGCATCCCCAGTACAATGGTTCCAAATACAACCTTTGGATTGAATGGGAAAATATGGAACAGAAATATGAACCCTTAGCCAATATTGCGGCCGACAATCCAGTTACCATGGCCAAATATGGCAAGGACAACAATATGCTTGACCTACCCAGTTGGAAACGACTCAAACAAATCACCAACCTAGCACAAAGGACCAAGAAGAATGATAGACTAGTGCATCAAGCTAAACTTCGATCCTTTTGTACCACCCTGCAGTACCAGTACAGTTTCAAGGTACCCTGTAATCACAAAGAAGCCTTTCAATTCGACCGGGCCAATGGAAACCACAAAGGGGATGAAGCCATTCCTCTTCAAATGGAACAGCTCAAGGAATATGATACTTTCATTGACAAAGGAAAGTACAAAGCCGGCTCCATTACCAACGGGTTTCAACAGATCAAGGTACACATGATATATGCTGTCAAACATGACGGTAGACACAAGGACTCATCTTGTTGCAAACGGCAACCTTACTGAGGGCCCCGTTCATAGTGTGTACGCTGGTGTCGTCTCACTACGCAGCCTACGCATGTGCCTGTTCCTAGCCAAACTAAACAGCCTGGAAGCATGGGACACCGATATCGGAAATGCATATCTTGAAGCAGTAACATGTGAGAAAGTCTGCATCAAGGCCGGACCAGAATTCGGAACACTAGAAGGTCATCTGTTGGTCATCTACAAAGCCCTGTACGGACTCAGGTCATCTGGGAAATGTTTTGGTGATCTACTTGTGTCATGCCTCATCAAACTTGGATTCGAACGGTCTCGTGCTGAACCAGAGATCTTTCTCAAGCCTGGCATAAACAAACATGGGGAGCGCAAATATGAACTCATATGCACATATGTTGACGACCTATGTCTATGTATGGCCAACCCCAATTCGTTTCCCTGCTGTCCAAACCTTACAACTTCAAATTGAAAGGATCCGGACCCATGAACTTCCACTTAGGATGCAAATAGTTTGGAACAAGATGAACACGGTGTTCATTGCATGAATCCTATCAAATTCATTGAAACGATGGAAGCATCGTATGAACAAATGTTTGGATGCAAACCTAACACCAGGTTTCAATCACCCATTGCTGAGAACAATCATCCCGAACTGGATTCATCGGAATTTCTGGAAGACAACGGTACCCAGAAATACCAAAGCATGATTGGTTCACTTCAATGGATCATCGCCATTGGACAATTCAATGTGCAAACCGCTGTGATGACACTCTCAAGCTTTAGGGCCCAACCTAGACAAGGACACCTCGACCGAGCCAAGCGTATATATGGGTACATCTCAAAGTTCAGGCACTTCAAGATCAGGTTCAGAGTGGAACCTCCTGATTTTATATTGGCTGAAAAGGACACCATCGATTGGTCCAACACCGTTTATGGGGAGCAATCCAAAGAGCTACCCAGCAACGCTCCAGTACCTCTTGGGAAGACAGTAGTGCTAACGCACTTCTATGATGCAAACCTTATGCGTGATATTCTGAGCAGAAAGGCTGTAACCGTCATCCTTCACTTCGCAAACAAGACTCCCATGATGTGGTTCTTGAAGAAACAAGCAACTACGGAAACAGCCACATTTGGAGCTGAGTTTGTTGCAGGACGAACTTGGATTGAACAAATCATTGATCTTCGACATTTGTTCCAATACCTCAGAACTTGTGTACATGACATCTTCTATTCGTGGGGAGACAACGAAAAGATGATCCAGACAGCGACCTTCCCATATGCAAAATTGCACAAGCGTCACCATATACTGTCGTACCACTATGTACAAAGTATGATCACGAAAGATTTCATTCAAATGCTGCACATCCCTGGAAAGGATAATTGTGCAGACATCTTCACTAAGCATTGGGAATACTCCGTTGTGTATCCACTGCTCAAGCCCATCTTCCACTTCTGTGGAAATACTGGAGACCTCCTACAGGATGATGGAAACATCATTTAGACGTGACGGTCTTTCACAAGGAAACGTGGAGAGTATTAAATTCCTTTTGTGTCCAGTGATACCAATGCCATACAGCAACAGTTTGTTCTATTCGAAAGAGTCAATGAGTTTGATCAAGTCAAGAGATCAATTCCCATGGCATATCGATTCCCACGGCGTATCAATCCCCATAGCGTATTGACGGTGAGCAATCCCTGTTTTCTAGTATTGCCCAGATTCTGCGGTGAGCAATCTTTGTTTGATGAAATATCACACGACCCACGGTGAGCAATCCCTGATTTTATTGATAAACATCTCATGGAATCTTCCTAGATCCACAAGGAGAAGAAAACTGTTGTCAGAAGCTTCTCACACAATATATATATATATATATACCATCAATACTTGTACGGAATTAATCAGCGAGTAATTCTGTCGCGACGTATTAGCAGTCGCAATGTCCTTCACCTCAATAAAAGAGATATCTTGCATTTTGGCAAGATTTCACTTTATCTCATACTTTTAACATTCAACTGATTATATCTCCAAAATTCCACACTAGTTGCTATCAACTATTTGTAATCTACATTACCTAAGGTCTATCTTACTGTGCCGACAAAGTTGGTAGTAAGAAGAGATCTGGCATTTCCATAGTCTCGCCTTGTAGTAAGATTTTTTGTTGCCGAAAGTATCCAAACACAATAATCACGCGTAGAGTACATTCGTTTGTCTACTAACACACTAACGCATCGTTACTGTTCTTCAGAAGCCTTTGAATTAGACTCTGAACAGACGGGATTCAGAAGGAAAATAATAAAGACCATTGGCCAAATCATACGCACAATGATCAATCTCAAGCCGCCAAAAACAGAAACAGAAGTCAACAACCTTGTCGACGAAGCAATCTCTACAGCAATGCATGCTCTCGGATGTAATCCATTCTCCATTCTGGGAAATTTTTCACCCGGCGCCCTCGTATTCAACCGCGACATATTAATTTCCTTCTGAATCCGGTCCGTTGAGGGTCTGATTCAAAGGCTTCTGAAGAACAGCAACGCTGCGTTAGTGTGTTAGTAGACAAACGATTGTACTCTACGCGTGACAATTGTGGTTGGATACTTTCGGCAACGGATAATCGGACTACAGGCAAGACTATAGAAACGCCAGATCTCTTCTTGCTGTGACTTGTTCAGATTGCAGCAAGACAGACCTTAGTATGTAGATTACAAGTAGTTGGTAGCAACTAGTGTGAATTTTGGGATATAAATCAGTTGAATGTTAAAAGTATGAGATAAGAGAGTAATCTTGCTGGAGAGCATGATATCCCTTTTAGTGCAGTGATGAATACAGTACACCTAATCGTACAGCACTGTAGAATCACATGCTATCATGAGAAGCTTCCTTCTCGATTAGAAGCTTCCTTCTAATCGTGATCATCAAAACAGCTGGCACAAGAAGCTTCTTCGAACCTCCCTTTTGATCATGAGTATCGAAACACATGATTGGGAGTATCAAAATGGCTATACCGGAACCAGGCAATTCACCTTGTTTTGGTCATGAAAACAAAAAGAACCTTGCTTCCGATCTTAAGTATCGAACTTTGATCGTGAAGGAACCTTGCTTCTGATCTTAAGTATTGAACTTCGATCGTGAAAACAGAAGGAATGGGCTTCCCGGTCATTTACCATAAGATATGAGAATATTCCAATCCTGTTTACAGAAAGTATGGGCCTTCCCGGTCATTTGGTCCTCGAGCAGAATATTCCAATCCTGCTTACAGAGGTGCATATGACTCGATCCTGCTTACAGAGATACTCCAATCTTGCTTACATAGGTGATATGGCTTGATTGGTAGTATCGTACCACTTTCAGCTGTAGTACTGTAAATTACGTAGGAATCTACGTAAGTTTAAGTACTGGCCTGTGGTCCCTTATATACATACGAAAGGAATTTAATATGCCCCATCTTCTTGAACGTGATCAAGTGTGTCACATAGCTCGAAAAGAAGAACAAGTAAATTTCGTGAGTACATATTTGGAAGTAATTTAATATGCCCCATCTTCTTGCACGTGATTAAGTGTATCACATACTTCGGAAAGAAGAAGAAAATAAATTTCTTGAAGCATTCAATATGCCCCATTTTTATACTCGGAAAAAGGAAGATACAGGAGCCTTTATCACAGGAAGAATACCAAAGGAGAAGAATGCCCCATGATAGTGCATCGATAATTTGGAGAATTGATTCGAATTGAATCGTATCAATAGGATTCAATCGTAGAATTGATTGCAGTCTTGGAACTGTGATCGTAGACAGCGATTCGTAGGAGATTTGTAGATACCAATCTTGGAACTGTGACCGTAGGCAGCGATTCGTAGGAAATCGATTTGTAGGTACCAATATCAAACACTGATACATAGTCGATTCGTAAGACATCAATTTGTAGAGATCATTCTTGAGGTGAATCGAATCGCGGGGATTGATGGGTCGACAGTAGATACCTATCTTGGATTGAACCGTGGAGGCGATACGTGTAAATAGTCATGATGGCTGGCTTGCATAGAAGAAATGCCCCTGCAAGATAGTCAGAAAGACTAGTAAGACAACACGATTTTCGGAATGAAGATGTAGTAGATCAACCGTGTCTTGAGAATCAAGTACGAAGGCTGTGATTGTATAAATCAAGTGATTGTAGATACCAACTTGAAAGGAATCGAAACCGGGCATATCAGGCGTTTCTGCAAGAAAGTTGGAAAGGCGACATGTCAAGTGGCTTTGTCGACTTGATTCTCAAGCAACGCCGTCGTATGTCCAATTAGCGACCAAGATAGTAGCATGGAGATGATACAGCTTGAGCTTGATAGCATCACGATGCCGTTTGGTGAAGCACACAGCAGGCAAGTCGTAGGTCAAAGAATGTGCCCCATAAAGAGGCTTCCGACCAGGGCAAGAGGATGCACCATGCTGTGGATAGGCATGACTTGTGCTTGGTACGATGGCATGATCTGAGCTTGGAACAACATTATCCTTAGAAAATGCCCCAGATGATGGAAGTTGCAACAAAGGAATGGAAGTACTACTAGGCTTGTGGGAAGAAAATTGCTTGGGTGAACGGTGGAATGTCACAGTAGCATATTTAGGATGAAACATCCATGCTGTATTGGCTGAAGGCTTAGGGGAAGGACGTGGGGAGTGACGCTTTGGAGTAGTATGAGAGGCATCACCAGGTGGAGTGTCCGGGTGGACAGTAGGAATGGTTGAGGAGACAATTCTTCTGAAGCGAACTGATTCAGTGTGGGGGAAGTAAGTCCAAGTGTAGGATGGAGTATTTGTGGAAGCAGGGACGAGATCAGTATTGGGACGGGCTAACTTATGCGTTTCAGGAGATCCAAGCGGGTTCCCATTGTTGGCAATAGTAGAAATGACGAGCGGCTCGCAAGCAGGATCAGATGCAGGAGACGTTAAGGAGACAGATGTCGTAGATGACGCCCGTGTTGGAGCCGTCTTTGAAACAGGTACTGGAGACATTACGGAAACTGGTGCTGGAGGTGACGTCGGTGTTAAGACTGGTTTTGTCAGGCAAGGTTTAGCTTGTTTGCTGGGCTGTGATGCCAGAGGAACTTTAGTAACCCGTGGCAATGGTGCCAGAGGAATCATAGCATTGGCCTTGTTTTGAATAGCAGCCATTACAGGAGACCGGTCTCGAGTATCGCAAAATGCAAGGAAAACATCCCGAGTGTACTGATGATGGTCATACCAGTTGCGACCAGCTTGGGAATTGATGAGATATGTAAGATCAACGAATGTGGTTAATGTTTGTTGATCGTCCATACTGATAGAACGATAGCCGGTCTGAACGTGGTATTTGAGGTCAGCAACATAACCATAATCAATGATATCCGTAATAAACCAATCCCAGGTGGTTGATTTTGCCAGAATGAGGGCTTCACATAGATGGTTACAAGCTTCCCGAGGAACATCCAGGGTTGTATGTAGGATACGAGCAAGTTTCAAGTCAAAGGATGGGAACAGTAATTTGAGATCGGAATCTGACGTGTTGGATTGGTGAATGAACATGTCGTCACGGAAACTTTGATATCGCTGTCAATATTGGGAGATAGAAGACCAGGATGGTACCCGTACGTCCACAATAAAGAGAAGAACGTCGTCGATGAGATACGACGGGTCGTTGAAGTGGCGAAGTGGCGAAGCGACGGCAAATTCGTTACCGTTGTAGTTGTTGTTCTTGATGCGCAGCGGTGAAGCACAACAATTCAGTTTCTTTCTGTTGTTGTAGAAACAATCGGGCGATATCGGTGATCGTCAATCCTAGTATCGAAGAATCGATCTTATGACGGGATACAATCTGCCGGTGGCGTGGCGATTTTGATGGGAAATTCGACGGGCCTTTGAAGTGACGAAGCAACGGAAATTCGTTTAATCGGATTGTCGTCGTTGGTGGAGGCGGCGTTGATGGAGGAGTGATCGTAGATTCTTGCGTATCAAAAAGGGTGATTGATCGTAGAATCAAATCGTAAGCATCATAATTGTTGATGTGGTGTCGGTATCTTGGTAATGGTAGAGTCACCAAGGATCGCGACACGGAGGAAAATGGAATCTATTGGAGGTGAGATTCCTGGATGGAGAGATTGCTATTAGCGTGTCCAATGCAATGGGCTTCAAATAAAGACTTCGGCGTGTCCGATTGGTGTCTTTCTTGTGTGTAATCGGATCAGAGAACTATTGATCGTCGGCCGTAGTCAATCGTTCGATGATCTGCTGTCGGATTGTCGTCGAATGTTCTTCTTATGCAAGCTGCCTGAGAGCTTGCGACTGCTAATCTATTAATTTCCTTCTGAATCCGGTCCGTTGAGGGTCTGATTCAAAGGCTTCTGAAGAACAGCAACGCTGCGTTAGTGTGTTAGTAGACAAACGATTGTACTCTACGCGTGACAATTGTGGTTGGATACTTTCGGCAACGGATAATCGGACTACAGGCAAGACTATAGAAACGCCAGATCTCTTCTTGCTGTGACTTGTTCAGATTGCAGCAAGACAGACCTTAGTATGTAGATTACAAGTAGTTGGTAGCAACTAGTGTGAATTTTGGGATATAAATCAGTTGAATGTTAAAAGTATGAGATAAGAGAGTAATCTTGCTGGAGAGCATGATATCCCTTTTAGTGCAGTGATGAATACAGTACACCTAATCGTACAGCACTGTAGAATCACATGCTATCATGAGAAGCTTCCTTCTCGATTAGAAGCTTCCTTCTAATCGTGATCATCAAAACAGCTGGCACAAGAAGCTTCTTCGAACCTCCCTTTTGATCATGAGTATCGAAACACATGATTGGGAGTATCAAAATGGCTATACCGGAACCAGGCAATTCACCTTGTTTTGGTCATGAAAACAAAAAGAACCTTGCTTCCGATCTTAAGTATCGAACTTTGATCGTGAAGGAACCTTGCTTCTGATCTTAAGTATTGAACTTCGATCGTGAAAACAGAAGGAATGGGCTTCCCGGTCATTTACCATAAGATATGAGAATATTCCAATCCTGTTTACAGAAAGTATGGGCCTTCCCGGTCATTTGGTCCTCGAGCAGAATATTCCAATCCTGCTTACAGAGGTGCATATGACTCGATCCTGCTTACAGAGATACTCCAATCTTGCTTACATAGGTGATATGGCTTGATTGGTAGTATCGTACCACTTTCAGCTGTAGTACTGTAAATTACGTAGGAATCTACGTAAGTTTAAGTACTGGCCTGTGGTCCCTTACATACGTACGAAAGGAATTTATTATGCCCCATCTTCTTGAACGTGAACAAGTGTGTCACATAGCTCGAAAAGAAGAACAAGTAAATTTCGTGAGTACATATTTGGAAGTAATTTAATACGACATGCTTCTTAACATTCCACTCCATGCCAACATCATTACTTTAACCAAACGTCACCAAGCTCAAATTGACAATCGACTCCTTTGCGCCAACCGTAAACGCATGAAACACAAATTCATTGTCGGTCAAGGTATTTTCATAAACATACACGATCGCAACAAACTCGATCTCTGTTGTCGGCCAAAAAATACGGACTTTGTCGGCATCAAATTTGATTGGAAAAGCCGACAAAACAAAACGACCGAGGTGCGGGAAAACAAAACAATATGAGATTCGAATATTTCAAAGCTTAGAATCAAACGCACCTCCACTACATGAAAATCCCTAAGTGGTAATGTCACTTAGGACTACAAACAAAAAGGGATAATCGGTTAGAAACAAGAAATATCCAAAGACCTGAACAGTAAGTAAACACTTGGAACCCATAAGTACATTCAAAAGAATATACTTGATATCCCGTGAGGAAATTACTTATTGCAATCAAGAAAATCAGTACCGATTCCAGATGGGCCTCATATCCAGCATATATACCACGAATAAGCATACGCCCCATCGAACAGAATACTTAACCCCATCGAATGACCGATACAGTAAAACCGACACGACGCTAACACAGCAACAGCAGCAGAAGAATCGGTACGACGGTAAAGCAGACAGTAACAAATAACCGGGGAAGATCTCTACCACATGAAATACAGCAGAGAGCCCCGATACACAGTGAAAATACGTAGTAAAAATAAGAGCCTCTCTCTGAGCTCACTTCTCTTTAAATTTTAATTATCCTATCCTTTCGGCCGATTTTTAGAGTAACAACAGGTTATAGAGCCCTTATAACTCACACTCGTGTCCCACAAGAGCACTTGTGTATCCCTTAAGCTACGCTCCTATCTCCGGCCGTTCAGCACCTCCACTGTCGGTTAAATCCAGAGGAAATTCTGTGCTTAGCTCCCTGTGCGGCACATTCTCGGCCTCCCCACGTCTCATTCCTTTCTCTCTCTTCACCTCCCCGCTCGTGGATCAAGGGGTGTACTACCGATTCTCCTACAGGAATCTTCTTTTGTAATCCACGACCAAGCATTCGTATCAAGGGCTGTATCTACAGAGCAGTCCTACAAAATCAAACGTTAATTACCATCGACGCGAATCGCTTGTTCCGGACATCTCCAGTCATCGATCCCCGTCTCCGGTTACCTCTTAGGAAAATTCTTTGGTTAATTCCTTTAATCACCACCGACGCCGACACCAGTCATAAGAATCGAAAACACAAGAACCGACAAAAATACAACACCAACGTCGACGCCACATTAACGCCTTCAACGGATTAATTACACCGACGCCGACGATTGCACGTTATTTGAATTCTACATTCTACAACAACGACGCTTCAAGAAACCATGCCAACTCCATTTGACTGGACTCCAATCTATGGAATCGAATTCCGATTTGCAAGCGCTAGCAATCCAGCTGCGGCCACCTCCCTTAACAAAGCCTACTCTGAAATCATTGGCAAAGATGAACTCTCAGAATTCTTTGTGCCCCGCGAGGATGAAGAAGAAGAAGGACCATTAGAAATAGCTCCGGATCCACAACTCCACATCCTCAATTGCATTGCAAAGGCCATAGCCATCAACCTAGTGGAACCACCACCGGATGAAATAACAAAGGGCCATATCGCCAATCTCCTCGACAAATGTGTTATCAAGCATGTCAGAAATGGTGGATCTTCAAAGCGCATGAGATACAAAACAGAATTTGACGCTGCTGCAAAGCATGCTATTCGGACCAACACGGATGATGAGCCAATTGTTCTAATCGAAATCACAATTACCCACTGGCGTTTCAAGAAAAATTGGCGCCCAGACCTATTCATGGAAGCCTACACTGGAGACCCACCATCAGATGATGAGGTAGCCATTCCAGACACACCTGCCGCAACGGTCGCAACTGTCTCTCCTACTGAGATGGGACAAATTACGACCCTACTACAACAACTGGTCAACAATGGCATAGGCAACAACAATAACAATGCCGGCGCCAACCACCAAGCGACACTTGACTTACCATGGAATCCTGCAACCTTACCACCACCAGTCAAAGAGCGCTACTACAAGAGAGATGAATTCCTCACCAGAGACGATATGAAAGACTTTCCAATCACCTACACCGACTCATCCGGAAATGAAACGGTCATCAGGCAAAACTACTACCTACACAACCTAGGCAGTGGTAGAAATGACCAACGTCTGATCACTAGAAGTGGTGATTGCTTTGATCTAACCAGAGCCTCTGACAAGTCAAAGGAAGCAGCTAGAGACAAATTGTTCCTCTCAGGATTTCCACAACTAAAGGATGATACTCACCCTCAAGTTAGGAAATGGTACAGAGAAATTACTGGCATCATGCACAGCAACATCACTATTTACATTCCACCCTTACTATCTCTACAGGCGCGAAGCTGACAGCCTCAGAGGATTTACCATAGGTGATAGTCTCCCTCATGACCTACCTGCTAGGTATGAATTGACGATTCAAGAATGGGGTAATCTCATCTACACCGCACTCAGAACTGATAAGATAATCCCTGACTCATGTGGAAGAATGAAGTCCACCATTCAGAGCTTTGAAGGAGGACAAGGTTATGAAGCGCTGTACACAGTCATTGCACAGACACATCCCAACTCTAAAAGGCCATCCAATGCAGGACGAATGGTCAGGAATCCTCCCAACCAAGATGCAAATGAATCCCTTGAAGAATACTACTTCAGATACAAGGATTACTTGCGACTCAGAGTTTTCCTCCAAAACCAACCTGGCACCATGAGTTCGACAGAAGAGGTCAGCAATTTGATTGCAGGGACCACCCTCAGTCACGAACTATTTGAGAAAACAGAAGATGAACGCGACTCAGATGACCAATTCAAACAGGACAAGTACAAAGCAGGTAGGCTTCTACAAACCCTGCAAACATATGAGCAAGAGATCAAGGCTGAACAGAAGTACAAGAGGAACACCTCCAAACCAATCCAGTCCAAGCAATTGCCTGTCTCAGGCACCAGACCAGGTCCCCGTCGCAATGACAGGTTTCAAAAGCGCGCTAGCAACAGTACTGTTAGAACACCTTCTACTTTGACTTCTCACTCAATCAGCCTGATTGATTCACTTGGCTACCCAGAAATGGATGAAGAATCTGACAACCCCTTCCTCCATCAAGCATATTGCAATGCTATCACTGCATTCGATAAGCAACCTAGTCTCTTTGACACATCCAAAAAATGCATTGTTTGCCACATGTCTGGTCATAATTTTGATAATTGTCCTGCATTGCAGGATGTTGAGTCCCTCAAGAAACATAGGATTGCTGCAGCTGTTTTTCTGAACAAATCCAATAAACAAACCCAACAGCTCTTAGATTCCACCCAACAAATCTCTCAGATCAACATTGGCGATGAAGATCAAGATGAGGTTTCACCCGATGATGCAGTAGAAGACCAAAATTTTTGCACCGGCCAAGAATAGAAAGTCTTTCTTGCAGCCACCATACGACATCACCTCAAGATGACCTTCCAGGATTTGACGACGTCACAGCCCATCAAGGGAAAAGCCTATGCCCTTCCTTGGAATCCAGCAGTGCCAGCTCCTATGAATCTGTCCACATTGGTGCTGTGAATCTCCTACCCAGGCACGGCCTCCAATCTTCAATCCCAATTGATGTCTACTGTGATATGGAATCACTTGAGGCTACAGCCCCTGCATTGGACTCACACCTGGAAATCAATGGAGATCCCAACTTTGACAGAGACAACCCTACATCAGTTGATACCTACAATGTGCAATTCCTGGTCCCATCAGACCCTATTGCGGCCACGGCCTATTTCCAACATGGTGTCAGAGCTCAGATTGACACCAGGTGCGAAAGTTTCCTGCACCAATCTCAAACACATCCTGCACGGTTACAAACCCTACAACAAGCTGAGGAAATGTCCTGTCAGGCTCACGGCAGCAATAGGAGGAAAAGCAGCCACCTGCATCCCTGAGGGCTTGGGATATTTGCATATCCCAGCACCCAATCACATAGGGTATCTCAAAGTCTTCTTCTATTATTCTCCCTCCCTGTCAACGACATTGCTGAGTGAGAATGATCTCTGTGGAATGACATCTCGCATGCGACGTCAGTTCAGTGGGCAGTCAATCCATAAATCATTCATTGACAACCATGACTCATCTGCTCCACAAAACGGCAACCTCACAATTATTTGTCATCACAAGCAGAACACTGCCAACAGCATTGTCCTCCATGGAAGCATCATTGATGGCCAATGCTATACACACCCAGTACTGATCCCAGACATTGATATTGCATCTCCATATGCTAATTGTGCATCATCCTCAGCCTATGCCCTAACTACAGACATACAGTTCAAGGAAGCTTGTGAACTGGCCTCCAATGAAGCAATTAGTCGCTACAGATATGATATGTACACGAATCTTGTCACACTGCAAAAATGTACAGAAGCAGCTCAAGCTCGGTCTGACACCAGTGACATGCCCACTTTTGATGCCAAATTGTTTTTCACCAAGATTGTGGACAAAAGTATCCCCATACAAGCCATCAAAACCAAGACATCGAAACTTCTGTGGCACCAGAGATTAGGGCACCCATGTGACGATTTCCTCTACAACGCACACAAGTCCATTCTTGGCGTCCCAAAGTTCCAACGGCAAACCAGTATCCTGGATCAATGTCCAACTTGCATTCAATGTAAGCAAACAAAGTCACCTGCAGGCTCACATTCCACAAGAAAAGCTACACAACCCTTTCAGGGTTTGTCTATTGACTTTGCCTTTGCCGACGCCAGATCCTCCAACAGTAAACGCAAGCGTGACTATGAAGGCATTCATGGCGAAACAGCTTGGATTCTGATCACAGACCACTATACTGGTATGAAATATGGTGATACCTGAATATCCAAAGCAGCACCACTTCATTGGTTGGAACATTTCTTCTCTCAGTACAACCCAACTTGTGCCAACAAGTATGTTTCAGTTGACCAAGGTGGCGAACTCTATCACAACCCTGATATCAGAAACCTTTTCTCTGCATTTGGATACTCAATTTTCCCCACTGGTGCTGATGCTTCACACCAGAATGGTACAGTTGAAAGAGCACATTGAACTTTGGCTAATTCAATGCGAACCATGCTATCAGGTGCCAATTTGCCCATCAAGTTCTGGCCTTTTGCTTTTTACCATGCCCTGAGGTTGTCCAATGCATTTCCTGAAGGCACTCAACAGCATTCACCCTTAGAATTGGCCACAGGCCACAAAGAAAATCTCGCTGACTTCAGAGCCTTTGGCTGCAGAGTTTGGGTTCGACCTCCAGGCAAGAGATCAATCAAGCTCAAACCCAATGCTCGCAAGGGCATATTCCTAGGTTTTGTCCCCTACACTACCCGAAATATCCTTTGGTATGATACTGAGACACACCGAGTCAAGATCGCCACTCATGTCAGGTTTGATGAAGGGATGAATGACTTACCCCTCGCAGATCTTCCAACCAATGTCAAGCACCTGCTCAGAACCGATGATAACATTCCTCTTCCAGCGGAGCCACATGAGGTATCATCCAGTGAATTCAACTTTTCCATCTCCCCTTTTGCAAATCTCACAAATCTCAGGCTCACTGCTTCACGTTCGTGTGCTGACCGAGCATTTGGTCTCAGATATGCCAATGATTCACTTCTTGGCAGAGCATACATCACAGATATCCTTCCCAAAAGTCCTGCCTCCAAGCTTTTCTCCTCCCATAAGAAGACTCTCTCCAAGCTCCGAGGCGCTTATATTGTATCTATCAATCACAATCGTGTGTTTTCTGCTGCAGATGTTACCACAGCCTTGCAAGACTCCCACGATCGAGGGGTGAGGGATTTGACCGATACACCTATTACCTTTGCCCTTGAAGCAAAATTATCCATGAAAGACATCAGAACACACTCGAATGAATATGGTCTTTTTGCTCCAAATACGTCCTGGAAAGAACCCACTGATGAAGAAGATCCACCCTTTTTGGACCGGATCTCATCCATCAAGACTATCAAGAAGCTTGGCAACAAATACAAGAATATCATCCAATCCAGAATCAACCAGGTCGATAGCACTGAAGCACTCCATGCCTCCATAAAAAAACACTTGGCACCAATCGAAGATGATATGGATGTGGTCATTCCTACTATTGACATTGCTTTGCTCAGAGCCATCACCAAGCTTCATAAGGCAGGCAATCATGCCCTACCTCTAGATGCCGATTCACTACCAACTGAAGAAATTGAACTCTTAATCAAGGCCATCAATTCCAAGGCAACTACACCTGAAGAACAAGCACTAGGGCACTTTACTCGAAGGAATCTCAAGCCTTTATCAACATGGGCTGAATGGGAAGCTGGGGAGCGAAAACAGCTTGATCAGTTTGAAGACTTAGAAATGTTTGGATCCCCCATCCCATATCCTAAGGACCCAGATGCGATTATTCTCAGACCCCACTGGCAGTACAGTGTCAAGAGGAATGGTGTCCGCCGCGCAAGACAATGTTGCAATGGAAGCAAATATGCCGCGCCAACCCTGCATGCCATAGCAATGTCATACTCATCATGTGTTGAACACCCCATCCAAAGATTGTTCTTTGCCATTGCAGCTAGCCTCAACCTCAAAATCTATGGAGGGGATGCTGCTGACGCCTATGCCCATTCTCCAGGGCCCAACATCCCTACATACATGACTATTGATGATGCGTATACAGAATGGTACTGACACAAGTATGGCAAAGACATAGACAGAAGATTGGTACTTCCTGTTCTTCGAGCACTCCAAGGCCATCCAGAATCAGGAAGACTATGGGAAACCCACATCAACAAAATATTGAAAGGCCCTGATCTCAACTTCAAGACCACCACTCATGACAGAACAATCTACTTGACATCTTTTGAAGGTGAAACAGTATACATGCTGAGACAGGTTGACCATTTTGCATTGGCTTGCTCATCAGAATCCATATCTGACAAGATCTATGACATTATAGGCGCGAAACTGAAGCTTCCTAAAGAAGATGTAATCCCCTTCACAAAAATGGGATTGCTTGAGGACTTCAATGGAATTGATGTCAAACAGACAACTGACTACATTGAACTGTCCTGTGCAAATTACATTGACAGAATCATGAGATCTCATGGATGGGAAACTGATTCTAAGATGAAACCTCATTCCAAACCATCTGCGCCATTATCAACTGAAGTGCTGAGCCAACTACAATCACATACGGATGGACCATTGGAAGGCACCAAGGAACATGCTGAATTACAATCCACCTTTGGGTTCTCGTACAGGACGCTCTTAGGTGAAATGATGTTTGCATATGTGAGTTGCAGGCCAGACATTGGTTACGCCGTGACCCTGATGTCAAAGTACAGTTCCAATCCCACTGCATTCCACTATTCCAGTCTGAAGAACATAGCTCGATACCTCAGAACAACCAGATCTTGGGGTATTAGGTTCTACAGACCAAATGCTGAGCCATCTTTACCATCAGGAGAACCATACACCAACGTAGTCCAAGATGCATCACTCCCAAAATTCCCTGAAGATATCAAGCAAGCCAAACTTATGTGTTTTGTTGATGCCGCGTATGGCAATGATCCAAAACATCGCAGGTCCACCACAGGATATATTTTCACTTATGCTGGTGGAGCTATTGTTTACCGATCCAAAGCTCAGTCACTTACTGCACAGAGTTCTACAGAAGCTGAGTTCATTGCTGCCGTCACAGCGGTCAAAACAGCCAGATATCTCAGGTCCATACTCAAGGAATTAGGATTCGCCCAAGTTGGTCCAACTCCTATCTATGAGGACAATGCATCAGCAATCGATACCATCAATGCCCAGAAGCCAACTGAAAGAATCAGACATATTGAAATCAGGTTCTTTGCAATCCAAGCTTGGAAAGAAAATGGTGAAATCAAGATGATTCATATCCCTGGAGTTATCAACCCAGCTGATGATCTAACCAAACCATTGGGATGGATCTTGCACGCCCGACACGCAAGATACATCATGGGACACTACCCAGGTTAAATCAGGCACGTTCGGATGCAGAGGTACTACCTCAAACAAATTTTGTTCGAATCAATTTGATTCAAATGTCCGATCGATCAGTCACTCAACCGATTCGATCCGAATGTTCAATCTATCAATCGATAAACGTCAATACAATTCCAGGCTACATAACCGACTCTGATATACTCCGACAGTAATCCAACATTGAATGAGAACACATGTTGGATCAAGGGGTGTGTTGTCGGCCAAAAAATACGGACTTTGTCGGCATCAAATTTGATTGGAAAAGCCGACAAAACGAAACGACCAAGGTACGGGAAAACAAAACAATATGAGATTCGAATATTTCAAAGCTTAGAATCAAACTGCACCTCCACTACATGAAAATCCCTAAGTGGTAATGTCACTTAGGACTACAAACAAAAAGGGATAATCGGTTAGAAACAAGAAATATCCAAAGACCTGAACAGTAAGTAAACATTTGGAACCCATAAGTACATTCAAAAGAATATACTTGATATCCCGTGAGGAAATTACTTATTGCGAATCAAGAAAATCAGTACCGATTCCAGATGGGCCTCATATCCAGCATATATACCACGAATAAGCATACGCCCCATCGAACAGAATACTTAACCCCATAATGACTGATACCATCAAATGACCGATACAGTAAAACCGACACGACGCTAACACAGCAACAGCAGCAGAAGAATCGGTACGACGGTAAAGCAGACAGTAACAAATAACCAGGGAAGATCTCTACCACATGAAATACAGCAGAGAGCCCCGATACACAGTGAAAATACGTAGTAAAAATAAGAGCCTCTCTCTGAGCTCACTTCTCTTTAAATTTTAATTATCCTATCCTTTCGGTCGATTTTTAGAGTAACAACAATCTCGTTCGCAAAGGCCCCTACCCAATCTTACAAGTCAACACTCGCAATGCAGTCACCATCCGCCGTGGACGCGAACATGAACGCATCAGCATCCGCCACCTCATCCCAGCCAAACCATCATAAATTTTCATAGTAAGGGAGAATGAACAACGCACAGACACTTCAGTCATGAGTCACTAACACACTCCTTCAGTCCAGTCACGCGTCATTGACACACTCCAACAGTCATGAGTCAATGACATCGTTCCCGATCATCTGTCATTGTTCAATCTTATTCGAACATCAAATAGAACTTTCTCCTTGACGTCTCATCCGAACTCGGATTATCAAAGAACCCAGTTCTTTTCCAATCGTATCACTGAACTAGCTGGGAAGCTTCTCAAATTATCTCGAAGTCATAGTAGTAGGCACTAAAACTCAATAGCACACAATTTCATACACAGCGTAGTTCAACACCTCTAGCGCATCTCTTTCAGGTACTAGTATTAGCGATTAAGCGAGTTGGCACAAATTAGCCGTTTACTTATTATTCGCTCATTTATTGTCTGTCGATCATACGTGTGTATGTCCGTACGTTGCTACCAGCACTTTTTCTAGAAAACCTACCGTAATCTTACCGTACGTACCGTACGGTACGATACGGTACGGTACGGTAATCTTACCGGATGCAAACAAATGCGAAGTACTACGATACGGTACGTACGTACGAAGTAGTAATACCAATGTTTCGAAATCTTTTCGCGCAACTGAAGACAATCATCATCAGGGTTAGGATTAATAACTCATAATTATTCAAAAAATGAACACAGTTGTCCAAGCAGAATGCAGAGAGATGGATAATCTTACGGTAAGAGTCTTACCGGTACGTACCCGTACGAACCGGTACCGGTAGATTGATTCTTCTCGTAACACTTGAGAAGAAAGTCACAGTTGATGTTGATTCTTCTTGACAACAGTGAACACTTATGTTTTTAGTGGCGTTTGATTCGTTCCGTTGCATTCCGTTCCACTGTGCGTGCTTTTCTGATGTTGTTACCCTTCCGAGGTCGGGGATTCTACCAGTAGCGCGGTAGAACTCAGGCAGGGAGAGTCGTTGCAGCACCATACAATAGGACAGACTGCACTGCAACAGCACCACTCGCTTGGAACACACCCAGAAACATATCTAAAATCGATTCCTAGTCATCGTTCCGCAGCATGAGCCTTTTGACGGAAGAGTGGTGGGTGGATTTCGTCGCCGGCTGGATGTCGGGCGCCGTGGGCGTAGTGGCCTGTCAGCCACTGGATACGGTACTGACACGGTTCCAGGCAGGGCAAATCACCACTGCCGCCAGTGCTGGTGAACTTGCTATGACAACTTCGCGTTCATCTTCGGTCACTGTTTCGGCTGTGCACAACAATGTTCGGGGATTGGTGCAGAATTTTGGTCTGCGGTCGCTCTGGAGGGGAGCCTCTCCCATGATCGGAGCCGTCCCCATCCAGAATGCTCTGTTGATGGGCGGGTACGGATTCGGAAAGCGGTATTCAGAAAACACCCATGCTGTTACTAAAGGCAGCAGCAGCAGCAGCAGCTACAACAATACGCTCTTTCCTATTTTTGTGGGTGGATGCGTAGGAGGAGTCCTTCAATCCTTTCTAATGTCCCCGGTGGAATGGATCAAGGTTAACCAACAAACGGCAGTCGACAGGGCGGCAACATCAACAGCGTCGTCCTCCTCGTCCTCGTTGTCTGCGGTGCTGCAAAAGTTTCTCCAAAACAAGCACCGACTGTGGAACCGGGGCTTGACGGCCACGGTGTTGCGGGACGGAATCCCGCACGGGGTCTGGTTTGCCAGTTACGAGTACTGCAAACTTCAAATGCTGGCAACCACGTTCACGAGTATCTCGGGTGAAAATCGTGAATCTCTTCCAACGACAATACCAGTCCCAGGCCAAGATTCGTCGTCGTCGTCGTCGTCGTCGTCGTCCTTTTACAAGACCGTGACTGTACCGGTAGTTTCGGGCGCGTTTGCAGCCACCGTTGCGTGGGTGAGTATAGAACATAATGCGCAGAAGCAATACCCTGCAACGTATTGTCACAATTCAGCATCCAAACCTAGTTAGAAGTCCCAGTTGGACAGATGAATGCACAAACGATCTATTGCAATGTACTGTATTTCCCTCACCCTATTTCTTGGTTCCTTTTTTGTTTGGCGTCTTTCCAGGCGGTCGGCTATCCTTTCGATATAATCAAAACGAGAATCCAGGCTACCACTCAAAGCAACATCGGTAGCAAGAACATCCTCGATTCTGCTCCCGGTGTCTATGAGACGGGGCGGCAACTCGTGCAGGAAGCCAATGGGAATGTGGTGAAAGGACTATACCGGGGATTTGGATTGAAACTCGTGCGGTCCATTCCAGCCTCCATGATTGGGTTCTTCACATATGAGTTTGTAGCGAGCTCCCTCACTAGTAGTAGCAATAGCAACAACTAATAACAAATTGGAAGATAATGAACATGAAACGAAGATCACGATCGTATGTACCGTACGGTACAATCCATGTCGCTCTGTTTTTTACGATTAGCGTCTCTGTGGATGCCATACCACATATCCTCTTCAAAAATTGAATGGCGATATACCGGTACGTTTCAGTAATTCGAGGATAAGCTAAAAAAATGCCTGCCACCAACGCACACTAGTGCTACGAGCTCAAGGAATTCTCAAATGGCATCACTCACATGTTGGTAGGCAACAATACGTCGAGCGTTTGTGACGAAAAATCCATACATCGTGTACACACTGAAGTCGAAAGACTCGTATGACTTAAATATATGGACTTCGCAATACCTACAATGCAATACCTACAATGCATTCACACATTCACAAAAAAAAAGTAATATATGGAATTGATTCCAAATCGTTTGAAATTCTATTCCAGTAAACTTCCGTTATGACTTATACCTTCCACCTTCCACCTTCCACCTTAATCAATGCGACGAGCGGCAATGGCGGCTAAAAGACCGCTTGGGGCTGAATGGGCTTTCTGCATCATCATGGGGTGTGGTTTCCTCTTTGCGGGGAAATTCGGATCGACGGGACGAACAACTGCTGGTTTTGACACGGAGGAGTTGGCACGAGTCTCCATCGTTACTGTTTTCTGTGCTTTACCTTCCACAATTTCGGGGCCGATCTTGCGAGCTTCGGCAATAACCTCGGCCGCAGACTTTCGCTGAGCCAGTTGATCGTCCTTGGCCACCAACTGCACGGGATCTTCGTAAAGACCGTGTGCCGGGAATCCGAGGTCCGTCTCGAAATACTCCACCGCTTGATTAGCCCGCACCGGACACTGGTTGCCAACAAGGTTGCATCCGTGACTGCACGAGCTGACATTGGGCCGTGATGCGACATGGCGGTCGTATTTGTTGAGCGCCTCCTTAAAGTTGGTCCGCAGTGCATTGTACCATGCCAGCTTGCGCTTGGTCATAGAATCGCCACTGCTCCGTGCACTCGTGAACGTATGTTGTTGCGTTCCGTTCCATTTGGTCAAGACAGGCAAAAGGTAGGAATGCAAGGCCCGGCGTTCTGTGAGCGTCAGACCGGTTACCCGCAGGGCTTCGAGGGCTGACGGATGCCATTTGGCTACGATCTCGGGATCGACTCGCAGCAATTGCAGAACATTGATCCTGCGGAATCTCTGAACGAGTGTCTTGGGGAGCCCGCGCTCTTTCTCGAGCTGGGTAGGGGTAAGTGTGCGCACGTCGACGGGCATGTGCTTGCGGATGGCTTTGAGGGCGGCTTCGTTGGCCTGAACGTGGCGTGCCTCCCAAGCTTCTTCATCTCGACAGCGCTCTTCGGCATATTCGTCCGTGAGCATCAATGCTGAGAGATATTTTTGCATGTCTTTCTCAAGTCGGAAATATTCTTCGCGCAATTGCTTCTGGACTGATGGATCTGAATGGACTACTTCGCTGGATCCAATCTCATTCATTCTCTTCGAAATGGAAGCGACCTTGTCCTTGGCCAGTTGGTAAGGGATATCTTCTGCCAAGACCACACCGGCCTGCTGAAGCTGCTTTTCGAGAAGTTTTTGGCGACGTTCGGCCTGTTGGAGTTCGTCCAGCAACCGCTGAATCTCCTCGGCATTATTGCCCTCGTTTTCGTCATTGTTGTGGCCGCTGCTCTCTATCGAGGCGGAATCATCCACAGCATTGTTGTCGGTATCGAACCTATTCGGCAGTCCTTTGGACGATGTAGGTCGCCTCGTCGTTGCACTGACAGTAGCTGTCTTACCTCGATTCATTTGTTGCAATATCCTGGCGCGATATCGCTCCACGCTCAGTTCGCGACAGCTCATGTTGCTCAAAACCGTCGAGGCAACTTCCGTGCCAGCACCACCACCACCAGCTCCGTTCATACCACTCTTGGTGTCGTCACCAGAATACAATGCTGTAGGATTGTAGAGACTGTTGTTGTTGTTGTTATTGTTGCTGATTCGGTTCTTCCACCGCTGTCTAAAGGCTTCGTTGCGGTTCGTGGCGGCATTCTTAGTATTGGAATTGTTGTTACTCTTATTCGTTGAGACCACAGAGTTGATGGCTTTAGTACCAGCATTTACTGGAGCTACAGCAGCAGCAGTACATACCGCAGCCAGAAGTTGCTCTTTCCATTCCCTCCGTTCCCGTTCGTGTGCGTCTCGCAGCATTTGGAGTTCACGCTCGTAAGAATCTTTCAAGACCTGTATTTCTTCCGTGTCCCGTTCCCCACCCAGTATTGACGCAGCCGCTGTTTCTTCCTCGCTTGGCATGTGTTGCCTTGCGACAATCATACCCTTGAAGAGAGCAACCGCCATAGCCCGACCCAATTGATTTTGGTCCTCGGCAAACGTCTGAAATGATTGTTGCAGTGTATGTTCGATTTCCAAAGCTTGCGGTCCGACAGCCTGATCGTGCTGGGCCAGAACTGTGCGCTGGTACCGATCAACCTTTTCTTCCATTTCGGTCCACCACGTGGCGGGTATCAAGAACTGTGGTTTTGTTGACTGAGGTGCTTTAGATCTGACATCATTCTCGTTGAGATCTGCCGGCTGTTGTACTTGCTCATCTTCGATTGTTACGTTGTCCTTCTCCTCCTCTCGATCGGCTTGGGCGCCACTTGTTACCGTTCGACTGCTAGCATTCGTTTTGAAGCCGCTGCGGGACGGATATTTTAATACTCGATTATTCTTTCGTCGTTGATGGAGCTTGGAGGCATCCATGAACACCTTGGTATTGGCAATTGGTGTAGATGAAGACAAAGATGACGAATAGGATGTGGAGGAGACCTCGCTGGCACGATTCTGTTGAGTTGAAATCGCGGTTTCGAATCGGTTTCGAAACAATTTGACCGGTGACGGTTGAGTTGATGGAATGTCGGTGTCGTCTTGAAGCGGAACATTTTGTTGCATTCGCGAATGTCTTTCCGTTTGGCACTCATCATCTTCATCCTCCGATACCGTAGGCACGGGCGAGATTGTTTCGGAGAAAGGTTCGTGCTGGTGGTCATGGATAGTTGGTGCAGGAGAGGGTAGACTCACCACCGCACTGGACTCATCGTTGTCATCATTCGTCGTTGTTACGCTCGTCGAAACCGAAGATACGCTGGTACTCGCCCAATTCCTTCTCCTAAGACTCGCCCGGTGTCGAAAAGTTCGCTTGAAATGCCGAGCCCTCCAGCTAGTTCGATCCAGCCCCGACGACTGGATAGCTGTGTTTGAATTGCTATCGGCAACGATGAACTCGCGGCGGGCACATGGGGGAGGCGGCGGTGTGATAAGAGCTGGCGCGGCGATTTCCAACGGAGACCCCGACGAATCGTCGGGAATATCTGCGGCCGTCTTATTCATAGATCGGGGCGACATGGGAGTGTTGAGAGTGTCTTTCACGTCCACAGAATCACACTTTTCTACAAGGGTAGGAGACGCTAAAAATTGCATTCGCTCTTGCATCTTTTGTCGCTGCAAGGCCTTCCAGGACGGAACCTCGGGTGATCGAATGGCAGCCTCATGTTCGTGTTCATGTTCGTGTTCGTGTTCGTGTTCGTACTGTTGCTGGTCGGACGGTGCCGGAGAGGTAAGCTCGAAACTCAGATTTCGACTCTCCATCCGGCAGTGACGATTGTCGTGCTCGTCACTGTGCTCTTTGCGCTCACCGCCTCCCGATCCTCGTTGGGGAGTTGTTGACGCACTCCCAGTCGTCCTCGACAAGGAACAGCTGTCAGTCGAATCCGTCGTGTTCAAAACAAGTTCTTTGGGTTGTTGCATTTGCAATTCGATTTCAGGATGTGTGGTCAGAGGCTTACTGAACCGGTTGTTGAGGTGCTCGCGAAACAATAGTCTCTTGCTCGCGGAGACTGACGATGTAGTTCCCCAATAATGCCGTCCCGTTTCGGCCTCGGTGGACAAATCGTTGGAATAGGGTTGGGAAACTACGTCACTGCTCGAATGGTTCGAATGGTTGTCGTATTCGTATTTGTATTCGTCGTCGTACTGATTGCAGTTATCGCCCTGGCGTTCGGTGATATAGGACTCGTGCGGTGAATGCGAATGGAAATTGATTTCTTCTCCGTCGTTGCTGTTCTCCCCGTCTAAGTCCAAGTTATTATCCCCAAAAGGTAAGTGTTCCTGAGGTTCCAAAAACGAATACAGCTTTTTGGACGCCTTTCGGTACGGTTCTTGTTGAAGTGGATTTTCTTCCTGTTGGTCCTGTGATTCTTCCGGTTGGAGAAACGGCTGTTGTTGTTGCTGTTGCTGAAATTGCTGCTGGAGTTTATCTAGGAAAGAAACTGCATTCGACTTGGCATTCATCTTATTGGCCAGTGAGGTGGTGGCAGTAACTTCGGATTCCCCTTCTGTCAGATCAAAGAGAGCGGCAATATCGCGAAACCGCTGGGAGTAGGAGGAGGAGGCGGAGGAGGAGGTCGACATGATAATGTGTAGCGGACGCAATCAGTAACCAATAACTATTGCACTACCGTACCGGTAGCTTCCATGTACTTCAGAAGGATTGACAGCCTCAACTTTCAGTCAACGTTTGCATTGACTCGTGCTTTGACAATGGTTCGCCTTTGGTTGGGTGTTTATTGCTATTCGATAGCCTGGACTACTCGTACTCGTACGAGTATAGTACCTGATACAGTTCGTTGCACCTTTTTTCTTCTGGTTTGCCTGTCTCTATCGGTACAAGTGTGTATTGCGGTGTCGTTAGTCAATTGATTCTACAGTATTCCTTGGCAAATACAGGTACCCGTATGGTAGATCATTGTTAATACTCGTACGGTACGTACCCGGTCGGTGTTCACAATGAATCGGGGTTGCAACTCATTCTTGTTGCCATCGGCACAGGCCTTGCCGATAGACCAAAAACGATCACACAATACGATCACACATACAAAAAAATCCGTTTTTTGGATGCGTTTCGTGAATCTTTTGAACGATGGCGGGTGTTGTTTTTGGAAGGACTCGTTTGAATTTACTTAGAAGTTTCGATTCCGTTCGCCGTAGCCCACACGACTGTTGATCAACCGTTGGGAATCCTAGCTAACAAAGCGGGTACAAGTAATAATACTGTGCGATGCGGGAAGCTTCAGTGAACGAATGAAAAATACCGGAAGGTCGTACTGTGCGATAATTACAATTACCGTACGACTCGACGTTTTGAAGGATCCATGAGTCGATTGCGCTTCTGCGCGAAGCAGGTCGACATTTCCAACGAGCAGGCTTGATGTAGCGAACCGAATGTAAGGAATGGTAGTGCCACGTGGAACGTACGACGTACGAACCAAAGAACACCCTTGAGTATCAAGATCTCACTGTATCACCAACGTAGGTACGAACGCTACTACGATCACCCCTCACCGAATACAGCAATTCCACTGTAAGCAGCAAAAATTACAGGGAAAGCACAAACAAGCCGGTAAAGGATTCCTCCAGCAAAAACCAAGCCTACAGCTCACTCTTTTGCTCCTAAAACGATTAGTAGTAGAATAAAAAGGCTTATACGTCCAGGTCCACTAGTCTTCCCTATTGTACCCGTACAAGCCTACCTTGGTCCGATAGTCACCTATCGCGACGCGTCGTTTCTCCCAACGTGAGGACGATCCCACCAGAGAGGCCCAACGCGTCTCTCTAATCTCATCGTCGATCTCTCACCAGAGAGGCCCAACGCGTCTCTCTAATCTCATCGACGTAGGTAGACGCCTACATCGACGATTCCTTCTTGTACAAGTACAAGCCCGGTCCGATAGTTATCTATCGCAACGCGTCGGTTTTTCGCCCTACGGGAGGATCCTCCACCAGAGAAGCCCAATGCGTCTCTCTAATCCGACCGACTTGTAGGTAAACGCTTACACTGCTGACTTCCGGCCAGGAATCCGGCTCGACCTTTAGCTACACGACAATGAACTACATGGAGTTCTTCCTAGGGGAAGGGCCCTTTGGAGAAGCGCCTGCGAGGCATGACATCTACCAAGCCATCTACACCCTGTTCAATGAAGCTGATGGGGAACGGCTTCTCCCCCTCCTCCTGGATATTTTCAATGCACAAGCTATTGGCGGCTTGGGCATCTTCCAAGAAGATGCAGCAGGGGTGGACCGCCTCCGGGTCATCCATGGCCTCCGACGCTATCCAGGAACCATCACCCAGCCATCCGCCAACAGGGGGCGAGCCTTTGGATACATTGATGATGTGGAAGGACAAGAGGTGGAGCTGGTGCGAGTGGACTCAGCCCTGCTGTCAAGAGCAGCAGCAAGCCGGGTGTACCTTCTAGCTCACCATGCAGCCAATTTAGCCCAACACCCCGAGAGAGATTACATCCCGGCCATTCCTGAAGGGACTGCCCACACCGAAATGCTCCAGGCTCACAAGGTGTGTTTCCTACCCTTCGAATTCATCCCACTGGTGTTGTGCAGGGGCCTCACCCCGAAGCAGGCCTTCCAAGTTCTCCAACCCCACATCCACCAGCAAGGGTTGGAGGACATCTGCAAACCCTTATTAGATACACTCCGGGCTGTGGGGACACAACCTACCACTCTTCTGGGCGCCATCCGGCTCCTAGAACCCGGACCTGCCTTCAGAGCGGAAGCCAACCTTCGCGCCTACATGAAGAAGAATGTCCTCCTCAGAGACCTCCCAGGCCTAGCAGGCCCGGCGCCGGCAGACCCTTCCCTCACCGCAGCCTTCTCATCGCTCACTGACCAGCAACTAAAACTGAGTGAGTCTCTAGACCAAAGACGACAAGAATCCTCTAAGCTGCACTCTGTAAGAGAAGTGTGGGGGAACCTGTACACTGAAAGGCTCCTACTCCTCTGTGGGAAAACAACCGAATCCGATCTTCCCCCCATCTACACAGCCTGGGCCAAGAAGAGCAAGCATGAAAAGACCCACATGGTCCTCCAAAGTCAAGTGGCCACAGATGCCTACAATCTTGGCATCCAAGCGCCACTCATCACCACAGCCGTACTCAAAAGGTTCCAAGATTGCAACTTCTATGGGACTGACCCATTTGATGTAGCAGACGGCATACTCCCCCTAGCCTTCACCCCCCCAGGAGGATCAGCGGCTACCCTCAAGCGCGAGCATGAAGCGGCCGCTAATGTAGCAGCATATGACACCATGATCTCCACCCATGGCAACTCCCTCTCCCTCAAGGACTCTCTAGATTTGCAAAAGACCAAAGCCTACATCCCCCTGGATTGGACAGAGGCTACCACTCAGCTGAAAAGCTACTTAGCGGTACTAGCCACCATTCTAGGCGCCACACATAATGTAGTGAAAGCTTACCAACGCGGTCTCTCCAGGTTAGAGTGGCAACAAATGCCCCTCAGAAGGGCCATAGCAGATGAACTAGGCGACCGGATCACTCCTGCAATTGTGGTGTACTACTTCCAGGTCCGCATTCGAGGTTGGCTAGAAGAACAATGGGAAGCAGACACCACCCTCCCTTCCCCAGACTTTGGGGAAGACATCCACAGGTTCAGAATGACCCAGAACCTCAACTGGCTCCCAAATGTGTCCAACGTCGATGCATTGCGAGCCCTCCAGCAACCTAGCACACCGATCGCCCCTCCAAGCGCCCCTCCCGCTCAATCGGGAGGCGCCCCTCCCTCTCAAGGAGGGAGAGGCAACAATCCGCGCCAAGACCAGCTGCACAACCCCACCAGAGACTCCCGATTCTCCGATCCCTCCGATCCCATCAGCGCCAGAATCACAAAGAACACCATGAGGTCTGTCATCGCAGCCATGAAAACCAAAGGCAAAACCCCTGTCAAACGCCCCGATGGCCGGGAACGCTGCCATTCCTGGCACATCCGGGGCAACTGCTTCACTGGATGCAGACACCTCTATGACCACTCCCCCATCACATCCAGGGAGCAAGACCAGCTCTGGGAGTGGTGCCAAGAGGCATATGCAGCCTGATTCGCCGGCAAGCGCCATCACATCCAAGGCGCCGCGCCCCCTCTCAAGCTCATTGCCACAGGGGACTTCACCACACCCCATCCCAATACCCACCCTTCCACACGCCACACTACGCAACGCCTTCCCTTCCGCTTCCTTCCCTTACCCCAATCCATCCCCCCCCGACGCGTCCCTCTCGCTTCACCGCACTCGGCGCCGCCCTCGGCAGCTTCTCCACACTCCGAAACCCCCCTCCCATCTGACTTAGGTAAGCCACACCCTCGCGTTGTTGTTTCTGACCCCCCCACCCCGTCTTGCAGCGCGCTCGGCGCTCCACCCCTCAGCCCACCCAGCTCCTTTGCCGCGGCCTCCTCTCCTCCCACGCCCATACCCCAACGCCGGTCTGAGGCCTCCTCTCCTCCCACGCCCATACCCCAACGCCGGTCTGGGTCCCCGCCCACACCCCAACGCCGGTATGGGCCATCCTCCTCCATCCAGCACTTCCAAGCTGGGCCCCAGCCCGACGCTGGGGCGCCCATCCCCCACACGGGGTCCTCCTCGGGGTCACCTCCCAGTAACCCCATTGACCGGCTGGACGTGCCCATCGCCAAAGCCGGTCTAGGTCCCCGCCCATACACCAACGCCGGTCTGCGCCATCCCCCTCCATCCAGCACCCCCACGCTGGGCCCCAGCACGACGCTGGGGCGCCCATCCCCCACAAGTCCTCCTCGGGGTCCTCCTCCCCCCTGCCCACCTCCCACTTACCCCATTGACCGGCTGGACGTGCACATCGCCAAAGCCATCCACGCCTACACCAACAGCACTAGCTGGGGGGACTTCATCCGGACCATCCGGGGAAACGGTGACATCCACCCAGATGTAGGTGCTATCCCCCATCCAGTCGGTCCCCTCCTCGCCCACTTTGGGCGTGAGGGAACCCCGGCCTCCATGCATGACCCCCCTTGGACCACTGCCCGAATAGCTGCGGCCCTAGCCAGGGGCCCCCACCAATCCTCCCGGCAAGGCATCGACTTCCTTCGCGAAGAATATGCCGACATGATGGACAAACAACAATGGACTGTCCTCCCCGCCAGTCTCATCCAAGACCTTCCACACCTCCGGCTAAGTCCACTAGGGCTAGTCCCCCAGCGAGACCGGCGCCCCCGCATGATCTCCGATTACACCTACTCTGAAGTTAACCAAGACACCATCCCTCTAGCCCCAGCAGAAGCCATGCAATTTGGCCACACACTTCCCTGGCTACTCACCACGCTTCACCGCGCCAACGACAGGTTCGGTCCAGTGTACATGTCCAAGATAGACCTCGCTGATGGATTCTACCGGGTCCAGTTGAACCCCGACGACACCATGAAGCTCGGAGTGCTGTTCCCTTCCAGAAAGGGCCAACCCCCTCTCATTGGAATCCCCCTCACCAACCCAATGGGGTGGACATCCAGCCCTCCCAATTTCTGTGCATTCACTGAAACTATTGCAGACCTGGCCAATGCCACCCTCTCCACGGGGCTGGCAGCGGCCAGGCTCACCCCCCATCGACTCGATCTCCCTTCTGAAGCCCTATCTCACAGTGCCCTCCCCATTGCAATCCCACCGGATCCCCCTCCCGAGGCCACCCAACGCACCCCCCATAGCACCACCCCCAGCAAGCAGCCTGTGCGCTACTGGGATGTCTATGTGGATGACTTCTGTGGCCTTGCGCAAGGCAACCAATGGACCCGACGAGCCATCAAGAGGGTGCTCTTCCAGTCTCTAGACAAAGTCTTCCGGCCCCTGGAGGCCTCTGACACCCCCTTCAGACAGGAACCAGCCTCCCTCAAGAAAATGCGCCAAGGGGACGCCAGGTGGACCACGAAGAAAGTCATCCTTGGCTGGCTCATTGATTCCATCAACAAAACCATCAGCCTCCCTCCCCATCGCGTTACACGGCTACAGGAGATCTTGCACTCCATCACCCCCCACCAGCGCCATGTCCCCACCCAACAGTGGCACCAACTGCTGGGTGAACTACGTTCCATGGCTATTGCCATTCCTGGCTCCATGGGACTCTTCTCCATCCTCCAAGAAGCCTTCCGACACCAAGATCCCGGCCGGCAGCGCATCCGGCTCACCAAACGAGTACACCGCTTCATTCAGGACTTCCAATGGCTAGCCACAAGTCTATCCACCAGACCAACGTCTATTGCTGAATTGGTGCCAGACACCTTCCCCGCCACCTTGGGCGCCTGTGATGCCTCTGGAGATGGTATGGGGGGCATTCATTTTGTTCCACGCCCTGATGGAAAAATTCAACCCCTCCTGTGGAGACATGCCTTCCCACAGTGGGTCTCCTCCCAGTTAGTCACCTTTGACAACCCCAACGGCACCATCACCAACAGTGACCTGGAGCTCGCTGGTTCCATTGCACACAATGACATCCTTGCCCATGCTGCCTGTGTCCAATACAGAACCACCCACAACTGCTATGACAACACAGCGACTGTCTACTGGCAAAGGAAAGGCGCCACCACTACTACTGGGCCTGCAGCCTACCTCCTTCGAATTCAGTCCCTTCACCAGCGCCTCCACCAATATGTCCCTCTCCGGGATTACATCCCGGGCCCTGTGAATCAACTCGCTGATTTGCTCTCCCGATCACCCCTCTCTGACGCTGCCTTGCTCCTTCATTTCAACACCACCTACCCACAGGAATTGCCCTGGATCTTATGTCCCCTGAAACCTGCCATGCATTCTGCTCTGACCTTAGCTCTATCCAGACGACCATGCGAGCTTCAGTCACTGAACTCTATGCCAAGCGCAAAGATGCCCATTGGAATCAATGGGTTCACTTCTGTGTGTCTCAAGGCTTTGAACCAACCCTCCAATCTGTTAGAGACCCCATCCCAATCCTCCAAGTCTTTGCCCAGCGCCTCCATGACGGCAGGCTTTCCTGTAGCCGCAAGCCCATCCGATCTCGCACAGTATCGGACACCCTCAGGTCAGTGGGCCAGACGCTGGCCCGCATGGGGACCAAAGACCCCAGAACCAACTCAACTGGCAGTCTTGACTTCAGGCTAACTGCCCAGTTCAAAGCCTATGCCAAATTGGACCCGGCCCCTTGCAGGGTCAAACCAGTCCCAATCACCCTTGTCATGCATGCCCTTCGCTTTGCATATCATGACTACCCTTCCCCAGCCAGGCAGGCCATTGCTAACATGATCTGCATAGCCTTCTTCTTTTGCCTCCGACCTGGTGAGTACACTGGTACTACCAGGGATGATCAAGCCTTCCACCTCAAGGAGGTCTCCTTCTACCTAGGCTCCAAAATAGTCCACCATGACGGTCCTGCGCATGAGCTCCTTGCTGCTACCTCTGTTACCCTCACCTTCACTACACAGAAGAATGGCGACAAAGGTGAAGTAATAGCTCATGCCCGAAGTGGGGACTCCCTCTGCTGCCCTGTGGCAGCGTGCGCTCGCCAGATACTCCATCTCAAGCGCTGCTGCACTAGCACCCACCCCTTCAGCCCATCCCTCAAGCTGGCCAGTTACTTTGACAATGGGGCTCTCACCCTAGTTCGAGCAGCATCGGTCACAGCCTCCATGAGAGTCTATGCCCAGACCCTCTACCATACCACTGGCATCTCCCCTGCAGCTATCTCTGCCCGGTCCCTTCGCGCAGGAGGCGCTATGGCCTTGCTCCAGGGCAAGTGTGATTCTAATGTCATCAAGCTCCTCGCGAGATGGCACAGTGACTGCATGATGAGGTACTTGCATCAACAGTCCCTCCCCATCTTCAAGAACCTTGCCTCTGTAATGTTCAACAACGGAACATACTCCTTCCTGCCTGAGGAATGGGTGCCGGCCTCGGCACCCACTCCCCCTGGCAGCTCTCTCTGATCCCCCTGGGGAATCTTCCTCTCTGAATCCTCCCTGATGATTCTCCCACCCTCGCTGGCCATCCATGTCCCCTCCAGGTTCATCCTCCGCCAGCTCCCACCCAGTGGCCTATGGCCCAATGGCAGAAAAGGCTTAACAGCCAAAGCTGTGCGCCGGTGTGTGGGCAAAGCAACTTGGGACCGGACCAGCCTGCAAAAACTAGCCACAGGCTGGCACTTCCCGGACCCCCCTCTAGCATTGCTTAACCCACCAACACACATATGAACTATAAACACCGCACAGCCAGTACTACAAGTAGGTAGGCTACTGAGGCTATCACAAACGTATGTGAGTGATAGTTGATGTAGCGAACCGAATGTAAGGAATGGTAGTGCCACGTGGAACGTACGACGTACGAACCAAAGAACACCCTTGAGTATCAAGATCTCACTGTATCACCAACGTAGGTACGAACGCTACTACGATCACCCCTCACCGAATACAGCAATTCCACTGTAAGCAGCAAAAATTACAGGGAAAGCACAAACAAGCCGGTAAAGGATTCCTCCAGCAAAAACCAAGCCTACAGCTCACTCTTTTGCTCCTAAAACGATTAGTAGTAGAATAAAAAGGCCCACCACGCCCGCCCGCAGAAAAGGCTTAACAGCCAAAGCTGTGCGCCGGTGTGTGGGCAAAGCAACTTGGGACCGGACCAGCCTGCAAAAACTAGCCACAGGCTGGCACTTCCCGGACCCCCCTCTAGCATTGCTTAACCCACCAACACACATATGAACTATAAACACCGCACAGCCAGTACTACAAGTAGGTAGGCTACTGAGGCTATCACAAACGTATGTGAGTGATAGCACGAGGCCAACCAAAGGTGAGCCGCTCAGCCTAACTCTATGTTTGTACCGTACGTAAGGTACAGAAGCGGATACCTATTCTTGGTATTGCATGATGTATCAACTATCACCAGTACGGTTGTAGAGAGTGATAAAGTAGAAATTGTAAGGATGTTAAGAACTGATATGTAAAATGTAAATGTAAGGGGCGGTATCAGGTCAGGTCAGGTCCTGATGTCAATGACAATGACGTCAGTGGAAGAATGATGTCCTTCCGGTCATTAAGAATCTTCTCCCAGTCATTCTTGGAATCTGGTCTCGTCCGGTCATCTCACGATAGATCGGTCAGTCAAGAGGATTATTGTTACACTATCCTCCACAGTGACTGATCGATTGATCGTTACTTAATGTTGTTGCTGTTGTTGCTGCTGTTGGACTGGCCCTCAATATGGTATGATCTTCCCAATATCGTATATCTCTTCAACCGCCGCTTCGGATCGCTGTAACTTAACCGTTCCGTTGGTGAATACTTAAATGATTGGGTATGGTACGTGAAATCTTTCCTGCAGCTTGGTTGGGTCATATGTCTTGACCATGATTTGGTACCCTATCTGGTAGTTGTGGTTTACTCCGCTCCTATTTGTTCTTACCAGACTGTTAATTTCCTTTTGAAACTGGCTGTTGAGCTGACTCAATCCAAAGGCAAAGAAGAGCAACAGGAGCTGTAGCTGCAGGCCGGTTGAGGTGCCGGTCTGTTTTGGTCTAATATTTCTCTGATATCCACTACGGTTGGATGCTAATCCAACCAGATCTATTCTGACTATCGGCAACCGACGCAATCAGATAGATCTTAGGCTTGTAGTTCTACAATAGGACGCAAGAACGTCCGGTGCAAGGTTTAAGGTTGGATAATCAAATAATCTAAAAGTATGAGATGAAGAGATGATCCTTGCTGGAGAGCAAGTATCTCTTCTAAAGATCGCATTGCCGCTAATACAACATGATATTTTATACAGCAGAAGACAGGTTCGTGAGCAAGCACTTCGAACCTCTGCTGTCTTTTCTTGAAAACAGCACACTTAACAAGAGATTGCATGTGCGAACCTCTAGTGTGTGTTCTTCTTCGACTACTAAGTATCGAACTTCGATCGTAAGAATGACTGTTGTTCGATCGCTAAGTATCGAATTTTGGGTGTCAGAATGACGATTGCACCTCTGGTTCGATCGTATTCCAATCTCACATAGAGAAAGAGGTCTCATTATTCCAAACACTAAAGGTGCATATGACTTGATCGTTCGTATCTTTGACTCGTATGATTGTATCATTCCATCTGTAGTACTGTAAGTTACGTGGGAATGTACGTACATAGGTTCGAGTACCATAACTGTCTCATACGTACGAAAGGAATTTAATATGCCCCATCTTCTTGCAAGTGATGAAGCACCAGCATTATCGCTGTGAGAAGAACAACCAAAATTCCCTGAGTACGTATGTGAGGAACATGTAATATGCCCCATCTGCTTACTCGATATAAAGGAATAAACCTTTATCACAGGAAGAGTACCGTACCAAAGGAGAAGAATGCCCCATGATTGGGCATGGATTTGTATAGATCAAGATGCCCCATGATTAGACATCGATTTTGCATAGAGTAAGATGTGAAGATTGGAAATCGATACAATCGTAGAACGGGTATCACAATCAGAATCAAACCTGTGATGGTTGGTTGATTGTAAATACCTATCTTGGAAGGAATCGTTGGAGTTGATTCATAGATATCAACTTGGAACAAATTGTATACGTAAAGGTAGAATCGGTACCAATCGTAATCGAATCTTGAATCGAAGAAGTAAATCAGAGAATGCAATTGATCAACTGCAATCGTAATCTAAAACGTAAAAATTGATTGGTACAGTATGATCGTAGACATCGATCACAATTGGATGGAGATGATTGATTGATCGATCGAATTGCAGGAATCGTAGTAGCAAATTGGTATTCTTCATACTCGGGAGGAAGGAAGGAACCATATCAAAACCAAGAATATGGCATGTGTGATCGTAGTCTACTAGGTCGGATCGTGGAATAGGGTTGGGAATTGAATCGTAGTATCGTCGATATACTAATCGTAGAACCAAGGATGCAGGTAGTGCCCCACGATTGGAAGGGAAGACTTGCTGTCGTGCCCCATGATTGGAAGGAAGGACTTGCGAGTGGTTGTGATGGCTGTCTTGTACAGACAAAGTGCCCCTGCAAGAGAGCCAGAAGGCAACATGGCAAGTGATGACCAATGGAAACTAAGACTGGTTCGATTGTACGTAATTTTAAAAAGCAATCGGATAATTGATACGGAATGGAAGATCAAAACGGACACGATATCCGTAATGAAGACAGAGAATCAATCGTAGCTTGAGAGTAGAAATAGAATTGAATCGTAGAAATTGATTGTGTGATCGTGGATCAATCGCATGGCGTGATGTTAGACGAATCGTAGAAATTGATTGAGTATCAAAACATAGACGATTGAGTATCAAAACATAGACGATTGACTGAAGGTTGAATCGTGGGGATTGATCGTGTGAAATCCATTGGTAGATAACACCTTGAAAGGAATCGATTCTCAAAGACATCAATCATAGAAGCACGTCGTAAGACTGCGTGTGATCGTAGATTAGATCCTTGCAAGTAGTCAATGGATCGTCAGGTGACGTCATCATAAATCCAGTTAGCAAACAAGAGAGTGGCATGTAGGTGATGCATCGTAGATGGATCGTAGATCAAATCATAGATCAAATCGTAGATTGGATCTGTCAGGTGACGTCTTCGTAGAGCCAATTGGCACGCAAGAGAGTAGCATGTAATTGATACAGCTTGATCTTGATAGCATCACGGTGCCGTTTGGTGATACAGACAGTAGGCAAATCGTAGGTCATAGAATGTGCTTCATAAAGAGGCTTCCGAACTGGATAAGCAGATGGCTTCCCAACTGGACAAAATGATGCCCCATAAAGAGGCTTCCGGGCTCCGTAAAGAAACTTCTGAATTGGGCAAAAGGATGCCCCATAAAGAGGCTTCCTAACTGAGCTTGAAACGACACTATCTTTAGAAGATGCCCCAGATGGTGGAAGTTGCAAAGAATTTGACCAATGAGTTGTTGTCGCCTATTGCGGATTGCATCCAAATTGGCTATCAAGGGCACATCCATCATCATGTCCCTGCCAAATGCTAGTGTTCCAGGTGAGGTTTGCATTGTGTGATTGACTGTACATTGAGTTGCATGCATGCAGCTGGCTAGGGTGTTGTCCACTATCAGTTCCGCCTCCTGCTCATTGTAAGCATGTGGTGTTGTTCTCATGGTAACTCTCAGTATGTCTCCCATAGTTTGATGTAGCCTTTCACAGATTGCGTTGGATTGTGGGTTCTTTACTGTCCTTGGCACCAATCTGATTCCATGCTGATTTAGTAGTGTTTGAAATTCATGCCCTATGAACTCTCCTCCATTATCATGTACGCATCGGTTTAGTCTGGGGTATCTAGCTAACCTGCTGTTTGCAAATTGGTCCGCCACATGTTGGCTCCATTTGTTGTTTATTCTGATCATCTCTGCTAGGTTGGTGGCTGGGTCTATCATTGTCAGGACTTTGAATTCATACTGTCAATCCCCTGCTTGAATCTTCCATGGTCTGATGAGATCCACACATATTTCAGTCCACAGCGCTACGACTGCTTCTCTAGGTGGTAATAATCCATATCCTCTGCCTCCTTCTTTGTATTGGTGGCAATTCACCGGACAGGTGTATTGCTTGCATAGTTGCTGTAGATTTAGTGAATAAAATCTTACCAATATGGTGTCATATAGTCATTGAATTCCGCAGTGCCCTAGTACTATGTGGTATCAGTGAATGATTTGCTGTATGAGTGTTGCTGGAATGACGATCTTCCAGTTCTGATTGTTGGCTTCATCTACCATTGTCACTATCTGCTGTCTGTCGATGGCCATAATTGGATATTTTGCTGAATCTGCTTGATGTGCTGTGCAGAGGTGGATATCCTGATTCTGGTGATTCTGAATGTTGGTGATGGTGATTGGATTTGGCATTTCTTGAAGTGGTGGTAGATTAAGTAGGCATTCAATCCATTTATTGTTCTCGTCTATGTTGGTGAATGTTTCATTGCTGATGACAATATCGTCCTTGGGTACCCGAATTGTATGAAAATTGACTAGTGTGCCCTTACCTCCTTGCTGACAATCCCCCACAGAGGGTGGCTCCAAACGAGGCAGTCCTTGAAAACAATCGACAAGGACATTCTTTTTGCCTTCGATATGAGTGAGGGGGACGTCAAATTCAGATATGAAAAGCTTCCATCTGAGGACTCTTTGGATGGAGAAGGTTTTGAAGATGAGATTGTTTTGGTCAGAGTAGACATAGAGGACTCCTCCAAGTAGGATCTTCTTGTATTTTGTGAGTGTGAGGATGATGGCTAATAGTTCTTTCTCAGTGGTGGTGTAGTTCTGTTGTGCCTTGGAGAGCTTCCTGCTGAAGTAGACTACCAGCACTTGTCCCGCTTTTGTGTGACTTCTTCAGCTGTAACATGCTGATAGTTTCTTTCCAGTATCCCATTCGATTCATTGTTGAATAGGTCTGCATCTGCAGCTTCTTCTGAGCTCACTTGTGTTATCCTCGCTGCATCCTTCATGGGCACTGTCACGTCTATACATGTAATCGTGGGTGTGTATCAAATGATATAACTATACCTGCCGCCATCAGAAAGTCCCGGCCTAATATGGCATCATACCTGCAGCGTGGTGGGTCGAATATGGATGCTGAGATCCCATTAATTCTTCTGCCGTTCACAAATTTGGGTAGCTGCAGCTCTTCCAGCTTCACCTCGTATGATGTGGCAAACGTCCCATTGGTCGTTGTTGTTATGCTTTTGTGTCCTACGTGCCTTGGTTGACCTCCAAAGGGCATCGATTGTTTGTTTATCATAGTTTTTGTGCTTCTGGAGTCAAGCAATGCTGTATACGGTTTATCAGCTGCTACTCCATGTATTTCTTTGACTTTCAGCAACACTGCCGGTGTTACGTCATTCCCACCAGTGGCCCTTGGCCCTGGTATTTTGTTTTTGGCGGCTTGCAGCCCCTTTATTTTTGCGTCGGTCTCCAGCCCTTTTATAGTGGCCTCTAGCCGTGTTGTTCTCATTGTGGCCTCTAGCCCTGTTATTTTTGTGTCGGCCTTTAGCCCTTTCACAGCGGCCTGTAGCCCTGGTATTCCCTCAGTGGCCCTTGGCCTAGGCGTTGTATTTGCATGCATTGATTCTGATAGCAGTCATTCATATTGGTTTTGGTTTTGATTTTGATTTTGGAATGTGAAATAACTGGCATCCCTTGCCGTTATATTGGAGAATGCATCCCCATGGTTGCTCTGTTCCCAATTGTAGTTGCTCTCATTGGATCCTCTTCCTGTTCCATCACCTCGGCCTCTGAATTGTCCTCGGCATCCAAATCGTCCTCCGAATTGACTGCCGGCATTACTTCCCGAGTAGGTGCTGTTGTTGTTCGACCCAATATATTGTGAATAGGATGTTGTCTGGTTCTTTGGATTGAGATAACATTGGTCCCATGTGTGGTTTCCTTGTGGATGATTTCTACACTTTCCTCCACCATTCCCTCGACCACCGTTTCCTCTTCCGAATCCTCTTCCGGGTCATCTTCCAAATCCTCTTCCGAATCCTCTTCCAAATCCTCTTCCGAATCCTCTTCCGAATCCTCTTCCTTGTTGCTTGCTCTTTCTCTCTTGCTTTCTTGTCTTGTTGGCGCTGTCCTTCTTTCTTGTCATGTACGTCCGACGTAGTCCCGAATCTGGAGTATGGATACCTCTCTGAAATTTGCTGCTGTGTCCATGTATGCATCCTGCCAAGATCTAGGATGGGTATTAAAAAACATTCTTTTTCTTTGCTGTTCTGTAAGGTTGTTATCATCATCTCCGGGAAACATGTTGATGTAGTCAATAATGATATCAATCCTGCTGAAATGATCGTGTTCTGAAATGTCCATGGGTTTCAGCATACATTGGTGTTCAAACGCTGCTATCATCATTCCCTTTGCATCCGGGTCCAGTGTGATGGCATTGATACATGCCTGCACTGTTGCCTTGAATCCTTCCTTGGTGTGTTCTATCTCTCTGTTGGCTACTAGCGTCTCGTTCCATCTCTTTTTGGGTCCTCTTGACAGGCACTGTCCCCATTGGGTATGCCATCTATCAACCAGCATTCCTAAATCATTACAAGCGTCCACAAACAAGTCATAGGTATATAGTATCTCTTCCACTTCAAGTTCTGCACTCTTCTGATATTCTTCTTGCCCCCAGATTGGTTTGTGGCCCTGGCGTAGTCCACTACAAGTTTGTGGCTATCATGATCTTCGGTAACATGGAAGGTCCTCCTCTTGTATTGGATGCATGGCTGAAATTGGGTGTTCATCTTGTTATTTTGTAATGGTCGATTGATCCTTCTTCGTTGGTTATTTCGTGTGTAAAATTTCGTTGGTCTTATCGAGTAGTCTTAATGAAATTACACCAGTGTATCAACTATTGGTACATTTTTAGAAAGTGATAAAGTAGAAATTATAAAGATGTTAATACCGATATGTAAAATGTAGTAAATGTAAGGGTCTCGGGTCAGGTCCTGATGTCAATAACAATGACGTACGTCAGTGGAAGAATGATGTCCTTCTGGTCATTAAGAATCTTCTCCCAGTCATTCTTGGAATCTGGTCTCCGGTCATCTCACGATTAGATCGGCCAGTCAAGAGGATTGTTGTTACACATGATATATTAGAAACCATGAACTCACCCGCTACGGTACGGTATGTACATACTACGTCCGATAACTGTCACGCGACCCAACGCAACCCCTCTCAAGCTATATTTTGATAAAATCGATCCTGGTTTTGTGATGCGCAAGGGCAATTTTTTAAATTCACAAGATTTTGTGGTGAAGAGTTTCAACCCCCCTCAGGTTGCGACCAAAACTCTCCCCAAGGACTCAAAATGTCCCTTAATCTCTCAATTTTGACTAACTTGATTTGAAAAATCTAATTCTCGCTACCAAACTTCCTAACCTTCCTAACCCAAGATATGACATAAAATTATTTTAAGAAGTGTTTATTTGCTCCGTTGCTGCGTTCCACACTGTGTACAAAATACCACAATAAATACACAGTACGAAAACCATGTACAAGTCTACGAATAATGAACATGTGTGTGCTCCGTATACTGAAATCTCTTCAAAAAGAGAACAAGTAAAAAGACCCTGCAAACACAGCAGAAAAACCCTCAAAGGCATGATTTATTTTTGATAGGAATTCCGATCATCGAAATCATCGATGTCATTAACTTCCATTTTGACGACCCTGCAACAACCCTTCTGTTTCTCCTTCACTAGAACAGACCATGAAGGTTCGCCACCACACAAATAGTACAAAATGACACCAACTCAAATACCTACACATTACTCTACATTGTTTTTGATCAGGAAGGGTATTCAAAGATACAAAAAAAAAGAGCAAAAGACGACAACTACAGATTTTCACCTCCACAGAAAACACCCCCTCCAAAACCAAGCAACAGCAGATATCTCCATACTGAAGGCACCAAGGGCAACGATATTGCAGGGATCCCTTCATTATATCAAGAAGAACGAGGCCCGAAAGTTTCAAATTGATTGATTGAATGGATTGGAAGTATCTAACTGGCAAAGCGTTGGACACACCAGGTCAATTTTGAAGGGGAACGAGGAAAAAAATGGTGAATATTAATATCTCCATACTGAAGGTACCGAGGGCAACGATATTGGGTTATATCAAGAAAGACAAGGCCTGCAAGTTTCGGATTGATCCAATGAGTGGATTAGAAGAATCAAACCGGTGAAGCAGAAGGGGAAAATTTGGTTGTATTTCAAGGAAGCAACCCAAATAACAGTGACAGCCGATATCTCTGGAACGACAGCACCAAGGGCAATGATATTGCAGAAGTCTCTTTATTATATCTATGAGAAGATGCCCGCCAAGTCTCGAATCGATTGATTGGGTGGATTAGAAGGAACAGACTCAACATAGCAGAGTGACAAATTTGGTTGTATTTCAAGGAAGCAACCCAAATAACGGCGACAGCTGATATCTCTGGAACGACAGCACCAACTGCAACGATATTGCAGAGGCCTTTTCATTACATCTATGAAAAGACGCCGACCAATTTCCGTATTGATCCATGGAGCGGATTAGAAGGAACGGACTCAACATAGCAGAGTGACAAATTTGGTTGTATTTCACGGAAGCAGCCCAAAATAACGGTGAGGGAAGATATCTCTGGAACGACGGCACCAAGGGCAACGATATTGCAGGGTCCTCTGTATTACATCTATGAGAAGACGCCGACAAAGTTTCGTATTGATCCATAGAGCGGATTAGAAGGAACGGACTCAACATAGCAGAGTGACAAATTTGGTTGTACTTCAAGGAAACACCCAAAATAACTAATCTGTTGTTCCAATGATTGTTGTTCCGATGATCGTTGTTCTGACAATCGTTGTTCCGATAGCTACGCTGTTTGCTGTTGCTTTGATCCGTTGTTCTGATCCGTTGCTCGGAGGTCACTCACTGTTGCTGTTGCTTGCTAGCTGTCGCCGCTGTTGCTTGCTCTGTTGTGCTGGATTGATTCGATGAGGATGATTCGTTGCAGTTGTGGCGGATGTTTTTGTTGCCAACCATTTTGTTCTGATCCTCCAGGGAAAACGCCGCACCTCAAGGGAACCCTAACCTCTTTTTGCTGTGATACTTTGCCGTCCCTGAAATAGTAAGAAGAAAAGCCAAAGTTAGAAAATACATCATCTGTAATTTGGTTGGCAGAGCATCATTGTTTATCTATCTCACGTTGTTAGAAGAAGACGAAGAAGACACCGCACCTCCACGGAACACCGAAAATACGCCGCTTGCTGCTGCCGTAGATTTGAAGAAGTATTACTCCTAAGTCACAAAAAACAGTACCTCGTGCCTGTTGATATATAGGCAATGGATGCAGATTTATTGCTTTCAAGACGTATATGTTTGGGGGCCAATTCAAACAATATCTATCCAGCAAACCACCTCCCGTCCAATGCGTTCTAATTCTTTTTTCAGTACAAGGCTGTTATTCGGGCTAAAATAGTTGAGCACGGATTACCTGCCTAATGCTGATCAATGATCAAAGGATCATTGGATTAAGTGGAATCCCACGTTTACAGATGGAGTGTCTAAAGCAACTTTACTCGATGTAAGATTATGAATGGAAAGAGTATCATTATTTTTAAATCACTTTTCGCACAGTGTGAGTGATTCTACAGAAAAAAGGTCACACTGGAAGAATCTGAATCTATCTTTGTGTGTTACCGCGTCACGACAAGGATGGATCAGTGACGACATCACACGACGTCGCCGTTTGGATGGACTAGTGCCGCATAAAAATTGTGACGACGTCAGTGTCAAAATTCGCGCGAGTTAAATGAAAGAAACAGAAGTGAGTTATCTAAGAAACAGAAGTGAGTTATCTGTCATAGTTTGTCTGTCACCCCCTAATGAGTGCATTTGGGTCCTGGATATGGAGGAAAAATACACACTAATTTGCAACTAGAAAATAGAAAATCTAATATTTTGTGTGATTAGTCCATGAATATTGTTCCTGTTATGGATAAGTTGAATCATGAAAGAAACAGAAGGGAGTTATTTGTGACACTTGTTGTGTCATCATCTAATGAGTGCATTTGGATCAGGGATTTGGAGGAAAAATACACACTGATTTGCAATTAGAAATAAGGAAATCAGATGTTTGTTGTGATTTGCCCATGATTATTGTTCCCGTTATGGATAAGATGAATCATGATAGAAACAAAAGTGAGTTATGAGTGATGGTGGTTTGTGAGTTGCAACCTAATGAGTGCAGCTGGGTACTCAATTTGGAAGAAAAATACACACTAATTTACAATTAGAAATTAGAAAATCAGATTTTTGTTGTGATTAGTAGTCAATGAATATTGTTCCTGTTATAGATAAGATGAGTCATTAAAAAAACAGAAGTGAGTTATCTTTGATGGTTTGTGTGTCACAACCTAATGAGTGCATTTGGGTCTGGGATTTGGAGGAAAAATACACGCTAGTTTGCAATTAGAAATTAGAAAATCAGATATTTTATGTGAGTAGTCCATGAATAATGTTCCTATTATGGATAAGATGAATCATGAAAAAAACAGAAGTGAGTTATTTGTGAGACTTGGTGTGTCATCATCTAATGAGTGCATTTGGGTACTGGATTTGGAGGGAAAATACACACTAATCTGCAATTAGAAATTGGAAAATCAGGTATTTGTTGTGATTAGCCCATGAATATTGTTCCCATTATGGATAAGATGAATCCTGAAAGAAACAGAAGTGTGTTATTTGTGATGGTTTGTGTGTCATCATCTAATGAGTGCATTTGGTGGGTACTGGATTTGGAGGGAAAATACACACTAATTTGCAATTAAAAATTGGAAAATCAGATATTTTTGATGATTAGTCCATGAATATTGTTCCCATTATGGATAAGATAAATCATGAAAGAAACAGAAGTAAGTTATGTGTGATGGCTTGTGTGTCACAACCTAATGAGTGCATTTTTGGTACTGGATTTGGAGGAAAAATGCACACTAATTTGCAATTAAAAATTAGAAAATCAGATATTTTATGTAATTAGTCAATGAATATTGTTCCTGTTATGGATAAGATGAATCATGAAAAAAACAGAAGTGAGTTATGTGTGATGTTTGGTGTGTCACAGACTAATGAGTGCATTTGGGTACTGGATTTGGAGGGAAAATACACATTAATTTGCAATTAGAAATTAGAAAATCAGATATTTTTTGTGATTAGTCAATGAATATTGTTCCTGTAATGGATAAGATGAATCATGAAAGAAACAGAAGTTAGTTATGTGTGATGGTTTGTGCATCACCACCTAATGAGTGCATTTGGGTCCTGGATTTGGAGGAATAACACACACTAATTTACAATTAGAAAATAGAAAATCAGATATTTGTTGAGATTAGTCCATGAATATTGTTCCTATTATGGATAATATGGATCATGAAAGAAACAAAAGTGATTTATCTTTGATAGTTGGTCGTGTCCCACCACACAATGAGTGGTTTTGGGTCATGGATTGGGAAAAACAAGAATACACAATAATTTGCAATTAGAAATAAGAAAATAAGCCATTTTTTGTGATTTGTCTATGCATATTTTTCATGTTATCATGGATAAGATGAATCATGAAAGGAACAAAAAGTGAGTTATCCCTCTTTGATAGCTAGTGTGTCACCACATGCTGGGTGCATTTGTGATGTTGATTCAGAGGAAAAATACACACTAATTTGTAATAACAAATATAAATTAAAGACATTTGGTGTGATTTGTCCATGAACATGGACCCTGTCATGCATAAGATTCATGATGAAAGAAATAGAAGAGAGTTGTTGGTGATAGTTTTTGTGTCACCAGCTTAGGAGTGAATTTGTGTAGTGGATTTGGAGGAGAAATGCACACTAATTTGCAATTACAAATTAGAAAATAATATTTTTTTTGTGATTTGTTCATGAGCATTGTTCCTGTTATGGATAAGATGAAAGATGAAAGAAACAGAAGTGAGTACTAATCTTTGATAGATTGTGTGTCACCACCTTATGAGTTAATTCTTGTCCTTGACTTGGGGGAAAATAGGGTGTGGGTGTCCTGTTACATCATTTGGTAGATTATTCTAAGTACATCAGTACATTGTTATCGTACAAATTATTAGTATTGAAATAAGTAGTGAATGTAGTGAAAAAAATTGGCACGGCTAGGCGGACAGTTCTTTTTGGTTGGCCCACGCTCATGGGCATGCTTCCGCAAAGAGAAATCTAATGCAAATTGCTGAATTCATACAATTGGTGCAAAAACAAGGCATGATAAAAATTGCACAAAATTGCCAAAAACATTGATGATTGGAAAAATCTCAATACAAGAGATGCCAAAACAAAATGGTCAAAGCTCCCCAAGCCAAAAGTAACATGTTTACAAGAAAAGAAAATGCAAGCTATGACAAATGCAGCCAGGGATGGAGACACTAGAGATACTACCAAAAATACAAGCATTACCACCATGTGAACCAAGAAGAGCATGATGGCTGCAACAACACAAGAAAGTCCCACCGCTGCAGAAAGAGAGACACCACAAAAAAGAAAAGCTGAAAACATCAGCATCATGGACAGTGACAGTGACAGTGACAGTGATTCAAGTTTGGTTGGTGAAGACAATGTTGGGAGCTCCAACAAGAATATAGATAATAGTGTAAATATCCACTGGGACAAGAGAAAAAAATACTACGGACAGCAGACAACAGAAAAAGACCGACGTGACCCTCCTGGTGCAAAAGCTAACAGAGGATTTGACTGAGAAACCAGAACTACTAGAGAAGATACTGACAATGGTGAGTAATACTAGTAAGAAGGGAGAGAATTCTAAAGAGAATGCTGCAAAAACCACCGACACGGTTTCATTGAAGACAGTGCAGAGCCGCGATAGCATTGATAAAGTGAGTACATTGAGTTATGGTAGTATACATATGTCAATGGATACTATGAAACTGATGAAAACACATAGAAAGACAATTGAAGGACAGGTGAGAGCCTATGTGAAGGAGATATGGTATGGTGGCATGAAATTTCTGACATCAAAAGAACTGTCCGAAAGAGTGATGGTGCAAGGAATTGATGCAGATCGCATCTCCGTTACGAAAGATATTCCCATTAAGGAATTCTGTGAATATTTTGATAATGTGGTACCTAGAGCCCTGGCAAAATCGAGGCATAATAATCAAACATTGGCAAGAAAAAATTGGTTTGGTAAGTTTCGGCATAATGGTTGAATCGGACGGAGATTCTTGTGCTGTTGACATTCTTCCGTATGTGCCTACGTCCGGGGTACTACTAACCCCACCATACTATGATATCATACTGCCATTTGTTGTCATCACCGCAGCTGATAGTGAAAAGGCAAAAGTGCTAGCATCATTCCCTGGTACTGTAACTCTGAATCCAGACTCGGTGGAAATTACGGCCAACGAGTACCGGCGCTATGGAAATGCGGATAATGAAGACTTTTATTATTTTGTGACAAGAATCCTGTCTGCCGTTAATCCGGTGAAGACAAACTTTAAGCTAAGGAAGGCAAAGGAGCTTATTAGTGACATCTTTTCTGTTACAGATGAGGCTTTTGCCCTAATGATCATTGACAATGAGTAAAGCAATTGGGAAAAACAGAAGCAAAGGAAACTTGATGGAACATACGCGACACAAACAAAGAAAAAATACACGAGAAAAAAATATTGCAATTCGAACAGTGGAAGTGCAGATGGATGGGACAAAAAAGGATGGCAAGTGTTTGCTAGATTGTGCAGGAAGGTACAAGCATTAAGAAAAGATCCCGAAACGGGTAAAAATTTGGAGAAAATGATGCTGGAAAGATTCAAGTCAGAAAACCCCCCTACTGTATCAAAAGATGGTGGCACTGTTGCCAGTAGTCTTGCTGAAGAGGAAAATGAGGATGACAACTATATTGATCCTGTATTGATGCAATTGCTTGGCGGAATGGAGGAAGTCTAGGCATTGTTTTTGGAATCGTTACTGTTGATTGTGTCAGTCCATTCACTAATTTGACACGGGTTCGCTCACACATAGTACGACACAGGTAAATCTTTTGGGAGAGTGATTAGAATAAAAGGTACATAATACATACATTGCATACCGTTGTTGCAAATAGCAGATTGTGTGACACAAATGATTAAAATGTACTGAAAGGAGTACTCGTACCTATCATACATAAATTGCATATAATACTACTAGACAAATTCTTGACCTGAAATAATTCAACTGTAGTCATAGGTGGTCGCAAGCCCTAGTGTTGAATTTTAAGGGTTGTGTGTTGCGAGCCCAAGTGTTAAATTATAAGGGTAGTGTGTCGCAAGCAATGGGGATAAATTTTAAAGGTAGTGTGTCATGAGCCCAATTTTTAAATTATGGGTAGTGTGTCACGAGCAATGGAGATAAATTTTAAGGGTGGTGTGCCGCGAGCACTAATGTTAAATTTTACTGGTTGTGAGTCATGACCTTACGTATTTAATTTTAGTGTGTGTGTGTCGCAAACATAAGAATTTAATTGTACGGGTAGATTTTATTAAAAATTAATAATAATCATTCATGACCCAAGGAAAAAAATCATCGCAACCCAGGGATTGAGAGTTAGAAAAATGAGCATGATGCGAGGCTACTGAATCACAGGGGGGGCTCGTGTTAAAATTACACACAAGCCAGGGTTGCGAAAGTACATTGCGACAAAAAAAAATTGGTCGCGGGACAGTTATCCGACGTACTGGTAAATGATAATATATGGTACGGTAGACAGAAAAGGTACGTAGTCCAACGTCCAATGTGCACGGTAAGTCCCAAGTGCTCGTAATCAGGGGTCATAATTTTAGAGGGGTGCGACACGACGAGTTTCCTCTGTCCCCTCTAGAAATCACGCCGTTAGGCCGTAGGGGCAAACTGACGTACGACTGTCAGACTAAATGAATCACTCGAGACAATAACTGTTTATGCGATTCATTTAGGACTCAACGCACATACTCAATACGACTAATAAAGAGAGCAGGAATAGAGGCGCGATTCGAATATCACTCCTATTCCTACTGCTCACAATTTCAGAACCTAATCAATATTAGAACAAATCTATCTATCACTATCTATTACACACAGCGGGGTAAATGATATGAAGTAGGAATTAAAGTTTATCAGACCCAGTGACTCACCGGAACTGGGGGTCTAGTCAACAATCGGCTACCGCTTCCAATGGACAATGGGTGGTCTAGTGATTCACATGACGATGGAAGGGACGAGACCGATTACCGACTGATCACCGGTTAATCAGAGACCCTCCGGAAGGCTATGTCCATGTTTGAGCACTTAGATGGGTAACGGCACTAATGCAGCCGGGCTTGAGCTAATACCTCTCGCTTCTTTCAAACAACATAACGGCCTAGGGGGAAGAGCAAATGCCAACAATGCGAGGCATCGAATCCGGGGCCGAAACAGCCGCAGTCTTTACATTCAAAAGTAAACGTGTTCCAATTCAAGCATGGAGAGGCCCACATGGCGCCTCAAACAACACGATGAGGACTGACAACACACCTAGGTGTACATAGAAATGGCAACAAGCTACCGGGCCCAACAGCTCGAGGCGTACGGCCTCATGGTCGTAGCTGGAAATACAGTCAAGGACTAGCCAAGCAATGGGGGGGGGGGGCGTATGTCCTTTGTACGAGAAAAAAATACTATCAGACAACGGGACAGCGCACAGACGTGTGCACTAAGCTGGGCCTAGCCACTACACGAAGAGGGCAGTTGAATTATTCTAGAGCAGTTTCAACTCCCACTCATTAGAGGGATCTGTTGAACTAGTAACCGTAAAATAACGGGAAAACAAACCAATGGTCCCGATTCCTGGGGAAACAATCCAACGGCCCCAATTCCTGCGGGAACAAGGAGCAAGCCGATTCAAAACGGCCACCAAATTCCCACACGATTAAATTCAATGGCAGGGAAACAATTGTAATCCCTACAGGAATCGATCCAACGGCCAGGAAAAGAAGTCATAAGCCAAATCAACAGCCCCGACTCAGAATTGGAACCCTAACATTTTGCTTAAGTATAGGGCAACCGAGAGATTGGTGTTCTGAATAGAAACGCTTGTAGAATTTTGCATGGAGAAGTCACTAGAAAAATCCCCACTACTAGTGATATCGCGTGGGGAGGGATTATTCAGAAATACTAATCACTCTTCAGAAAATCATCCATACATCACTTTCAGAGCAAATAAACAGATACTCCAAGAGCAAACTACTAACCATGGCGAGAGGAAGACCAATCCAACAGAACCAACGCAACAACAACGCAGCCGCCGCCCTGGCAGCTGACCCAGCCAACAATGTACCCAAAGTCCCTGCCAACCTTGGATTCACTGCGGCGCAAATGGAATTCATTAGAACCATGATGGACACCAACCGGGCTCCAGCACTCACATAGGAGGTTCAAGATGCAATCGAGCAGGCTGAGTAACTAGAGGAAATCCCCGGATATGCAGGGGAACGGTCCCTAACCCCAACTGAGGTAGTGTTCAGGGAGATTCTGGAGTCTTTCAGATTGAACCACATTACCACAGATGAACTATTTCAGACAGGTTACAGCAGCACCGGCTCCCTTTGAGACATGGATGATTTGGCTATCACGTCTCTTGTGAACGGGGTCAACAAGACCAAACACAACTATTGTCTGGACCCAAAACAGGTATACATCGGGAGGGTCTTCGGTGACCGGCTCAAGTTATTTGTGGCTTGGATTGAATTCCAACCTCTTATCGGGACCACCGCTACCCCAGTCAACTGGATGTCTGATCCAGAGGCGGAGGCCAAGACTCAGGCACGCCTCAAGTCCCTGAAGAAAGATGACAGTAATACGGCCACCGGGGACTAGACTCTTCCTGAGCCACTCACGGCAATGTCAAAATTCAAGGAGTTCGACAAAAGATTACGGGAGTACCTCCGCCATAAGCGGGGCGTTACTAAGACATCCCTACTATATACAATCCGGAAGGACTCTACAGTAACTGATACCAAGAGGGCTGGAACAGTGGGGACTCAATCAACAGACATGTATACTGATTGGACCGAGTATTCTATACGTTGCACAACCCACTCCAGGTCTCACTGGACCAAGGACAGCAATACACTATGGGGAATCTTATTCAAGTTGGTAGGGGCGGGTCCCGGTTGGTCTTATATTCAAGGACTCTGCTCAGAAGGAGATGGAAGGAAGACATATTTCACATTATACTCCCAGGCATATGAATCAAGGAATATCCAACTCCTAATAGAAGAAAAGAGGGCCTTCCTACAGAGCTCTACCTACTCCGGGGATACCAAGAACTACAGTTTCGACAAGCACAAACGGAGATGGTATGATGCAAAAGAGTTCCTGTTGCGACACAAGGCCTTCCCACACGAAGATCAGTTTGTTACTGCCTTCTGTCACTCCATATCGGATCCAAGGCTCGAAATAGCGGTCCAACTAGTCCTAAATGAAGAAGGGAACATGTACAACAACTTTGACAAAGCAGCCGCTCACTTCACTCAAGCGCTTGGTATTAAGAAGATCCAGGCCAGCCGGAAGGGCGGTCGAAGAAATATCTCTTCCTTCAAAGGAAAAAGGGGTAACAAACGCAACAATGAAGGCAACTCCTCCTCCAACAAGAAATCTGGCAACAAGAAACAAAAGACTTCTGGCGGCGGCTCTACATACAATGGGCCTCTCGAGGGCAAGATCTATCCAAAAGAAGTCTGGGTCACTATGTCCGCGGCCCAGAAGGACCAAGTCCGGGCCCTTTGACCCGCGCTCAACTCCCCAGGGAACCCTGCGAAGGTTTCCCTTGTTGAGGCTACTAAGGTTGACGTCACTACCACAAACGGGGCGGCCAGGTGACCAATTTGGAAGCCATACCCACAAGAAGAAGAACCAAGATTGATTTGCCGGCCGGGGCCTGCCGATTGTATCCCGGGTAGGCCAGCCAGTAGTCCATATCAAGAGCTTGGGCTCACCATCCTCCCATACTGGTCAGTGCGAGTTGGACAGCCACGCCGGCACCACGGCTGCAGGGTCAAATATGGTATTACTTGATTTGTTGGATTCCATTTTGACATACGTGGACGTTGCAACGTTTTCGGACACTTACTCACCCCTTAAGAATGTTCCCATTGCCTGTTGCGCCACAGCTTGGACAAATCCAACGGATGGGGTTACTTATATATTGGTTTTCGGACAGGCCCTTTATCTCGGGGACAGGCTCCACCATAGCCTTATCTGCCCAAATCAAGTCCAGGACTGCAACTTCAACAAGGTCGAAGATACTCCCAGAAGGTATGATTGTACTTCTACACATGGGATTACACTCCAATCCGACGAAACAGAAATTTTTATTCCTCTTCAAGTCAATGGAGTCATACCCTACTTCGATTCCCGCAAGCCTACCAAGAAAGAGCTGGCCAACTGCAAGCATGTCCTGGCTACGGATACTCATACGTGGGATCCCTAATCCTCCCACTTTGCGGAAGAAGAAGACGCCTCCAACGCTTCTTTCCCGCGAGTAGTTGCTACTCTTTCAGGGTGCTTGCCCGCTTGTGGGACCCCAGTCACCTATTCATCCACGATTCACCCTGGACCCCTTGGCGTTGAGTACAACAGGTACCAATTGCTTCACCTTGCCTCCGTATGTACTGCCAGGGTTCCCTTCCAACGCACAGGATATACTCTAACGGACGTCTCCACATGACTGATTTCAGCCCTTGCTGGAACCACCGGGGAGGACCAAGAAAATCTTCAAAGTTCAGCAAATTCTATGATTTTTGATGTTTCCACCAAGCCTTCATCGTCCTCATTATCTGAAGCCGAGCTTGCTATTCAACAGGAAGCCAAGGCTCGAACCAAGGAAAGGAAGCTTTTAAGGTGCCAACAAGATGTTCTAGACCAAGAAATGTCCCTTGACAAGAAGTCTTTCATCCATTGGGGACAATGGGGACCCCCAATAAGGATCCCTGACAAGGTTGACAGATATGATGCCAAGGCCATTGCTAAGATGTGGAACATCAGTGAGAAGCGGGCCAAGGCTACTATTGAAGTGACTACCCAAGACGGTATTCGGCAACTGTCCCAACCTATTACTAAATGGCTGAAGACACAGAAGTGGAGGGACCGGCGGACACTGAGGGGCCGTTGGTATGCTGATACTATGAAGTTCAAGGTCCCCAGCATTATCTGCAACAATACGGCAGCCCAGATCTTTGCAAATGGAAAGGGCTATGTGGCCTTCTATCCTGTCAGAGGAGAAGTCCGGTGTTACGATGATTTATCTTGCTTTATAAATGAAGTGGGAATCCCAGAACACCTTGTTACTGATGGAGCAAAGGCCCAGGGAAACCATGAGACGCACAACACTGGTTGGCACAAGCTCAGATCGGAGTACCGCATCCAGCAAACATACATACAACCTCACTGTTCATGGCAAAATACGGCAGAACACAGTGCAGGTGACTTGAGGAGGGCAATCCGTTGGATGACTTCTAAGAAGGGCAGTCCCAGGAGGTGTTGGGCCTTCTGTGGGATGTTAGCAGCCGGCCGGACGAACCTCGTGGCATCAAGTGATCCTTCTTCAATGGGGAGGACTAGCTTTGAATTAGTACATGGGTACACTCCAGATATCACCCTGTATATGATTCATGACTGGTACGACTTCATTTGGTGGTACAACTTAAATGAAAAGGCAAATAGGCTTGGTTGCTGGCTGGGCCCATGTGGGAATACTTTTGGTAGCGGAGATTGCCATTATGTGTTGTTCAAGACTGGAAAAGTTCACATAACAAACCGTACGCGGGCTAAATCAGAAGAAGAATGGCGACACCCAGCTATCCTAGTATCCCAGTTGGAAGCACACAACAAAGATATTAATGCAAGGATAGGTGACAAAGTTAAACCCTCCGATACTTACCTTGAAAACGAACTTGGCAAACCACCTCTGGGCCTATTTGATGGGAAATAGGAGGGTGAAGATGAAGTCCTCATGGTGGAAGCTGAGGCCTCATCCCTGGATGTTGATGACTTAACCGACAAAGATCTTGATGAATATCTTGGAAGCGAAGTGCTACTCCAGATAGGGGACCAACGGATCCGGATACTAGTCAAGAACCGATGCAGGGATAAGAATGATGTGCTAGTTGGCGCGAAGAACAACAATCCACTCTTAGATACAAGGTCTCACGAGGTCTCTATGCCGGACAGATTGATTGAAATCTATACAGCCAACATGCTTACTGAAAGCATCTATTCGTCTGTGGATGATGAAGGGCGCATGTATTGTTTGATGGATGAGATCATCACTTTTGAAAAGGACGAGGGAGCCTTAACTATCGCACAGGCTACTTACACAACAAAATTGTTGCTTGTTAGGTGGAAAGATGGTACTACTTCCTGGGCAAAGTTAAGTGATATGAAGGAAAGCTTCCCAATCGAAACCGCAATGAAGGCATTATAAATGAGCCGGCGTTTAAGTGGTGGGCCTATAAAGTACTTTGGAGGAAAGACCGGATAATATCTGGTGCTAAAACCAAATACTGGGTCAAGTCACATAAGTATGGAATCCGGCTCCCTAAGTTGATTGCAGAAGCAAAAGCAATTGATCGTGAAACGGGGCTGATCATTGGGCTTGGGCTATTGCAAAAGAAATGAAGAACAGTTCTATTGCCTTCGAATTCACCGAAGAGGATAAAATCCCAGTGGGGCATACAAAGATTACTGTGCACATGGTTTTTGATGTCAAGATTGATTTGACTCGGAAGGCCCGCCTGGTTGGTGATGAACACAAAGTTCCAGAAATCTCCAAGGAATACACTTACTCAAGTGTCCCCAGTAGGGATTCAGCTCGATTGTTCTTCCTAGTAGCAGCACTTAACAACCTTGAAGTACTCAGTGCGGATATACAGAACGCTTACTTAATGGCACCCATCAAAGAGAAGTACTTCACAATAGCCACGGAAGCCCAAGGGTTCGCGCCAGAGCTGTGTGGAAGGCCCTGCAAGATTGTAAGGGCTTTATACAGGCTCCCGGTTGCGGGGGCATCTTTCCGGTCTCACTTGGCTAGTCACTTAAGGGACCTTGGTTATGTATCTTGCAAGGCTGACCCCGATGTGCACCTCCGATCTGCATTCAAACCAGACTGGTACAGCCTATTACGAGTATTGTGTGGCATACGTCGACAACATCCTTGTATGTGGGATGGATCCTAAGTTCCAGATGGATGCAATAGAAAGGCAATTCAAGTTGAAGAATGGTACAGTTGAAGAACCTTCTTTCTACTTAGGGGCCGATATCGGGAAGACCTACATCAAAGGAAATCCATACTGGTCCATGGCTTCATCCAAGTACACTGCAAAAGCAATCAAGTCGGTTGAAGAAGAACTATTAACCAGAAAATATGCATTTCAGGTACTACCTAAGACAGCAAGGTCTCCATTGAGTGCTGAGTATAGGCCCAAGATAGATGCATCGCCAGAACTTGACCTGGAGAAACAAAACTATTACCAAGGTTTGATTGTGAAGAACACTACAAGAACAGAAAGCCCTTGTAAGAAGAAGCATAATAGTGTTGCTTATCATAAAGCAAGGGAGTGCATAGCAGCAGGAATTATCCGGATTGCAAAGGAGCCAGGCGAGTGGAATATTGCGGACTTGCTCACTAAACTAATGAGTGGGACCAGGCTGATTGTACCAGCCATGAGGTGCATGTGACAGGATGGTGTTGATGAGAAAGAAAAATGAGACCCGCAGGATAGGTATCTTCTACTAGTACAGTACTACCATGAAAATACGGGGAATCTAGAATTCACGCGGTTAGCCCGTAGGGGCAAACTGACGTACGACTGTCAGACTAAATGAATCACTCGAGACAATAACTGTTTATATGATTCATTTAGGACTCAACGCACATACTCAATACGACTAATAAAGAGAGCAGGAATAGAGGTGCGATTCGAATATCACTCCTATTCCTACTGCTCACAATTTCAGAACCTAATCAATATTAGAACAAATCTATCTATCACTATCTATTACACACAGCGGGGTAAATGATATGAAGTAGGAATTAAAGTTTATCAGACCCAGTGACGCTACCAAAGGAAGACGTGATCCCCTTCACAAAATTGGGATTGCTTGAGGACTTCAATGGAATTGATGTGAAACAGACAGCTGATTAACATTGAACTGTCCTGTGCAAATTACATTGACAGAATCATGACATCCCATGGTTGGGAAACTGATTCTAAGATGAAATCCCACTCCAAGCCATCAGCGCCGTTATCAACTGAAGTACTGAGCCAACTGCAATCACATACGGATGGACCATTAGAAGGCACCAAGGAACACGCTGCATTGCAATCCACATCTGGGTTCTCCTACAGAACACTCTTAGGTGAAATGATGTTTGCATATGTGAGCTGCCGGCCAGACATTGGCTATGCAGTGACCCTGATGTCAAAATACAGTTCCAACCCCACTGCATTCCACTATTCCAGTCTGAAGAACATAGCTCGATACCTCAGAACAACCAGATCTTGGGGTATTAGATTCTATAGACCAGATGCTGAGCCATCTCTTCCATCAGGAGAACCATACAACGATGTAGTCCAAGATGCATCACTCCCAAAATACCCTGAAGATATCAAGCACAGCAAGTTGATGTGTTTTGTTGATGCAGCATATGGAAATGATCCAAAACATCGCAGGTCCACCACAGGATATGTTTTCACTTATGCTGGTGGAGCAGTTGTTTACCGATCCAAAGCTCAGTCACTCACTGCTCAGAGTTCTACAGAAGCAGAATTCATTGCTGCAGTCACAGCAGCCAAAACAGCCAGATACCTCAGATCCGTACTCAAAGAATTAGGATTTGCTCAAGCTGGTCCAACTCCTATCTATGAAGACAATGCGTCAGCCATTGAAATCATCAATGCCCAGAAGCCAACCGAAAGAACCAGACATATTGAAATCAGGTTCTTTGCAATTCAAGCTTGGAAAGAAAATGGTGAAATCAAGATGATTCATATTCCTGGAGTTATCAACCCGGCTGATGATCTAACCAAACCATTGGGATGGATCTTGCACGCCCGACACGCAAGATACATCATGGGACACTACCCAGGTTAGATCAACCTGAAATGACCCGACGGAACGTCAAGGACTCGATTATCATTCCGATTTGATCCTACTCAGGTTAAATCATTCAAAGGCAACGTATACACCGACAGTAATCCAACATACGTCATCTATCATGTTGGATCAAGGGGTGTGTTGTCGGCGAAAAATACGGACTGTTGTCGGCATCAAATTTGATCGGAAAAGCCGACAAAACAAAATGACGACCGAGGTGCGGGAAGATGATACACGATACAAGATACGAATATTCCGCTGATAAAGCGTTAGAACCAAACGCACCTCCACTACCTAAAAATCCTTAAGTGGTAAAAACAATATCACCTAAGGCTACAAACAAAAGAGGATAATCGGTTAGAAACAAGAAATATCCAAAGACCTGAACAGTAAGTAAACACTTGGAATCCTTAAGTACATTCAAAAGAATGCACTTAATATCCCGTGAGGAAACTACTTATTAGAATCAAGAAAATCAGTACCGATTCCGAATGGGCCTCCTCATCTACCTTAAATACAACGAACAAGCATACGCCCCATCGGATAAAACACTTAACCTCACAAATGACCAATACCAACAGAATGACCGATACAGCAAGACCGACACGGCGCTAATACAGCAACAGCAACAGAAGTATCGGTACGAAGAAACCCCTACCAGTGAAAAGACCGGGGAAGATCTCTACCATGTAAAATACAGCAGAGAGCCCCAATACAGTAAAAATAAGAGCGTCTCTCCGAGCTCACATCTCTTTAAATTTAAACAATTCGTTATACCTATCCGGTCGATTTTTAGAGTCACAACAAGATACGAATATTCCGCTGATTGAGCCTTAGAATCAAACGCACCTCCACTACTTGCATATCCCTAAATGGTAAAAACAAAATCACTTATGTTAGGACCACAAACAAAAGAGGATAATCAGTAAGAAACAGAACATCTCTTAAGACCTGACCAATAAGTGAACACTTGGAATCCATAAGTATATTCAATAGAATGTACTCAACGTCCCGTGAGGAAATTACTTATTGCAATCAGGAAAATCAATACCGATTCTGGATGGGCCTCATCTATCTTAATTACCATGAACAAGCATACGCCCCATCGGATAAAACACTTAACCTCATAAATGACCAATACCATCGAATGACCGATACAGTAAGACCAACACGATGCTAATACAGCAACAGCACCAGTATCGATATGATGAAGACCAAATAACCGGGGAAGATCGCTACCATGTAAAATACAGCAGAGAGCCCCGATACAGTAAAAAATACACAGTAAAAATAAGAGCGTCTCTCTGAGCTCACTTCTCTTTAAATTTTAACATCATATACCTTTGGTCAATTTTTAGAGTGACAACAGATTATAGAGCCCTTATAACTTACACTAACAAGTGTATACCTTAAGCTACCTATCTCCGCCCCGTACAGCACCTCCACTGTGTTGTCACTCTAAAAATCGACCGAAAGGTATAGGATAATTGAAATTTAAAGAGAAGTGAGCTCAGAGAGAGACTCTTATTTTTACTATGTATTTTGCACTGTATCGGGGCTCTCTGTTGTATTTCACATAGTAGAGATCTTCCCCGGTTATTTGTTACCCTCATCGTACCAATACTGTTGCTGTGTTAGTGTCGTGTATCGGTCTTACTGTATTGGTCATTTGATGGTAATGACAGTATCGGTCTTTCAGGAGGTTAAGTAGTTCATTCAATGGGCCTTGTACTTGATCGAGATATATGGAGTAAATGAGAATAAATGAGGCCCATTTGAATTCGGTATTGCTTTTCACGATTGCAATAAGTAATTTCGGCATGGGGTGTTAAATGTATTCGTTTTGAATGCACATAAGGAATCCAAGTGTATATGAAAAGAATACACCGTGTAAACGTGTAAACGCATATTCGTACGTACGAAGAGTCACGAAGGCAAATAACCTTATTCGTAAGGTTATTTAACCTGAGTGAATAATCGTCGGCGATTATCCATGTGGATTGCCTCTTAGCAGGATTTTCCCCATCAGCTCACTCTTCGAAGAATTAACAACTCTAAAACACTATCATGCCCTAAAATCTACGTACAACCTAGTACTAATTCTACATGATAAGGTACAATAATGTGATATTCCAATGAGAATATCACGGTGAATTATACGGTAAAAAACGGAAGACCGATCGAAGATGGTTTTTGCGTGTGTTTTGTGTCTTAAGAATTACATGTGTTTTGTATGCTTGAAATTACACGATACGACGAGTAATTTCCGACAAGTAATTAACCTGTCAATCGGCAAGGCTGATTGGACCGTAACAATGATCTTACTCACTAAATCAATCCATCGTAAGACCGATTGCGTTTGTTGTTTGTTACGACACACTTTCTTTAGTTTATCAGACCCAGCATCCTACAATGCTGAGGACCGAATGGCGTTTCCCGAAACGCAGTTGAGCTCGAAGACTAATCCGGACTAGCCTGATCAGCTACCGGCATCAACCCTCAAGGATGTAAAAGAGGCAGTTGCTTGTGGAGCCCTGGAATAGACCAGCACCAGGGCGGTCTCCCTGAAAGAAGAGACCAGAGAACCGAACCAAGGTGGTGGCTCCACCGGGTTTCGAGATCCAGCAAAAAACAAGCAAGGGAAAAGATGCTGGACGGCTCAGTCGAAAGAGCCGCCCAGGTTGGCATCAGTTGAAAGGAATCAATACCCGAGAACACTGATCTTTCACTGAAAACAAGAATGACGTGAGCCAGAAGATTGAGCCAGAAGAAGTATTCTGTGGTGAAACAGATTGGAAGGAACAGATTGCAAAGAGCATCTGCCCGCAAGAAGGAACAGATTGCAAAGAGCATCTGGCACGAAAAAAAAACGAAAAATACAAAGAATCGAGAACACTGAATCTCGAAGAACGAAAGATCGAAAAGATCCGGAACAAAAAGAGAACACTAAATTCTCAGGAAACAATCTTTCAATCTTTCACCACAGAAATACAGAATGAGCAAAATCCCAAGAAAGGATAGGAAAGCTCACAATCTTGATTTGCGACAAAAGCAAAAGCTCACACAAAGACAGACAAACCGGAACGAAAACTCGATCCAAATAGTCAGGAAGTATAAACAAAACCGGAACAAAAATTCGATCCGGATATACAAATACAAACAGATAAACAAATCACACTCGACAGCAGTCAACATTTACCATCCATATCTCACATCCAAACCCTCGATTCGATTAAATTCTCTCTCCACATACCACCGAATACTCCAAAACTCCCTTCAGAGCGACCATCCGACCATTAGAACATCCTCTCCACCATGGTACAAACTAGAGCACACGACAACAGTGAAGAAGAAGAAGAAAAAATGGAAGTGGACGATCCACAGGATTCTAATGAAAACAACGGAGGAGGAGGTATGGGAGACGATGAAGAGTTTGAAGATAAAATCATGGAAGTAATGGAAAGGGCCCTTGGCGACCCAGAAACAAACTCAACCATGAAGAGAATCATCGACCAAGAAGTAAAGAAAAGAATCCGAGCAATAAGAGATGCAGAAAGGAGGGGTGAGAACCCAGATGACGCTGATAGTGACAATAATGACGGAAACGATGCTAACCAAAATGCCGAGGATGCAAGAGCAGAATGACTGGGGAGAAGGTCGTCCCAACCCAGGATAAAAATCAGGGGATTCAACAATGGTAGATTCCTGAACCCAGAACAGCTTGCTTTCAGGAGCAGCCTAATGGATTTTGGTATCAACTACGAATCAGCTGAAGAAATTATGAGGGGAGGGATGTCCAATATTCGTGAAATTACAGACCTCAACAAGGAAAGCATCAAATCGTTCATGCATGGATTGAAATCTATCAGTCTAGACTGTCCTAATCCAAAAAGTATCCACTATGGTAACAGGCTTTCATCGAGGCTTCTCACGTGGGCAAATTGGGCCCGGTATCAACCATTGATTGGAGTCAAGCCAAGGGCTATCGACTGGAAAGCAAACCCAAACAACCTGGAACTGCAGCAATTTAGAATCAAGATGATGGAATCAAGTGTGAAATCACAGGAAAAGTCAACTCCACCCGAGCTAAAGGACCTTACGAAGTTCAGAGAATGGGAGGAAGGCTTTCGACAAAACTTGAGATACAGATTCAACTCTGAGGGATTCCCAATCTTGTATGTCATAAGACCCCAAGAGAAGGAAGATGTTACTGATGAAGCCAGGTCTGGAACAGTCGGGCAAAGTCCAACAGATACTTATCCAACTTGGAGTGACTACAATGAGAGGTGTGGCGTCCTGTCAGGTCACCAGTATGATGAAGATAACAACGTCGTCTGGAGGCTGTTATGTGATGCAACAAGAAAAGGTCCTGGTTGGGAATATGTGGCACATTTCCAAAACACTGCTCTGAACTCAGGTAACGCTAGAAATGCTTTCATTTCATTGATGCAACATGCTTACACTGATACCAATATCACTATGGTTCTGAACAAAACCTATCAGGAAATGAAAGATTCACATTACACTGGCGATGCTAAGAATTATTACTGGAACAAGCACAAACGAAACTGGACTGCTTTTCATGGAACAATTCTGAGATTTGAAAAGAACCACAACGAAAGGAGATTTGTTTGGGATTTTATCAATTCAATCAGTGATGAGCGGCTTGATGCTGCAAAAACAGATGCAATTGATGAGAGCAAAGACTATCGCGACAACTTCAATGAATGTTTGATTCTATTCACCAATCGACTTGGATTGAAGAAGCTTGCAAATGGGAAGCATAAACGAGGTTCCAGGAGCGTGTATTCTGTGGGAACAACCAGCAACAAGAAGCAGAAAACGACTGGAACGTTTACAGGAAAAGTTGAATGCAAGCCCTATCCAACAAGTGTCTATAAAACAATGTCAAAAGAACAGCGACAGGAGCTTTACCAGATGAGACAAGCAAAGAAGAAAAGAAATCTCAAGTCTGCTGAGACTAAAAAGAAAGAAGCTGAGAATGAAGGCGCGGGTGACAGTTTTGGCTCAAAATCTAAGAAATGACATAATAACCGGACACTATCACTAGAACACAAATTGTTAACAATGGTGAGCCGGTCATTATACAAGATGAACGTTCCTGTAGATTTTGATGATGGAGAAAATGAAGAAGGATATTGTGAGTTAGACTCACATGCAGACACTACTGCGGCAGGAAGCAATATGGTATTGCTGAATCCTGATCAGATCACAACACATGTTGATGTTGCACCTTTTTCTGAAGAATACAAGCCCATCAAGAAGATCCCGATTGGAAGCTGTGCTACGGCATGGACAAATCCAACATCAGGCCAAGTATATATCATAGTGTTCCATCAAGCGCTGTACTTTGGGGACAAATTGAAGAACAGCTTGATATGCCCAAATCAGGTGAGGGACTGCAATTTCAATTCTGTTGAAGAGACACCGCGCCAATTTGATCCAAGATCCAAGCATGGAATTACAATCCAAACGCCTATGGAAGATGATGATCCGAAGAAAGTTTTTATCAAACTGAGTATGAGAAATGTGATCTCATATTTTCCCACAAGAAAGCCAACAAGAATGGAGCTTGATGAATGTCAACATTTGATTGCAACAAATGATACCCCTTGGGATCCATATTCACTGAAGTTCAGGATGGCCGAGCTAGCCATTGACAATGGAGATCCAATTTCAGGGGACCAGTTTAGCCTTCAAGCTATGTCAACCGAAGAGGATCAAGCCATGGATACAAGTTCGATTGTAACAGAACCTGCAAGCAATGTTACAGGTATGCTCCCCAAAACCAGCTTAGACAACAGGCATCCAAGCGTGATGCAGCAATGCAAACTGATGAGAGTACATCAGGTATCAACAAGAAGAATGCTAACTGAATGCCAAATTGCAACAGATGGAAATATTGCTCATCGAATTTCTTCAGTAAGGAATATTTCAAGCGCGCGAAGGGTAGACCAATTCTTGTTTGATGATACAGAATTTGACTTTATGGAAGCTCCTGAAGAAGAATCAAAACATGCCCCTAGCTTGCAAGAAATCGACAATACACTTTAGAGAAGGTCTCTTGATAGAAGAAATCAATGGGGGCCATCAGTGATAACAATTGAAGGTCCAAACAAAGTTGACTGTGAACGCCTGGCCAAAACTTGGAATATTAGTTTCAAGAAAGCTGAGCAGACATTGAAGGTCACAACCCAGAAGGCCCTCAGGAATTTGCAATTACCATTGATGAAGAGGCTGCCTACACAGCGCTTCAGGAACAAGAGAATTGCACAAGGAACCTGGTACACTGATACGTGGCATGCTAGAACGACCAGTATTATGAGACAGGAGAAATGTGCACAGATCTTCACAAATGGAAATGGGTTTGAAGTATTTATACCAATACAGGACAAATCCCAGGCGCATCAAGGATTGAAAACATTCATTCATGAAATTGGAATCCCTGAGCATTTGATCTCTGATGGCGCGCCAGAACAAGGATCTCCAAGGACCTACAAGACCCACTGGAATTCAATTGTAAAGCGCAACCATATTCATCAGACATTCATACAACCACATTGTCCATTTCAAAATCGAGCAGAACAAGCGATTGGTCATCTTGGGAGTGCAATCACAACCAAGTCAGCAAAGAAAAAATCACCGAGAAGATTATGGTCATTTTGTGGTGAACTATGTGCAAATATCAGGCAGAGAACGGCATCGAGCAACCCTTCTTCAATGGGGAGAACTCCATTTGAATTGGTCCATGGCTATAGGCCTGATATCACACTATACACTTCGTCAGAATGGTATGATTTTGTGTTTTACTATGATAAAGGTGATTCTTCTACCCGAGGCGTTGAAAGGCTGGTACGATGGTTGGGTCCCTGTGGCAATAAGGTAGGTGGGGGTGATTGTTTCTGGCTCCTGACTGAATCAGCAATACCAATATCTACAAATTCAATAAGGCCTGCCAAAGAATTCGAATGGAGAGATAGAGATATCCTCAGAAGAATGGAAGCAATTGACAAATCAATTGAATCCAAGATTGGTGATGAAGTGAAGGATAGCGCGTCCTTCTTCCAGGAAAACTACCCGGAGCCTCAAATGGAGCTATTTGAGAACCAACCAGTAGAATCACCTGACCTGAAACTCGAAATGGCTGAACCAGAAGCATCAGTAGAAGATATTGATGAACCAGATGAATATCTGGGCAATGAAGTGATCATTGAAAGAAATGATGAAAGACTCAGGTGTGTTGTCAAAGATAGAGTGCGAGACTTGCAAAACAGACCAATTAGGACTTAGAAATGAGAATCCCATACTAGACACGAGGCTGTACAAATTGCAACTACCTGATGGCACCATGGAGGAATACACGGCAAATATTGTTGCAGAGAGTCTGTACAGTTCTGTTGATGATGACGGGAGGATGTTCACTCTACTAGATGAGCTCATTGACCATGAATGCGACAACACTGCACTAACTGATGATGAAGCCACAACCATAGCAAAAAATGGCAGAAAAACCCATAAGCCGACAACTAGGGGTTGGAGGATTCTTGCCAGTTGGAAAGATGGCACTGAATCATGGTGTAAGTTAAGCGATGTGAAAGAATCATTTCCAGTGCAATTAGCTGAGTATGCTGTCAACAATAATCTTGAGAAATCACCAGCATTCAGATGGTGGGTGCACAAAATTTTGAGAAGGAAGGAACGGATCCTTAAGGCAGCCAAAACAGCCAAGTATTGGTTGAAGACGCACAAGTATGGCGTTGAGTTGCCACATTCAATCAAACAAGCGCTGGCTATTGATAAGAAAACAGGCACTGATCACTGGGAAAGGGCAATTCACAAAGAAATGACCAACAATATGGCAGCGTTTGAATTTTCTGATGATGATGTTATTCCAGTCGGTCATAAAGCAAATAACAACCCACATGATTTTTGACATCAAGCTTGGGATCCCTAACAAGGAAGGCTAGATTGGTAGGGGATGGTCATAAAGGTCCCTGCAGTGGCAAAAGAAAATACTTACTCATCTGTTCCCCAGTCGCGACTCAGTAAGAATATTCTTACTGCTGGCAGCGCTGAATGATTTGAAGGTTCTATCAGCATGATATTCAAAATGCATATTTGACAGCCCCAATTAAAGAGAAATACTTTCTAAAAGCGAGAGCAGAAGATGGTTTTCCACCTCACCTTGCAGGAAGGCCTTGCAAGATTGTCCGCGCATTGTATGGACTGCCGGTTGCATGGTGCATCTTTCAGGTCATATCCTCACCCAGCATTTGAGAGATCTTGGATATTCACCTTGCAAGGCAGATCCAGGATGTGCACTTAAGAATTGAAACCAGGAAAGATGGATCCAGATACTGGGCAATGCTCATTGCATACGTAGACGATATCTTATGTTCTGGCGAAGATCCAAAGTTCCAGCTTGAAAACATTGAACGAAAGTTCAAATTGAAGGATGATACGATTGAAGAGCCAACTCTGTATTTGGGAGCTGATATTGGGAAATTCTACTTTGAAGGTGATTCAAAGACAAGATGGTCATTATCAAGCACTAAGTATACGGCGAAAGCTGTTGCAGCAGTCGAACAAGAGTTAGGAACTGAAAATACGGTTACAAGTATCTACCAAAATCAGCGTCCAGTCCACTGTCACATGATTACCGACCGGAAATTGATATATCAGAAGAATTGAATCCTGAATTGCAAAATTACTACCAAGGTTTAATTGGAGTTCTCAGGTGGATTTGTGAATTAGGAAGGCTGGACATTGTAATGCCAGTCTCGCTGATGTCAAGGTATCTGGCACAAGCAAGGATTGGGCACTTGAATCAGTTGTTTCATATATTTGCATATTTGAAAAAGTACAACAGGTCAAAATTGGTTTTTCGATGATACAGTACCAAGCATCGATGAGAGTAAATTCCAAAAATGCGATTGGTCTGAATTTTATCCTGGTGCTGCCGAAGTCATACCAGCAGATATGCCTGAAGCTTTGGGAAAACATGTGACGATGAGTTGTTTTGTTGACGCTGACCATGCTGGATGCAAGGCAACGAGAAGGTCTCATACCGGTGTTATTATCTTCATTAATAATGCACCGATCATTTGGTTTTCCAAAAGGCAAACAACAGTTGAAACTTCAACTTTTGGATCTGAAATCATTGCTTTGAAAATTGCAATCGAATTGGTTGAAGGTCTAAGGTACAAGTTGAGAATGATGGGTGTTCCAATTGATGGAAGCACCAATGTGTATTGTGATAATGATTCTGTTGTCACAAATGTTACACGACCTGAAAGCCCATGTAAGAAGAAGCACAACAGCATTGCATACCACAAAGCACGCGAATCTATTGCAGCAGGAATTATCAGAGTTGCAAATGGAACCAGGCTCAACAAATATTGCTGATTTGTTCACAAAGCTAATGAGTGGCGCTGTCTTCAGAGAACATTGTTCTCGTTGTATGTGGTAAGAAAAATAAAAATCAATCGTTCGATGGAATGTTCGATCAGGTCGTTCGACCGAAGCAACAAGTTGATTGACGTTCGATCATGGAATAAACAAATCGTTCTGCAATGAGCATTTCGAAAATGGATAATTTGATCCATGAATACAATATATCAAACCGGCAAGGATCAGGGCAAAATGCCATGATACAAGCCAGAATGAATGGCAAAACGCCTCCCCATTTTTTGATAGGGCCTCTGATGGTAGACTGGATACAGTTTGGTATTTAACACATGAATGACTCACGATGAACATATTAAGTCATAGAATCCAGCCGCTTAACGGTTGGAGGATTTATGACTGAAGGGGACTGAAAAGAATACACCGTGTAAACGTGTAAACGCATATTCGTACGTACGAAGAGTCACGAAGGCAAATAACCTTATTCGTAAGGTTATTTAACCTGAGTGAATAATCGTCGGCGATTATCCATGTGGATTGCCTCTTAGCAGGATTTTCCCCATCAGCTCACTCTTCGAAGAATTAACAACTCTAAAACACTATCATGCCCTAAAATCTACGTACAACCTAGTACTAATTCTACATGATAAGGTACAATAATGTGATATTCCAATGAGAATATCACGGTGAATTATACGGTAAAAAACGGAAGACCGATCGAAGATGGTTTTTGCGTGTGTTTTGTGTCTTAAGAATTACATGTGTTTTGTATGCTTGAAATTACACGATACGACGAGTAATTTCCGACAAGTAATTAACCTGTCAATCGGCAAGGCCTGATTGGACCGTAACAATGATCTTACTCACTAAATCAATCCATCGTAAGACCGATTGCGTTTGTTGTTTGTTACGACACACTTTCTTTATATACTTATTGATCCGGTCTTTAAAGGTGTCTTGTTTCGAACCGGTTAACCTGTTCCGTTTGTACTAGTCATAAGTGGAATCGTTTTTACCACTTAAGGATTTCCGAGTAGTGGAGATACGCTTGATTCTAAGCCAGATTTGACCTCGAAGTGTTCGTGTTTGTACCTCTTTTTCGTTTACAGTAGCGTTTCCTACGATGTTTCTGTCGTTGTATTTTTAACCGACAACACACTGTCGGTTACAGCCAGAGTATACTTGGTACGGGACTCGGCGACGGGCTGTATCAATAGACCTCCCCCTGCTTCTTTCTTTCTCCTCCTCCTTACTCGCGTATCAAGGGGTATATACAGATCCTTCTACCAAGAATCTTCTTCTGTAATACACGACCAATCGTACTTATCAAGGGGTGTATCTACAGAACATTCTATTTATTTTTCCTCTCGTCACTACGCGTTTACACGTGTAGTCTGCTAGATATTCTTACTAGCAGTATTCAGTGATTTCAAGTATTAGTATTTAGATTTGTGAGCAATTACGTGTAAGATGACCTCTGAGATCGAACCTCTATCGGTGCTCTATTACTGTTAGCGATTCAGCGAGTCGGCTCGCTTATTTGCCTGTTAGTCATACGTGTGTGTTATCTCATTCGTGTGTATTCCCGAATGTTCGTACGTCTGTACGTGTGTTACCGGCGCTTTTCTAGAGTCCCCGTGTCTTCGTACTCGTACTGTTAAGTACTTGTAGAAGATACCTTAAGGGCCGGTCCCTTATTTGCACCGCCACATACATCTCCTACATAAGGAGAATAGCTTTACCCCACCCTTAAGTTTAGTGAGTAGATCTGCAATATTAGTTTCACCGGGTTCCTTTCCAATCCGGATAATCTTTCCTGCAATGCATTCGCGTGCCTTATGGTAAGCAATGCTGTTATGCTTCTTCTTACAAGGGCTTTCCGGGTGTGTTACATTCTTAACAACCGAGTCATTGTCACAATACATGTTGGTTGGTCCTTCTATAGGTATGCCCATCATTCTGAGCTTATACCGTAGGCCTTCTACCATTTCGATTGTGATCTTGAGTGCCACAATTTCTGAGCCAAACGTGGATGTTTCAACAGTTGTTTGTCTCTTAGAGAACCATAGGATTGGTGCCCTGTTAACAAAGATGATGATTCCCGTATGAGACCTCCTAGTAGCCTTGCAACCAGCATGGTCGGCGTCCACGAAACATGTGGTAGTTACAGGAGTTTCCTCGTGGCTCGGGCATATCCGGAGGAATTAGTTCCCCCGCTTCCGGATAGAATTTCGGCCCAGTCACATTCATGGAAAACGGATTCATCAAGTTCTGGGATGGAACAGTCAAACACCAACTTTGATTTGCTGTAATTCTTTAAGTATGCAAACAAATGAAACAATTGGTTTAGATGTCCTTCTCGGGCCTGTGCAAGATACCGGGACATAAGTGAAACAGGCATTACAATATCTAGCCTCCCGAGTTCACATATCCAACGGAGTATACCTATTAAACCCTGGTAATAGTTTTGTTTCTCCGGAGCAAGTTCTGGTGAGGCATCGATTTTGGGCCTATACCCAGTTGCCAATGGTGATTTTGCGGATTTTGGGAGTACCTTGAAGGCATATTGCCCCCTACTCAGTTCCTCTTCAACAGACTTAACGGCTTTGGAGGTATACTTTGTTGAAGACATGGACCAGTACTTGGCCCCATCAACAGATGTGTTACCAATATCCGCCCCTAGATAGAAAGTGGGTGGTTCAACAGTTCCATCCTTCAGTTTGAACTGTCTTTCGATTGCATCCATTTGGAACTTTGGATCCGTCCCACATACAAGGATGTCATCCACATATGCCACGCAATATTCGTAATATGCTGAGCCATCTTTCTTTACAGCCGGTCGCATATATACATCTGGATCCGCCTTGCAAGACTTATATCCAAGTCCCCTTAAGTGCTCAGACAGATGAGATTCGAAATGATGCGCCCGCTACTGGTAATCCATACAGAGCTCTCACAATTTTGCAGGGCCTTCCACATAACTCCGGTGCAAATCCTTGTTCCAGTGTAGCCACTGTGTAGTACTTCTCCTTAATTGGTGCGGTTAAGTATGCATTTTGGATGTCAGCGCTTAAGACCTCAAGGTCATTAAGTGCAGCAACTAAGAAGAACATCCGGACCGAATCCCTGCTGGGCACGCTTGAGTATGTATACTCCCGTGATATTTCGGGCACTTTATGCCCATCCCCAACGAGTCGGGCCTTCCGAGTTAAGTCTATCTTCACATCAAATACCATGTGCATAGTGATTTTTGTATGTGCCACCGGCACTTTGTCCTCATCATTGAACTCAAAAGCTATGAAATTGTTCTTCATTTCTTTTGCAATAGCCCGGGCCCAATAGTCACTGCCAGATTCCTCATCTATCCTTCTTGCTTTGGCAATTGTTTTTGGTAGTCTAACCCCATACTTATGGGATTTGGTCCAATATTTGGTCTTGGCGCTGGAGATAATCCGGTCTTTCTTCCGAATTACCCGATAGGCCCACCACTTGAAGGCTGGCTCATCTATTATGCCTTGATCCTTGGCAAACAGAGCCGTTTCAACGGGGAAACTTTCCTTCATGTCACTTAACTTTGCCCAAGAGGAAGTTCCATCTTTCCAACTGACCAGGATTCTCCACCCTTTGGTTGTCGGCTTAGTCCGAGTTTGTCCGGACTTAGTAGTGATAGTTGCCTGTTGTACTGTCAGAGCCTCTTTATCCTTTTCATAGTCAAGTAGCTCGTTCAGGAGACAATACATGCGCCCTTCATCGTCCACGGAGGAATAGAGATTCTCCGCTAGCACATTTGCTGTGTAGATCTCAATGGATCCGTCCGGCATAGAAACCTCGTAGGACCTTGTATCTAGGAGTGGATTGTTATTCTTTTCTCCGACTAGGATTCCGCTTGCGTCCCTGTACCGGTTATTAACCATACCGCGAATCCGTTGGTCCCCTATCTGCAGTAGCACTTGGCTTCCAAGGTACTCATCAAGATTGTCGGTTAAGTCATCAATGTCCGGGGAAGACGCCTCTGGCTCAGCCATAAGTACCTTGTCCTCACCCTCATATTTGCCATCAAATAGGCCCAAGGGTGGTTCCCCTAACTCGTTTTCCAGGTAAGTATCCGAGGGCTTTGCCTCATCGCCGATCTTTTCATTAAGTAGCTTGTTGTGTTCCTCTAACTGCAGGATAGTGTCTGGGTGTTTCCACTCCACTTCAGATATAGGCCGTGTGCCGTTTGTTATGTCTACTTTTCCAGTCTTATACAATACGTAGTGACAATCGCCACCTCCATAAGTATCTCCACATGGGCCCAGCCATCTTCCGTATTTCTCCGACTTATCCTGTAGGTCGTACCACCAGATGAAATCGTACCAATCGTGTATCATGTATGGGGTTATATCCGGAGTATATCCATGGACTAACTCAAACCCCGTTCTTCCCATCGCAGATGGGTCCCCAGATGCGGTATTACTTAACCTTCCGGCTGCTAACATTCCACAAAAGGCCCAGCACCTCCTCGGGCTTCCTTTCTTAGAAGTCATTAATCGTATTGATCTCCTTAGGTCCCCTGCACTGTGTTCTGCCGTATTCTGCCACCAACAGTGGGGCTGTATGTAGGTTTGGCGTATGTGATACTCCGATCGAAGTTTAGTCCATCCAGTGCTGTGTGTCTCATGATTTCCTTGGGCCTTTGCCCCATCAGTGACAAGGTGTTCCGGTATTCCTACCTCATTTATGAAGCAAGATAGTCCGTCGTGGCATCGTTTCTCCCCTCTTACTGGATAGAATGCCACATATCCTTTCCCATTGGTAACGATCTGTGCGTCAGTATCATTCCGAATGATACTCGGTACTTTGAACTTCATGGTATCAGCGAACCACCGACCCTTAAGTACTTTTCTGTTTCTCCACTTTTGGGTCTTTAGCCTTCGGGTGATTGGTTGTGTAAGGTTTCTTATGCCTTCCTGGGTAGTGACTTTAATCGTTTCTTCGGCCCTCTTAACACTGATGTTCCACATCTTTGCAATGGCCTCTGAATCATATCTGTCCACTTTCTCCGGAATTCTTATCGGAGGTCCCCATTGTCCGCGGCGGATAAATGATCTCTTCTCTAGGGAAGTTTCCTTATCTATCACATCCTGTTGGCGGCGGAGTAGTTTCCTTTCTTTTGTCCAAGCTTTTGCTTCCTTTTGGATGGCAAGCTCTTCCTCTGTTAGTGAAATCGAAGTTTTGGTTGAAGTAGCTGAAATTCGGAGTATCTCCGAGCTTTCTCTGTCCCCGGTACTCTTAACAAAAGCTGAGTGTAACCGTTCGCCAATCTCTTGTTGAGTATACCCCGGCCGTTGAGTACGGGTTGTACAGATTTTCTGTAGGTATCTGAGGCGATAATCCTTGTGTTTTACATTGATGTGTATAGGGTTGTCTGTGGATCGTATCCAAGACTCAGTTTTCCCAGTCGGTCCTCCTCCTGAGAGGGTTGTCTGTGGAGCGTATCCAAGATTCAGTTGTCCCAGTCGATCCTCCTCCAGAGAGGGCGGCCACTACTCGTGGGAACGACGCGGTTGCTGCTTCTTCATCTTCTCTGAAGTGGGGGGCGTATGGGTCCCAGGTATGAGTGTCGGTTGCAAGGACTTGGTCACATGTATCGAGTTCCCGGCGTGTCGGCTTCCGCGTGTCAAAGTATGACAGAACACCATCAACTAACAATGGTATTGCCAATTTGAACCGTCAGCCCGAAAGATAAGACTGTGACTGGAAGAACTGCAGTATCTTCTTGGTATGTCTTCAACTACATTCAAATTGCATTCTCTTATTTGGTTCGGGCATATCAGACTGTGCTGCAATGATTCTCCGAAATAGAGGGCCTGTCCGAATACCAATATGTATGTGATACCGTCCGTTGGGTCTGTCCAAGCAGTAGCACAACGGGCAATAGGAACATCTTTCATTGGTGAGTACACGTCTGCAAATGGAGCAACATCAGCAAATGTCATGATAGAATCCAGTGAATCGAGTAATACCATGTTAGATCCAGCTGCAGTCGTGTCTGCATGGCTATCCAGCTCGCATCGTCCTGGCTTAACACTGGATGACTGGGTCATCTCTTTGATATGGACTATCGGCCGGCCTACCCGAGGTTCTATCTTAAGGCCCCGGCCAGCGAATCAATTTCCATTCCCGTTTCCAATGTGGCTGTGACAGCCAAACTGGTTTCCAGCTGAACTGGTGTTATTGGGGGGGTTTGCAGCTGTGGTTGCTGCTACTTTTGATTGTTGGTTGCCCCCGCTATTGCTTGCATTCCTTGCTTGTTTTAGCGCTCGGACTTTTTGTTGCTGCTCTTGGGACATGCTCAACCATATTTCTCGTGGATAGAACTTGCATTCAACGGGCCCTTTATAGGTCCCTGGTTGTGCCTTTGAGCCACCACTATTGTTGTTGTTGTTGTTGCCTTGTGGCTTGTTGGAAGAGAAGTTGCCGCGTTTGTTGTCACCTTTCCTCTTTTTGTTGTTAGTGAAGGCTGACACATTCCTACCCCTCTTTTGTGGTTGATTCTGGAGTTTCTTTACTCCGAGCATCCGAGTAAGATACGCCGAAGCTTTCTCAAAATTTGCGTAATAGTCCGATTCTTCTGTTATTACATTTGGGATGGATTGTTCGAGTCGTACATCCTGTAGGGATCGTACGAAGTCGTACACAAACTGGTCCTCAGGTGGGAATGCGCCGTATCTTATCAAGGTTTGTTTTGCATCATGCCATAGCCTTTTGTGCCTGTCAAAATTGTAGTGTTTGGAATCCCCCGTGTACACCGATTCCCGGATAAACTGCCTTTTTGCTTCGACAATTAGTTTTACGTTGGTTGCCTCATAGGCTTGAGAGTAGAGGGCAAAGTATGCCTTTCGGCCGTCACCCCCTACCCCGTGTTTGGTCCCAAAGCTTTGTATATAGGACCAACCGGGTCCGGATCCTACCAGCTTAAACAATATCCCCCAGAGAGTATTGTTGTCTTTAGACCAATGAGAGTTGGCGTGAATCGTGCATCTTATTGCATACTCAGTCCAGTCAGGGTAAGTGTCATCTGGGCCCGATCCGACCGTTCCAGCACCTGTCGGTTTCTCCTGACTGCAGATTGTTGTCTTATCGTGTAAAGTAGGGATGTCTTGGTGACACCCCTCTTATGCCGTAGATATTCACGTAAGTTCTCATCAAATTCCCTGAACTTTGACATTGTAGTCAGTTTGTCGGGTAGTGTTAGATCCTTAACTGCCGTATTTTCATCGTCCTCCTTTGTAGATCTCAAACGTTCCCGTGTATCCATCTCGGCCGTTGGGTCCTTGATCCAGTCCACTTCGGTGGCCGTTGCGCCTATCATAGGCTGGAATTTGATCCAAGCCACAAACAGCTTCAGTCGATCGCCAAATGCCCTTCCAATAAAGACTTCCTGTGGATCCGGGCATAGATGGTGTTTTGCCTTGGTTAGCGACCCTAGAGTGGACTTGATCCCTTCTGAATCGAGGTCTGCAATGGCCTTCATGTTAGAATATCCATGCCTGAATATTTCGTTTACCGTAGGCCTGTTGACCCCAAAGGATTCGAGGATTTTCCTGAAACAAACCTCCGCTGAGGTCAGCGACCTTTCTCCTTCGTAGCCGGGGATGCCATCATTGGCCTCTGCCCTTTCTTTGGCTTCTCTTGCTGTCGTTGATAGAGATATGTCCCTGCTTGATAGTCTTGCAACCAAAGTCACCGTGAGTTGCTCAAGCTGTTCTGGGTCCAATCTTGTTGTTACCGATGGAGGTAGTAAGCCTATCAAGTTGCCCGCCGCCTCTGTTGCGGCCGCGTCCGCTGCTTCTGCTTCTGCTACTGCTGCTGCCGCGGTTGCAGCTAGTTGAGCTCTGGTTGGTGGCGCCATGGTGTGTTGTTTCGGAGTATGCTGTAGGAATTAGGCTTGTAATAAGGGGTTTGTTAGCTTTTGCTTTCATGAGGAAGCTGTGATTGTGATTTTCTGAGTTCTGAAGCAACTTGTGGAGTATTTTTCTTTCCACGTGCTTTTGCTAGTAAACAGGTTCATATCCACGGTATGAGGATTGATTCCTATCGGAACCCCAATTTTTCAGTTCCTCTATACTTAAGCTCAACAGTTGTTTCCCTTTTTCGAAACGGTATCGAATATTCGTTCGTCTCTTATTAAATATTTGGTCCAGCATTTTTCGTCATTTCTATTTTTTGTGTATGTGTTTATCCAATACTGGGTATGTATATTACCTCGGCTGGTTTTGTTATCATATCATTTGTATACGAGTGAGTATACTTGGGCTCTTTTCTGTAGGAATTGAATTTGATTCCCATTTGCTTTGTTTTCGAGGTCACGTTTTTGAGGTCGCATGCCTCTCTTTATTAACGGTTCTTCTGTAGCCGTTATACGATTCGCAGTACCGAACACACGTACATCGCATTATTCCGGACGTTATTTTGCCGTTGTATTTTTGACACATCTTTTGCTGTTCCCATCATTGGGGACCTCTTGCAAGTGTCTATTTTGGTGGGTAACAAGCTTTTGGTGTTCATTTCTCTCCCCTACAAACCTCAGTAGAAGCCACGGGTATTAGCCTGGTGTGCTCTGCTGCGCTAGTGTTGTTAATCTTCTAAGCGCCTGAGTCTCTTCTGTTGGAGAGGGTCTTTAACGTCCAGCCTCTTGGCTTCAGACGGCGAATTAACCAGTGATCAGTCGGCAATCAGCTTTCATTTTCTTTACCCAGACTCTTTGAGTCCATTTGGGTCTGATAAACTTTATTTTTCCTCTCGTCACTACGCGTTTACACGTGTAGTCTGCTAGATATTCTTACTAGCAGTATTCAGTGATTTCAAGTATTAGTATTTAGATTTGTGAGCAATTACGTGTAAGATGACCTCTGAGATCGAACCTCTATCGGTGCTCTATTACTGTTAGCGATTCAGCGAGTCGGCTCGCTTATTTGCCTGTTAGTCATACGTGTGTGTTATCTCATTCGTGTGTATTCCCGAATGTTCGTACGTCTGTACGTGTGTTACCGGCGCTTTTCTAGATCTACCAAGAATCTCTTTCTGTAATACACATCGTCGTTTCGCCGCAGATCGCCGTTTCGACGCACGACCGACCAACGGACAATCCCCAATAACACCGGTTAATCGAATTCAAGACTACGACGATCGAACGATTACACTACATACAAGCCGATTGCAATACTCCGTATTTTTTACTTCCGTGTCCATATACATAAGGCCGATCGATTCGCTTAATTGAAATCTCCTTCGGTTGACACATCGACAAACGATTCAAGGTTAAATCAACAACAGATCGCACCGACGCAATTCAACGATTCAACACATCCTCAAGTTAGAAAATGGTACAGAGAAATCACAGCCCATGCACAACAACACCACGTCTACATCCATCCATATTACCTCTACAGGCGCGAACCCGATCATCTCTGAGGATTCACCATTGGAGATAGCCTCCCACATGACCTACTTACAAGATATGAATTGGCCATCAATGAATGGGGAAACCTCATTTACACTGCACTCATAACTGACAAAATCATCCCTGATTCATGTGCAAGTATGAAGGCCACCATTCAAAGCTTTGAAGGGGGACAAGGATACGAAGCTCTGTACACAGTCATTGCACAGACACATCCCAACTCCAAAAGGCCATCCAATGCGGGTCAAATGGTCAGGAAGCCCTCCAAATCAAGATGCAAATGAATCACTTGAAGAATACTACTTCCGTTACAAGGATTATTTGAGACTTAGAGTCTTCCTCCACAACCAACCCAGCACAATCAGTTCAACAGAAGAAGTCAGCAACCTTATTGAAGGAACCACTCTCTCACAGGAACTCTTCAAGAAAACAGAAGATGAATGCAAGTCAGATGACCAATTCAAACGAGACAAATACAAAGCAGGCGGGTTGCTGCAAACTCTCCAAACATATGAGCAAGAGATCAAGGCTGAAAAGAAGTACAAGGACAAAACCTCCAAATCAAGTCTGCTCAAGCACTTACCCACCACAGGGACCAGACCAGGTCCTCGCCACAGTGATAGGTTCCAAAAACGTGCTGGCAACAATACTGTTAGAACACCTTCTACCCTAACTTCTCACTCAATCAGTCTGATTGACTCCCTTGGATACCCTGAAATGGATGAAGCATCTGACAATCCCTTCCTCCATCAAGCATATTGCAACGCCATCACTGCATTTGACAAAGAGCCCAGTCTCTTTGACACCTCCAGACAATGTATTGTTTGTCACACCTCTGGACACAACTTTGACAACTGCCCTGCCCTGCAAGATGTTGAGTCCCTCAGGAAACATAGGATTGTAACCGCAGTTTATATCAGTAAAAGCAAGAGAGAAACACAAAAACTTTTGGATTCTACTCAACGCATCTCCCAAATCCACATTGAAGATGAGGAGCAGGATGAGACCTCTCCAAATGATGAACCAGAAGACCAAATTTTTTGCCAAGGCCAAGAATAGTCAGTCTTTCTTGCAGCCATATGACATCACCTCAAGATGATCCTCAAGGATTTGACAATGCCACAGCCCCTCAAGTGAAAAGCTTATGCCCCTCCTTGGACTCCAGCAGCGTCAGCTCCTACGAATCTGTCCAGATTGGTGCTGTCAATCTTCTCCCTAGGGATAGCCTCCAGCCTTCAATTCCAACTGACGTCTACTGTGATATGGAATCATTTGAGGTTACAGCCCCTACATTGGAATCACATTTGGAAATCAATGGAGATCCCAACTTTGACCGCGACAATCCTATCTCAGTTGATACCAACAATGTCAAAAATCTTGTCCCTTCAGATCCAATTGCAGCTGCAGCATATTTCCAACAGGGTGTTAGAGCACAGATTGATACCGGTGCCAAAGTTTCTTGCACAAACATACAGCATATCCTCCATGACTACAAACCTTACACCAAGCTAAGAAAATGTCCAGTCAGGCTCACAGCAGCAATTGGAGGCAAGGTATTAAATTCCTTTTGTACGTATGTAAAGGGAACCACAGGCCGGTACTTGAACTTATGTAGATTTCTACGTAATTTACAGTACTACAGCTGGAGTGGTACGATAATACCGTTTGCGTCATATGCACCTCTGTAAGCAAGATTGGAATATCTCTGTAAGCAGGATCGAGTCATATGCACCTTTAGAGTATCCCCGTAAGCAGGATTGGAATATTCTTCTCGACGACCAAATGACCGGGAAGGCCCATACTTTCTGTAAACAGGATTGGAATATTCTTCTATCTATGGTAAATGACCGGGAAGGCCCATTCTTTCTGTTTTCACGACCGAAGTTCGATACTTAAGATCGGACGCAAGGTTCGTTCACGATCAAAGTTAGATACTCAAGATCGGAAGCAAGGTTCTTTTGTTTTCATGACCAAAACAAGGTGAATTGCCTGGTTCCGGTACAGCCGTTTTGATATCTCCAATCATGTGTTTCGATACTCAGGGAGGTTCGAAGAAGCTTCCTGTAACAGCTGTTTCGATGATCACGATTAGAAGAAAGCTTCTCATGATAGCACGCGATTCTACAGTGCTGTACGATTAGAAGGAAGCTTCTCATGATAGCAGTGATTCTACAGTGCTGTACGATTAGCGGTGTACTGTATTCATCACTGCACCAAAAGAGATAACATGCTCTCCAGCAAGATTACTCTCTTATCTCATCCTTTTAACATTCAACTGATTTATATCCCAAAATTCACACTAGTTGCTACCAACTACTTGTAATCTACATACTAAGGTCTGTCTCGCTGCAATCTGAACAAGTCACAGCAAGAAGGGATCTGGCGTTTCTCTAGCTTCACCTGTAGTCCGATTATCCGTTGCCGAAAGTATCCAACCACAATTGTCACGCGTAGAGTACAATCGTTTGTCTACTAACACACTAACGCAGTGTTGCTGTTCTTCAGAAGCCTTTGAATCAGACTCTCAACGAATCGGATTCAGAAGGAAAATAATAGATTAACAGTCGCAAGCTCTCAGGCAGCTTGCATAAGAAGAACCGCCGCAAACAATCCGAACCCCCGCAAACAATCCGACAAAAGACCCATCAGTCAATTCGATAGTCCTCTGGTCCGATACACACAAGAAAGACACCAATCGGACACGCCGAAGTCTTTAATAGAAGCCCATTGCATTGGACACGCCATTAGCAATATCTCCATCCAAGAATCTCTCACTCGACAGATTCCAATTTCTCCACGTCGCAATCCAGGTGATACACTCCTCGTGACACCAACTTTGTCAGAGACCCATCGATGCTAACACCGACTGCAATTATTCCATCAATAATTGCCTTATCAGAACCACTCGTACGATGCTTACCATTTGATTCTACAATCAATCACCAAATCTACGATCGATTCTTTGCTGCCGACGAAAACGGCCGACGACGATACCGAGTATTGTTGACACGCCACCACCGATCGGTTATTCGTCAACAACACCTATTGCCGACGACGCACCCATCGACGAAGACCTTCATTTTCACTGAGAACGACAACAACGACGACATCAACAATAACCGATTCTACGATTGCTTATTCGCCGACGACATCACCACTTCACCGACCCGTCGTATTGCATCGAAAACGATTCTCCACATTATTGCGGACGTACTGGTACCATCCTGGACCTCTATCTTCCAATATTGACAGAGATATCAAATTTTCTTTGATACGAGTCCATAGTGCCGCTATGTCCATTTACGATCCTGATCTCAGTTTTAAGTTTCCATCATTTGATACAAAACTTGCACAAGTCCTAAATGCAACACTGGATGTTCCTCAAGAAGCATGCAACCACATTTGTGAGGCTCTCATTATAACAGGAGCAACCACCTGGAACCGATTCATCTGTGACATTTATGAATATGCCTATATTGTTGACCTAGATGGGAAAGAATACCAAGCTCAGACCGACCCCCGTCTACCAGTGTAAAAGATCAACACACATTAACTTCATTTGTTGATTTTATAAATGATATCATTCCCCAAGTTGGCTGTTACTGGTATGACCACAATCAGTACAACCGGGATGCCTTCCTTGCCTTTTGTAATGCGCGCAACCAGCACCCTGAACTGACTGCTGTTCCAACCAAGGCTAATGCTGCTATTCTGGCGTCACAACCCAGCGTACAAGCTCAATCTTGCCTGACAAAACCACCAGTCTTACTGCCGGTGTCATCTTCGGTATCTGCTTCCGTAACGCCTCCAGTACCTGTTCTCGTCACGCCTCCAGCACATGTTCCTGTTACAACTCAAGCATCTGCTTCCTTACCATCTCAAGCACCTAAACCTGCTTGTGAAACGCCTGCCATCTCTACTACTATTGCCAACAATGGGAACCCGCTTGGATCTCCTGAACCGCATAAGTTAGCCCTTCCCATTACTGATCCCGTCCCTGTCTCCACAAGTACTCCATCCTACACTTGGACTTACTTCCCTCGCACAGAATCAGTTCGCTTCCAAAGAGTTGTCTCTTCCACCATTCCTTTTGTCACCACTGTCACTACAACCGGTGATGCTTACTCTATTTCCAACCATAAGCGTCATTCCCCAAGTCCTTCCCATAGTAAACCTTCAGCTATTTCAAGATGGACGTTTCGTCCTAAATCTGGCACTGTGACATTCCATCGGTCACCCAAGCAATCTTCTTCCCACACGCCTAGTACTTCCATTCCTTTGTTGCAACTTCCACCATCTGGGGCATTTTCTAAGGATAGTGTTGTTCCAAGCTCAGATCATGCCATCGTTCCAAGCCCAAGTCATGCCTATCCACAGCATGGTGCATCCTCTTGCCCTGGTCGGAAGCCTATTTATGGGGCACATTCTTTGACCTTTGACTTGCCTGCTGTGTGCATCACCAAACGGCATCGTGATGCTATCAAGCTCAAGCTGTATCATCTTCATGCCACTCTCTTGGTCGCTAATTGGACATACGACGGCGTTGCTTGATATAAGGCATAATTGGATTCCTACGAATCTGATTGGATTCCTACAAGTCGATCGATTTCTACGAGCTTCGATTACGATTGTATTCGATTGTCGTCTACGATCCGATGTGTATCCACATCATTGTATTTGGTCAATCGCATTCTACGATTCGATTCTACGATTCGATCTATGATCACAATTTGATTCATCAATCTCCACAATTTGATCAACCAATCTCCGATTGGATAGTACTCAATCGATTTCTACGATTAGATGACGTTTCTACGATTCGTCTACAATCAAGATCTACGAGCTTGGTCTCTACAAATCGATTATGGTATCCACAGATCCTCCAATTAGATTCCCCGATCAAGCTTAGATTACGATTGTATTTGATCAATCGCACACTACGATTCGATTCAACGAGTTGATTCTCAAGCTACAACCTGATTCTCCAATCAAGACTTCGACACCAAGACGAGTACGATTTGATCATTCAAATGATTCTACGATCCCTTCAAGTTGGTTGGTCATTCAAATGTTTCTACGATCCCTTCAAGTTGGTTTCCTCCGAATCGATTTCTATGATCATCCCAAGCTTGGTATCTCCAAATCGATATCCTACAAATCGATTAGGGTATCCACAAATCTAATCCCTACGGATCGCTTTTGACTTTGTCTGCAATCAATTCTACGATTGAATCCTATTGATACGATTCAATTCGAGTCAATTCTCCAAAATACGCTTCAAGCTTTGGTTACGATTGAATTTGATGTTTCCCTACAAGCCTCAGTTGCGACTGTTAGTTACGACTGCATTTGAACAATCGATTTCTACGATGTGATCAATCGATCTCCTCCGTTCTGCATTCCTGTCTTTGTACAAATCAATTCTCTGATTTGATTCTCCAAGTTGGTATCTACGAACTGATCCCTATGAATCATTCCTAGATTGACATCTACAAACCGATCTCCTACGAATCAATTATGGTATCTTCTACGATAAGATCAATCGATCTCTACGATTCGCCATTCATCTTCGATGCGATACTCAATCGATTAGATTCTACGATTGTATTTGATCAATCGCATTCTCGATTCGATTCTACGATTTGATCTAGTATGCTCACAAAGTTTCCAGCGATTGTTACTCACTCATCTTTGATGTGATACTCAATCGATTAGATTCTACGATTCGATCTATCCTTGATTCGATTACCCAAATCAATCGATTCTCTGATCCAAGCAACCGATTCGATTCAAGTAACCGATTCGATTCTCCGATTCATTTCAAGTTGGTACCTACGGATCGATTTCATATATGACCACGCATCGATTCATTTGTATCAATCCACCTACGATCAAAATCTACGATTGTACTTGATCCATGAATTTGTCTGCAATCAATTCTACGATTGAATCCTATTGATACGATTCAATTCGAATCAATTCTCCAAATTATCGGCGCACTATCGTGGGGCATCTTGATCTCTGCAAATCCATGAACAATCATGGGGCATTCTTATCCTTCGGTATTCTTCCTGTGATAAAGTCTTCTGAATCTTCCTTTTTCGGAGTGTAAGAAAATGGAGCACATTGCATGCTTCAAGGAATTCATTTGTTCTTCTTCTTTCCGAAGTATGTGATACACTTGATCACGTGCAAGAAGATGGGGCATATTAAATTACCTTCCACATACGTACTCACAAAATTTACTTGTTCTTCTTTTCGAGCTATGTGACACACTTGATCACGTTCAAGAAGATGGGGCATATTAAATTCCTTTCGTACGTATGTAAAGGGAACCACAGGCCGGTACTTGAACTTATGTAGATTTCTACGTAATTTACAGTACTACAGCTGGAGTGGTACGATAATACCGTTCGCGTCATATGCACCTCTGTAAGCAAGATTGGAATATCTCTGTAAGCAGGATCGAGTCATATGCACCTTTAGAGTATCTGGCTGCATTCCTGAAGGATCAGGGTATGTGCATATACCAGCTCCCAATCACATAGGGTATATTAGAGTATTCTTCTATTATTCTCCTTCAGTGTCAACAACATTGCTGAGTGAGAATGACCTCTGTGGGATGACATCGCGCATGAGACAACAATTCAGCACACAGTCCATACACAAAGCTTTCACTGACATCCATGACCCGTCTGTTCAACAGAATGGCAACCTCACCATTATTTGCCATCACAAACATAGCACTGCTAAAAGCATTGTCCTTCATGGCGGCATCATTGATGGCCAGTGTTTTACACACCCAGTATTGATACCAGATGTTGATTTTGAATCCCCATATGCAAATTGTGCAACCTCTTCAGCATATGCTTTAGCCACTGACATGGAGTTCAAACAAGTTTGCAAACTAGCCTCCAGAGAAGCCATTAGCGACTTCAGGTATGACATCTACACAAATCTTGTGACACTACAAAAATGTACTGAAGCTGTCAGAGCCCAGCCTGATACCAGCAATACACCAAGGTTTGATGCAAAATTGTTTTTCACCAATATTGCTGACAAACATATCCCTATTCAAGCCATCAACGCCAAAACATCCAAACTTCTCTGGCATCAGAGACTGGGACACCCATGTGATGACTTTCTATACCAAGCGCATAAGCACATTCTTGGAGTACCAAAGTTCAACCGTCAAACAAGTATTCTTGATCAATGTCCAACTTGCATCCAATGTAAGCAAACCAAGACCCCTGATAGCTCCCATTCTACAAGGAAGGCTACACAGCCTTTTCAGGGCTTGTCTATTGACTTTGCATTTTCAGGAGCCAAGTCCTCCAACAGTAAATGAAAGCGTGATTATGAAGGTATCCACGGTGAGACAGCTTGGATACTCATAACGGATCACCACACCGGAATGAAGTATGGTGATACCAGAATCTCCAAGGCAGCGCCACTCCATTGGCTCGAGCATTTCTTCTCCCAGCACAACCCAGCCTGTGCCAACAAGTATGTTTCAGTAGATCAAGGTGGCGAGCTCTATCACAATCCAGACATCAGAAACCTCTTCTCTGCTTTTGGATACTCCATTTTCCCAACTGGTGCTGATTCTTCACATCAAAATGGTACAGTTGAAAGAGCGCACCAAACTCTAGCTAACTCAATGAGAACCATGCTCAGTGGTGCCAACTTGCCAATCAAGTTCTGGCCTTTTGCATTCTACCACGCATTGCGTTTGTCAAATGCATTCCCTGAAGGTAACCAGCACCATTCACCATTAGAATTGGCAACTGGTCACAAGGAAAATTTTGCTGACTTCCAAACCTTTGGATGCAGAGTTTGGGTTTGGCCTCCAGGCAAAAGATCAATCAAGCTCAATCCTAATGCGCACAAAGGAATATTCCTGGGTTTTGTACCCTACACTACCAGAAACATTCTTTGGTATGACACTGAGACACACAGAGTCAAGATTGCAACCCATGTTAGATTCGATGAAGGCATGAATGACCTCCCGCTTTCTGACCTTCCCACCAATGCCAAGCACCTGCTCAGGACGGATGACAACCTTCCTCTCCCACCGGAGCCCACTGAGGTGTCATCCAGTGATTTCCAATTCTCCATCTCACCATTTGCAGACCTCACCAATCACAGGCTCACTGTTTCCAGTACCTGTACTGATCAAGCCTTTGGTCTCAGATATGCAAATGATTCACTACTTGGCAGAGCCTATATCACTGATATCCTACCCAAAAGTCCTGCCTCCAAGCTCTACTCCTCGCATAAGAAGTCTCTTTCCAAGCTACGAGGCGCTTATATTGTATCTATCAATCACCATCGTGTCTTCACTGCTGCTGATGTTACCACAGCCCTTCATAAATCCTACAATGGAGGGGTGCGGGATTCGATAGATACACCTATTACCTTTGCACTTGAAGAGAAATTATCTATGAAGGAAGTCAGGAAACACTCAAATGAATATGGTTTATTGCCCCCAATACTTCATGGAAGGAATCCACTGATGAAGAAGATCCACCATTTTTGGACTGGATTTCATCCATCAAAACCATCAAGCGCATTGGCACCAAATACAAACAAATCATCCAATCAAGAATCAGCCAAGTTGATAGCATTGAAGCACTTCATGCCTCCATTCAAAAACACTTGGCACCAACCGAAGATGACATGGATGTTGCCATTCCCACTATGGACATTGCTTCGCTCAGAGCCATCACCAAGCTTCATAAGGCAGGCAATCATGCCTTTACCCTAGATGCAGATTCACTACCAACAGAACAAATTGAACTCTTAATCAAGGCCATCAATTCCAAAGCAACTACACCAGAAGAACAAGCACTAGGGCACTTCACTCGCAGAAACCTCAAGTCACTATCTACATGGACTGAATGGGAAGCTGGAGAGCGCAAACAACTTGATCAGTTTGAAGACTTAGAAATGTTTGGATCACCCATTCCATATCCTAAGGATCCAGAGGCCATTATTCTCAGACCTCATTGGCAATACAGTGTCAAGAGAAATGGTGTCCGCCGAGCAAGACAGTGTTGCAATGGAAGCAAATATGCTGCGCCAACCCTGCATGCAATTGCCATGTCATATTCATCCTGTGTTGAACATCCCATCCAAAGGTTGTTCTTTGCCATTGCAGCCAGCCTCAACCTCAAAGTGTATGGGGCAGATGCCCAAGATGCCTTCAGGCCACAGTCCTGGACCTGAAATCCCAACCTTCATGACTATAGATGAGGCGTATGCAGACTGGTACAAACACAAGCATGGCAAAGAAATAGACAGAAGGACGGTGCTCCCAGTTCTTCAAGCACTGCAAGGCCATCTGGAATCCGGAAGACTTTGGGAAACCCACATCAACAAGATCCTGAAAAATCCTGACCTCAACTTCAAGACCACCACACATGACAGAACGATCTACACAACAGTCTTTGAGGGTGAAACAGTCTACATGCTGAGACAAGTTGATGACTTCGCACTAGCTTGCACGTCAGAATCCATATCTGACAAGATCTATGACATCATTGGAGAGAAATTGAAGCTACCTAAAGAAGATGTCGTTCCCTTCACCAAATTGGGACTGCTAGAAGATTTCAATGACATTGATGTCAAACAGACAGCTGATTACATTGAACTGTCCTGTGCCAATTACATCGACCGAATTATGACATCCCATGGTTGGGAAACTGATTCTAAAATGAAACCACACTCAAAATCATCAGCGCCATTATCAACTGAAGTGCTGAGCCAACTGCAATCACATACGAATGGACCTTTAGAAGGCACCAAGGAACATGCTGATTTACAATCCATGTCTGGTTTCTCCTACAGGACACTCTTGGGTGAAATGATGTTTGCATATGTCAGCTGCCGGCCAGACATTGGGTATGCAGTGACCCTGATGTCAAAATACAGCTCCAATCCCACTGCTTTTCACTATTCCAGTCTGAAGAACATAGCTCGATACCTCAGAACAACCAGATCCTGGGGTATTAGATTCTACAGACCAAATGCTGAGCCATCTCTGCCCTCAGGGGAACCATACGACAATGCAGTCCAAGATGCATCACTCCCCAAATACCTTGAAGATGTCAAGCAAAGAAAATTGATGTGTTTTGTTGATGCAGCATATGGAAATGATCCGAAACATCGCAGGTCCACTACAGGCTATGTAATTTACCTATGCTGGTGGAGCAATTGTTTATCGATCCAAAGCACAATCGCTCACTGCCCAAAGTTCTACAGAAGCTGAGTTCATTGCTGCAGTCACAGCAGCCAAGACAGCAAGATATCTCAGATCCATACTCAAGGAACTAGGCTTTATTCAAGTTGGTCCAACTCCAATCTATGAGGACAATGCATCAGCAATTGAAATCATCAAGGCTCAAAAGCCAACTGAAAGAACCAGACATATCAAAATCAGGTTCTTTGCAATTCAAGCTTGGAAAGAAAATGGTGAAATCAAGATGATTCATATCCCTGGCGTTATTAACCCTGCTGATGATCTAACCAAACCATTGGGATGGATCTTGCACGCCCGACACGCAAGATACATCATGAGACACTACCCAGGTTAAATCATTCAAGCTAAAACGCGGACAAACTGCCCGGATCAGATTCACTTGATGATTCGATCGAGGCATAGTAGTATCACCGAGCCGATGATGCGGGCAGACGCTCGGATCAATTCAAAGAAATATACTCCGACTGTAATCCAACACCAGGTGAAAAGAGTGCTGGATCAAGGGGTGTGTTGTCGGTGAAAAATACGGGCAACGTCGACATCAAATTCGATTGAAAAAGCCGACGAGAAAATTACAACGGAGGTGCAAAATACAAGATACGAATATTCCGTTGATTGAGCCTTAGAATCAAACGCACCTCCACTACTTGCATATCCCTAAATGGTAAAAACGAAATCACTTATGTTAGGACCACAAACAAAAGAGGATAATCAGTAAGAAACAGAACATACCTTAAGACCTGACCAATAAGTGAACACTTGGAATCCATAAGTATATTCAATACAATATACTCAACGTCCCGTGAGGAAATTACTTATTGCAATCAGGAAAATCAATACCGATTCTGGATGGGCCTCTTCTATCTTAATTACCACGAACAAGCATACGCCCCATCGGATAAAACACTTAACCTCATAAATGACCAATACCATCGAATGACCGATACAGTAAGACCAACACGATGCTAATACAGCAACAGCACCAGTATCGATACGATGAAGACCAAATAACCGGGGAAGATCGCTACCATGTAAAATACAGCAGAGAGCCCCGATACAGTAAAAAATACACAGTAAAAATAAGAGCGTCTCTCTGAGCTCACTTCTCTTTAAATTTTAACATCATATACCTTTGGTCAATTTTTAGAGTGACAACAGTGTTGCACCCCTCTAAAATATTACCCCTGCTTGTAATTACGTACCGGTACGCGAGCTGAATTTGTGTGACATCAACAACTAAACATTTAAGAAGCATAACGAGAGATGGTTGTGCTGTGGACTTACTCGACAGAAATAGGAGTAATTACTAGTATGGTACTTTGTAATGAACAACGCACAGACACTTCAGTCATGAGTCACTGGCACACTCCATCAGTCCAGTCACACATCATTGACACACTCCATCACGCCCGGTCATCTGGAATTTGTTCAATCATATCCGAACATCAATGGAACCTTCTCCTTGAAGTCTCGTCCAAATTCCAATTATCAATGGACCCAGTTCTTTTCCAATCGTATCACTGAACTAGCTGGGAAGCTTCTCAAACTAGTATCTCAAAGTCATCGTAGACACTTAAACTCAATAGCACACAATTTCATACACAGCATACTAGTTCATATTGAATTCAATTGCAATGTCGCTTTGAAATTTTTTATCAATAAAAATATCTAAAAACTAACCGTAACATCTAACCCACCATGTCTGCTGCCGCTCAACTTCAAGCTGCAAAGTAGGCACCATTCCTCTGCAAACCCATAACTCGTTATCAAGTGTTATCCCATCATTTGGATCGTGCATAGTGTCCCCAAGTTCATTACCGCACCTCCTGCAGCTCCACCAACTCCAGGCACAAATCTTTTACCCCCTCCACCTCCGACTGCAGCAGGTACCACGCTCAAGAAACAGGACACCACGTTCTCTCCCAATTCAACTGACGCTGAACGTCTCATTGGAGTCATTGAAGACTTTATTGATGCCGTCGAACTTCACAATCTGTTGTCGGTCAAAAATACGTGTACCGTACTTACGTACATTCTACGGCAATTACATCCATTCTACACTTGAAACGTTACTTATACTCCTACAGAGATAAAAATGAGTTCAAGTATCCAGACATTTAGGTCATATCATGTGTTCTCTGTCTTATGACGAATTACACATGATCAACGACCGGTTTAGACATCCCTACATACAGCACTAACACAGGGATACCGGTCGAATACAGTAAAATACACAGTAATAGAGCAATCTCCCGATATGCTCACTTCTCTTTAAATTTTAACATCATATACCTTTGGTCGATTTATAGAGTTACAACAGGTTATAGAGCCCTTATAACTTGCACCAGTGGCCCGCAAGAGCACTAGTGTCTACCTTAAGCTACCT